>OX451400.1:20239038-20265539 GCA_949629135.1 Eremobia ochroleuca | reverse complement strand
ACAGACGCCAGCACATCAAGCTACCCGAAACTGTCAGGTTTTCCCAATCAACTTTGAACCTTATGCTTTAGCAATAAAGTTGAAAATCTATTCAAGAAATCTGACAGATTGTAGTAGCTTGCTGTGCTGGCGTCTGTACATACTCGTAGCCCATATGGAGAGGCTTGTTTGGACATTGCGTTGTTAGAATATTTAAGGTTCCCAGGTTGATCATTTTGTTTTCAATAACACCTCATGACCGTCATCCATGTCATGTGCATAGTCATATACGAACAGTACACGTATGTTACAAGAAAAACTCGAACTTAATAAGGTAAAAACTTTGAGGTTCAAACCTAAGTTTCATAAAGTCTTGTCCAAATCTGTTCTGTGACGCCAATCGATAGTTTCAGACATTTACGATCTGTCGGTCTATTCTCTAAAAATCTCTCCGTGAAAACTTAGGTGAAGTGAGCTGTGATTGTCAACTGACTGACTGACTGACTACTGTAGTGCTATTCTATAAAAATCTCACCATGATAACTCGGTTGAAGTGAGTTTAAAGTGAGCACTCATTATTGTCAATCTCTAGCATCCGATGGAATAACAGCTCACTTCACCTAACTTCTCACGGTGAGATTCTAACAGAATCGACCGGCTAATGACAAAAAAAAATCCATTAACAATATCTTGGGAACTATAATATTTTTTCGTAACTTTTTCTTTAAAATCAACCATGCTCCATACTGGTCATAAATTGCATCAACCTCATTTCATTTATTTTCCAATACTCCCTCTGTCCTTCTTTTCGGTCCTAACTTTATTAAGTAAACTGCCGGTCGATTATGTAAAAATCTCACCGTGAAATCATAAGTGAAGTGAGCACTTAATAGTGTTAATCCCTAGCAAATGACAGCTCACTCCACGATCACTTCACCCAAGCGTTCACGGTGAGATGGTTACAGAATCGCACGGCTGTAATCTTCTTTAAATCATTGTATAATTTTAATATAGTATCCATACCTTTTTACCACCATAACGTAGAAGAATTATAATGTGCTTGTAATACATTGCTAAACATTAGTATAAGTATTATGATTAAACACAAAACAAATTCAATCAGCGCATCATCCTTATTTGGTAAGAGATTTGCTATTGGAATGTGAACCCGATTAATAATGATTATATTTATCACTGAATTATTTTTATAGTGAAGCAATTATGAAACGCACTTTTAATTTTTTATACACTTAAAAAAAACATATTCAATCCCTTTTTTGTTTTATTTTTTTTTCTTCCTCGTAGTTTTTTGAAGATGGCTCCGTGGCCCCCAACTGCATGCGTCGACGGAAAAGAGATCACCTCATATTCGTCCTATTTATCTCATTGGTGGCTGGCTTTCAAAATCACAGTGATCTTTACTGTCGTTACAATAAGGTTGCTGTTGGATTGCTGCCATTGATAAGTCTTTCAAAATCATTGAAATTGAAATAGTTTATTGAAATAATTGATTTCCATATATATTTACAAAATAGGGCCTTACACTAGAGGTAGGTAAGAATTAATTGGATTCTACCTGAACTAGGAATAATCCTGTATCTCAGGTATCTCACTCGAGTGCTTATACATCACGGACTAGAAAAAAAAGGACTCCGCGCCACGCGTATCGAAAGTGAAGCACCGTACCGATCTATGTGTGCGTGATTTGAGGGATACCAGATGAATGGAAATTTCCCCATGTTTTAAATATTTGGACAGTGTATTCATTTATTACAATAAAGCGATATAAGAAGTCCACTTAACTGAAATTACAAAAATATACTAGTGAAAACTCAAAATGAAGTGTTTATTTTGTATCGATGACTAGAAAAACGCTGCTGTAGAATACGTAATTCAATTGATTGTCTTGAATTACCTATTAGGAAGATAGGGGGATGGGTATTAAAGCTTACTTACCTAAAACACACAAGGTGTATTTTACCTATAATAAGAAAACTATTTAACGTTCTGTAGAAAATAAAACTGAAATATTTATTCAAATGATTTAATCAGAATCTTCACAACACATACAAACACTCACTAACCCGCACTGCATTCTTTATCGATCCAAGAAACATTACAAAACCATGACGCTAATCCGTTCCAATCTAAGAACCCTCGCCAATTGATGATATGTATCAAAATGTATACAGCATATTATCACGCTTGTTTTCGACGGAACCCAATGGTCTTCTGTAGTTTATTATTATTATAATCCAATCATTGTTCCCTGAATGATTTGCTGTAGGAAATCTATAAAAATAATCATAGTCAATACTTGCAAAAAAATGACAAAGAACACAAAAAAAAAATTACCCAATCTCTCGGGACACTTACCATTTATTTTCTGACAACACTTATAAGTTTGTTGAGGTTTTGTGTTCCAATAGTAATGATTTTAAAATGTCAAAAATACAATAAATCAACAAGTAAAATTGTGCCTTAACTGTGAATTGTGCCTTGACAGTTTTTCTGGGATGTAGAATTACTTTTAGACGTTTTCAAAACACAAGATGGCATTATTCTATTTTATTACTTCACGTAAATAGTACCTACAAAGACGCCGTCTTGTCGCGTAATGGCGGCCGGCCGGCATTCTATGATGTAAATGTGTGCGTGAAGCACGTTTGTACAAACGGTCCGGCATACTTACTGTGCTTCACTTTCGATATGCGTGGCGCGGAGTCCTTCTTTTTTTTCTAGTCCGTTTTATACATAAGTATTATCTAAAATTCCTACAAATAGTAAATAATTTATTTAATTTAATTGAGCAAAATACTACTACTGCTACTTTTTTTATCTTATCTTCTTTTTTATCTGTATTCTCGTCACAATAACGTTGCTATTGGGTTGCTGCTGTAGGAAGTAAAACAAGCGTGAAAGAACAGTCCTTTCACAGTTATTTTACCTGAAGTGAGCTTTAAAGCTATTGACAGATCACTTCACCCAAGTTTTTACGGTGAGTTTTATACAGATTAGATCGGCTGGAGGTCATGACACATGACCAACAGTTTACGCTCTCTGTCAAGTGCCACATGAATAACAGTTGACACTCTCTGTCGAGTGCCACACGATCAACAGCTTACGCTCTCTGTCAAGTGCCACATGAATAACAGTTGACACTCTCTGTCGAGTGCCACACGATCAACAGCTTACGCTCTCTGTGAAGTGCCACATGATTAACAGTTGACACTCTCTGTCGAGTGCCACACGATCAACAGCTTACGTTCTCTGTCAAGTGCCACATGAATAACAGTTGACACTCTCTGTCGAGTGCCACACGATCAACAGCTTACGCTCTCTGTCAAGTGCCACATGAATAACAGTTGACACTCTCTGTCGAGTGCCACACGATCAACAGCTTACGCTCTCTGTCAAGTGCCACATGAATAACAGTTGACACTCTCTGTCGAGTGCTACACGATCAACAGCTTACGATCTCTGTTAAGTGCCACATGAATAACAGTTGACACTCTCTGTCGAGTGCCACACGATCAACAGCTTACGCTCTCTGTCAAGTGCCACATAAATAACAGTTGACACTCTCTGTCGAGTGCCAAACGATCAACAGCTTACGCTCTCTGTCAAGTGCCACATGAATAACAGTTGACACTCTCTGTCGAGTGCCACACGATCAACAGCTTACGCTCTCTGTCAAGTGCCACATGAATAACAGTTGACACTCTCTGTCGAGTGCCACACGATCAACAGCTTACGCTCTCTGTCAAGTGCCACGTGAATAACAGTTGACACTCTCTGTCGAGGGCCACACGATCAACAGCTTACGCTCTCTGTCAAGTGCCACATGAATAACAGTTGACACTCTCTGTCGAGTGCCACACGATCAACAGCTTACGCTCTCTGTCAAGTGCCACATGAATAACAGTTGACACTCTCTGTCGAGTGCCACACGATCAACAGCTTACGATCTCTGTCAAGTGCCACATGAATAACAGTTGACACTCTCTGTCGAGTGCCACACGATCAACAGCTTACGCTCTCTGTCAAGTGCCACATGAATAACAGTTGACACTCTCTGTCGAGTGCCACACGATCAACAGCTTACGATCTCTGTCAAGAGTCACGTGCACCGCGTGTGCCTCTAACATGTTTCATGTGCCCACATGGTCTCACTTTTACACTCTCTGTCAAGTCTGCACCGCGTGTACTGTAACAGCATGTTGCACGTGCCCATGTGCTCTCACTTGTTACTTTACATTACGAAACTTAAATGTTCTGTCGTACCTACTATTATGTTCATGTATGATTTTGGAATTCCATGTGAATCTGTTTCAGCGAGCTCGATTTCTCGACTAAAGGATTTTGATCCGCGAACTGGTTTGTGAGTCAGAGTGGCATTTACATTGCTTTAGGATTCCTTTGTCAAAGCTACTTTCTATAGTATAGTACGTCGTTGTCAGTGCTTGAGAGATCGAGAGCCGCTCGCTCGCTTTCGTATTACGAGCTGCATCGTGAACGAAAGACAAAGCCTTTGTTTTAATATCACACCGTCATGTTCGTACACAATCACCCTTCCTTTTGGGCTTGGTCTAGTGATAGTGGATATTCCAACTACTGCCGTTTGGATTACTTAATTAAAAATCACACAATGCCCAAGATATAACATTATTTGCTTTACATATTATTCTCTTTGGTGTACCGTTAAATATATCCCTGAATGAAACCTCGGTATCGAGCAGAGCGCGGCATGCGGCAGGTCGCACCGGCCCAGCACTGCACACTGTACTCTCCCCGTAACACATGCTTGTCGTGTCAAACGTGTGTACTCGATGTGTCTGGCCTGGGAGGAGGAGCGCATTCCTTGCAGGAATGTGCGCAAGGTGCGTGTCTCCAAGCTCGTCACAGCGCGCTTATAATGACCAACAGGGTTGCCCTTACTAAGAAATCTTCTAAAATTCTAATAGCTCGGATGAAAAATCTGTTTTTGATGGCTTTTTACCGCAACATTCAGTCGTATAACAAAATCGCATGGAAGTAGTCACACACATACATACCGATTTAGTAGTATTTATTTGTACGGCTACAAACAAATAGTACTAAATCGGTATTCTAATGCGAGAGTAACTCGATCTGCCTGTCTCTGTACGGCTGAGCGGGTTACGATGTTTGACACATAGGTGCACCGTGACCAAGTAAAGCAGTGGGACATTGGATCATTCTTTTTATCCCGGTAGTACGTTCCCATTGGGTACATTCCGACATTTAAGCGGCCGCGCGAGCAATACCGTGACAAAAAGCTAGTAGGCAATAAACATTTGTGCGCGTCAATAAACATTTGTGCGTGTCAATAAACATTTGTGCGCGTCAATAAACATTTGTGCGCGCCAATAAGTCGTAAAGTAACGCATGAGGTAAGCAGCCCTGGCCCTGACATGGCCGGTGCGGGCTCGTCACGTGAGACACGTGCGTGCTTGCAACTAATGGCCGTCCACTCCCTCCACGACCCGCAACGATCAACTTATCAACTTTTTGTCAGCCAGTCTGAGCAGATACTCGTAATACAATAGGGAGATGTTCTCAAAATGTAAAACATAGCTATCTGGTCGAATAGTACAGTTATGATTAAAATCATCAAGTTTTCATACCAGATGCAAATGAACATAGATTGTACCTGTAGAACATAGGTGCTCACCGGTCTCCGTGATGTGACGGCGTCAATTGGCGCTCGTATCACGCACGATCACATGGTGTTGTCAGCGCGCCGCGCACGCGAGTCGCGCATGCCGCGCCGCCGCACGGTGGGCCGATACGAACTCGTAGAAAAAAAAAAAAAAAGTTGTTTATTGGTACCAGAATAAAACATTCACAATATTATTATTTTTAAATAAAAGGTACGTTAATCGCAGGAGTTGGTGATACTGGTTCCCAAACTAAGCTAATGCTTGTATTTTGGGACACAGCGTTCAGCCGTGGATATTGTCACAATTTGGTGTCTTTAGGTACATTTGTTGTGAAAGTGAATAAGAACATTTTTTATTTATTTAATTTATTAATTTTAAAAGGGTTATAGTAAGGTGAAAAGGTGTGTGTGCGTGTGAGTGTTCATGCGTAAGTGTGTGTAAGTGTGTGTGAGTGTGTGTGAATGTGTGTGGGTGATAGAGATCATGGATTACACAGTAAATCTTCAGTCTTTTGATAGTCCATTTTGAGTAGCCAATCAGTAACTATTTCTTTTGCTTTGCGTTTGTTTAGTCCTACAATTTTTAGTTCCTTATTAATATGGTCGTACAGTTTGCAGCTAAGACTGTTGAATTGTCCTCTGGCAAAGGCTGTCCTTGTAGGGGAACGAACGCATGCCTGCATCCTTCTACGGGCTACTTAGGAATCAACAAAAACTGATTGGGTTATTAAAAAAAAAAAAACGGAATTGAAATCTACTATCAAATACAATTTAATAATGTTCTACAAATTTTACGTTTTGACCGTTATTTTCAATGTTATGAATATTTAAAGATTTTTTTGTATGAAAAAAAAACATAATTTCGTGAAAATCTCGAAATTCTCAAGAGCTCTCAACAAACGGCTTACAGATTAAAATAGTACAAACTATTTTCGTATTTTAGCATATAATCTGGTACTGCGATATGCTGCGATTTTGGAGATATTTTTTTTTAATTCTCTTTTCCACACCACCCCAGAGGAAGAGAACCAGGCGCGTTTTTTTTTTTAACAGTGGTGTCCCCAGTAAGCCTAATCCAATACGTAAACGTCGTTGTGTTTATACACAGGCACCATTAATTGATTATTCAGAAAAGTCAGATTCAGGTTCATTGTACGGTGATAGGTCTGAACTTAATGTATTTATTTATTTATTTTACCATGTTTGTACACACATATACAGGGTGTAACGGAAAGGGGGTATCAACCCTGAAGGAGGTGAATGTGCTCATGAAACTCAACAACTTTCCCCAAAGAACATAGGTCGAAATATGAAAAAAAAATTTGGCCCTCCCATAGTAAATCAATCAGCTGGTAGTCAGTTTTGTAAGGGAGGGCCAAATTTTTTTTTCATATTTCGACTTATGTTCTTTGGGGAAAGTTGTTGAGTTTCATGAGCACATTCACCTCCTTCAGGGTTGATACCCCCTTTCCGTTACACCCTGTATAAACAGACAAGATAATATGTTTTCCTGATCATTATCGTGAGGATCCATAATAATCAACAAAGCTTTTGCCTCTTCTGAGACGGCTTTGTGTTTTCGCAACAGTTTGTGACGTATTTTTGAAATAAGTGGTTCAGAACTAATTAATAAATTATTCATTATATCTTCATTGGTAGCCTTTCTACAGAATTTTCTCGAATGATGTGTACGATATCTCCTGAAATCTTTATTTCGAGCTTCAGCAGCCTCTTCAGATAATTTTCCAATTGGCACTATACCCAAATTCTCAATTATATCTGCTCCGTGAGCAAGAACTTTATGTACACTTGTTTTGGACACAAACAAATGACGTCACTGGAGTGGTGTGGAATATTTTTGCACGTACATACAAAAACATCTATTATTTTAATATTTTTTTTCATACAATATTGAAAGCAGTATAACTCTGTAAGTAACGGCTTGACGAAAAAAGTCGTCAGATCATAAAAATATTGTATTAGTATATAGATTTCAAAAATGTACATACCAATCCTTAAGTCCACACTTTGCGATTTCAGCCCACTGTGCGCCGCCCGCGCGTTGTGGGGCAAAGCCTCGTTCTTTATGCACTGAGTCATCGGCCAGCACGGACCGTTCTCACGTTGGAGTCAGATTTGGAATCCATAAGATTCGATAACTTCTTCGGAATGTTTTATATTAGTTAATTATTATATTTTGCAAATTATTCAATTGCAGAGGTCTATATGATCACAACATCGACTAGTCAGATGTGAATCAAATTCCTCATACCTTATGAACTGCTTCTCCGATGCTGTCTGACTAACGTAACTTAGACTGGCACAGTCAGATTATCAAAAATGTAATCTTTACTGCAAAGAAAGACTAAACTTTTAGACTACTAACACTCTACTATTAAGGGCCAGCGCAGACGACGGACATTTGTCCGCCGAGGACAAAAGTCCGGTAATCTTGAATGAAATGTCCGCCGCAGACAATCGGCGGACTCAACGCACACGGTGCGCGGTCATTTGTCGCCCGGAAATTTAGGGAAGCGCAAGCAATGGAAGCAAATTTTCTGAGATTACGTTGTGTTTTAATTAACATGGATAAATTACAAAGGAATTCTTTTTTCCACTTCTCTGATCAAAATATTGCAATCTATTTCTTGCATCATTGTGAAAACATCGCATAGGTACGTCACTTACGAGCGCTCAGCGCGGACTAAAATTTGTTGCATACGTTACTGCGCCTAGTCACATGCGTTGTGCTACTGGCCCTTAATAGCTACTATACGCGTACAGCGAGGACTGGCTCGAGGTGGCGCGGGAAAGAGTTCCCGGAAGGACTTCGGGGGCCCAGCAATGGGAAAGTATGGGCTAAGGGGAAAAAATGGCCAGAATTACAGATATTAGTTTAGGTAGAAAATAAATAGGTATAACCGACGCCATGATATTCTTTTCAAATATATTACACTACGTGCCATGCCTTCTATATTCCTCAACAAAGATAATATATGTTGGTACAAAAGTTGGTTGGATTTCAGTCGCAATAAACAAACCGCAGCAGTGGTTAACCCTTTGACCGCCAACGTCGCCTACAGGCGTAAAAAAGTGTCCAGACCGCCAACGACGCCGTCGGCCGACACCACTTTTGACCCTTATTTACAGGAAATATATTAGTTGTATGACTTAATTTTTAGATTTTTAAGTATTTTTTTTAATTATAAAAAAATAGTGAATAACGAACTTATAATGAATATTGTCCATCGTGTTCTACGACCTTGCTCCATCTATCGGGCAGTATGCGGATGCCGTCGCGAAAGAAACTTGCAGGCTTTGAGGCGATAAAAACATCGACGAATTTACGCACATCATCCAACGTTTTGAACGGTTTATCCACTACGCCGTGCTGCCTTGACCGGAAAAAATGATAATCATATGGGACCAAGTCTAGTGTATATGCCACGTGCGGGAGAACTTCCCATCCCAAATCCAAGAGGGCCTTTTGAGTCGCACGAGCAACGTGAGGTCGAGCAAGGCATGCAGCAGTATGACTTGCCGGCTTCCTTGCCCAGTAAATGGCCTTTTCTGATCCAGTTCTTCGCTCAATTTATTCAGTTGTCGACTGTAGCGTTCCGCTGTCACCGTCTGACCAGTTTTCATAATAAAGCACACCCTTCATGTCCCACCAGCTACACAGAAGAACTTTCTTTAAGAGGCTGTTCAGTTTTGGCGTCGATGTAGAGGGTTGCCCGGGAGCTACCCACAACTTTTTACGTTTAGGATTCTCGTAAAAAATATATAATACTTCTCATCGCCCCTCACAATTTTCCACAAGAAGTCCTTTTTTTGTTGCCGGGCAAACAGTAAAAGACATGTGTTAATTTTTACTTAGGTTATGTTCGGTCAGCACATGTAGGACTCATCTTCCAAGTTTTTGAATGTTTCCCATTTAGTGCAAACGCTTGGAAATAGCTGTTTGGGCGACTCCTAATTGAGCTGCAAGCTCTTTTTGCGTTTGCGTTGAGTTCTCACCCAGTAAAGCTTGCAATTCTGCTTCTTCAAACTTTCGAGGCTGCCCAGGGCGCTGCTAGTTACTAAGATCGACATTACCACACACACACATTACAGTACATGTTTCACAACGTCGTCACCAAGAACATTACAGATTGATTCCCGTGCTTTTTCCTTGTTGGAATTCGTATAAAATGCTGTGCCGAATGTGCTGTTTATCAGTTGTCATCGTACTATTCTGAGAGGTTATGTAACTTGCATAGACTTGTCGTTTGGTGTTCTTAAATCTTGGGTCCGATCCTTGCAAAAGCACAAAAGACCGCGGAAATATTTCTGTTTTAAATATAGTTTTAAGCTCTATGTAGTTAATGATTATTTTAAGTTTTTTTTTTTTTTTAACATCATCACTATGGGGATTCGCTTTATTCCATGCACTATGGTGTATCAAATTAAAGCGAATAAAATAAAAGCTTGTTCTTTGACGTACAATATTGAAATTTAAATTTTTATAAGACCATCTGTAAACTCGTAAAAATATAGGCCTAACAGACGCCATATACTCGCTTTAAAAGTGACACTAGTGATGAAGTAAAAGTGACACTAGTGATGAGGTAAAAGTGACACTAGTGATGAAGTAAAAGTGACACTAGTGATGAGGTAAAAGTGACACTAGTGATGAAGTAAAAGTGACACTAGTGATGAGGTAAAAGTGACACTAGTGATGAAGTAAAAGTGACACTAGTGATGAGGTAAAAGTGACACTAGTGATGAGGTAAAAGTGACACTAGTGATGAAGTAAAAGTGACACTAGTGATGAGGTAAAAGTGACACTAGTGATGAAGTAAAAGTGACACTAGTGATGAAGTAAAAGTGACACTAGTGATGAGGTAAAAGTGACACTAGTGATGAAGTAAAAGTGACACTAGTGATGAAGTAAAAGTGACACTAGTGATGAGGTAAAAGTGACACTAGTGATGAAGTAAAAGTGACACTAGTGATGAGGTAAAAGTGACACTAGTGATGAAGTAAAAGTGACACTAGTGATGAGGTATAAGTGACACTAGTGATGAAGTAAAAGTGACACTAGTGATGAAGTAAAAGTGACACTAGTGATGAAGTAAAAGTGACACTAGTGATGAGGTAAAAGTGACACTAGTGATGAAGTAAAAGTGACACTAGTGATGAGGTAAAAGTGACACTAGTGATGAGGTAAAAGTGACACTAGTGATGAAGTAAAAGTGACACTAGTGATGAAGTAAAAGTGACACTAGTGATGAGGTAAAAGTGACACTAGTGATGAGGTAAAAGTGACACTAGTGATGAGGTAAAAGTGACACTAGTGATGAAGTAAAAGTGACACTGGTGATGAGGTAAAAGTGACACTAGTGATGAAGTAAAAGTGACACTGGTGATGAGGTAAAAGTGACACTAGTGATGAAGTAAAAGTGACACTAGTGATGAAGTAAAAGTGACACTGGTGATGAGGTAAAAGTGACACTAGTGATGAGGTAAAAGTGACACTAGTGATGAAGTAAAAGTGACACTAGTGATGAAGTAAAAGTGACACTAGTGATGAAGTAAAAGTGACACTAGTGATGAGGTAAAAGTGACACTAGTGATGAGGTAAAAGTGACACTAGTGATGAGGTAAAAGTGACACTAGTGATGAGGTAAAAGTGACACTAGTGATGAGGTAAAAGTGACACTGGTGATGAGGTAAAAGTGACACTAGTGATGAGGTAAAAGTGACACTAGTGATGAGGTAAAAGTGACACTAGTGATGAGGTAAAAGTGACACTAGTGATGAGGTAAAAGGGGATATTAATTTATTAAGCTATATGGTGCTAACTGTACTTAAATGACTGCAATTAATACAAATACTCAGAGATGTGGCTTAACTTAGATACAAGTATTTGAAATACAGATACAAGATACCAAATACGTATTTTTATCTTAAATCTGAAATACTTTTTAAACTTTAATTTTGTATCTTGTATTTAGATATATTCTTTTGGTATCTTAGTATTTTGTAAATACTAAGTTTGATAAGATACGTTTATTCATTACGCATGCATCAGTCTAAAGAGTTTAAATGTTTATCCTAAAATAAAAAGTTTTTTTTTTGTAATATAACACATTTTTGCCGAGTTCCGCCCTGTGGAGTGACTTCTCTTTTAGGGGGATGATAATGAGACCTCATAGAAGAAATTTAAGTTGGTACGCACAATATTGAGTGATTTACCATGTTATTTTTCATATCATGGACTTCTTATGGGTTTTCCCATAATCTATAAGTAGAAAACTAATTTCTGATTTTTTTTTTCAAAGGAGGGATGGTCAATTTTGGTCTATTTTCTTGAATAACTTGGAAAGTATTTATTTTAAAATTACTAAAAAATATATTTGAGATCTTCACAATAAGCTCTTTCATTTGATATGTCACACAATGCAGTTTGCAATTTTTTTTTAATTTTCCATCTTGACCCCAAAAGTGACCCCCATATACAGATTTGAAGGTGACGGTGAATAGACGGATTAAGTTGAAATTTGGTACACATATCAATTTCAACTTAATCGGTCTAGTAGATTCGGAGATAGTTGACTGTGACGGACGGACAGACGGACACACGAGTGATCCTATAAGGGTTCCGTTTTTTTATTCGGACGTACGGAAATCTAAAAATGAGTCATAAAATGTTTGAAAAACTGGTCTTACTTAGTTTCAAATAAAACCATAAAAATAAATACATTTTCGCGATTAATCACTTGATCATAATTAATTAAACAAGCTAAATAAACCTTAAAATTGAATAAATGTATGTTTTCTTTCAAAAAGTATTTTATATCTTAAAAAGTATTTAGCAAATACGTATCTTGTATTTTGTATTTCAAATACTATTTCCAAAAGTATCTTGTATCCAGTGGTGTAGCGTGCCTTGGAGGGGCCCTGTATCAAAATTAGTTGGGGGGCCCAAATGAAGGGTAAAGATTTCTCACAAAAGAAACAAAAATGCTTGCATTAAATTAAAATAAATATTTATTGATTATAAGTTATCGCTTCCTCCTAGAAATTGTCATTTAGAATTTTGTCATTTCTGAAGTGAAAACTCTATAGGCTCGTATGACAGTTTTTTTAATATGTTTTTTTCCCGGGAAGCACGAGATTAAGTGACTAACATTTTACTAATTTTTGCTTACACGCGTTAGGGGCCCCTGTAGCCCGGGGGCCCCGTATCATTGATACGGCAGATACGGCGGTAGCTACGCCCCTGCTTGTATCTGTTATTTCAAATACATTACTTAAAGATATCTTGCATCTTGTATTCCCGATACTTTTATTGAGGTATCTTGTACGTATCTCTGCAAATACTTAAAAGTAGTTATTATTCTGAACAATTTGCATAATGAAAACAATTTAATCAAAAATAAATGATGTATCTGCAATGTAAAAAGAAAAGTAATTTATTTGTTTTCATTTTAGTTGTGCCTGTGGGCACGTTTTACATTTTAGATTTTTTATGTGATGTTATTTTAACCCTTACTAATTGTAAGGCAGAGGCTATTTAAAAACCACATAATTAAAATGTATTTACTGAAAAACTCTTCTAATTTTTGAGCTGAAATAAATATTATTTTATTACTAGAATGTCTACCTTTCATTTCGTATCTTCATTTTATTTTTCTGTTTATGATTTTGTGGTAAATATATGCACTCTGCCCGTCAAGAGTAGCAAGTTACAGTAACAGTTTCCATTATACCTACTTATCTAGGATATTAGGTATAATAATATAATACAGGAATATTTTTTATGCAGTGCGCAAACTTTGACAAAATAAACTTAGATGAGTTTTATTAAACACCTATTTTTTATTTTGATATGTCTTAGTACAAAAAAATTAAGTTATCGATAACGAAAGATGTCTATTTTCAAATTGACTTTATGGCTACTCGCCGGCGCGTGACTCAGTGAAACGCGCATAAGTACCTACTTATCACCTGTGCGCTCGTTCGTTTTTCGTTCACAGGCATAGTAGGTATTTCTGTGGGTTACAATGTAGGTACAATGCGATTCAAATAAGAATAGGAATGTCAATGACCTCTATCTGTCAAATATTGATTGAAAAGTACAGTTTGCAAAGAAAACTTAATTGCGTATCAATAACGTTTTTTTTTTTTGAAGTGAAAAAAACATCAAAAAGTTAGTCATAACTACGTTAGGCAACTCGATACTGAAATTGAGAGTCTGACATAGAAGCAATTGCTTCAACTACGTGCGACGATTGGAACAAAAATTAGCCACGTCAAAAGAATAGAAAATGAATACTGGCAACGAGAGATATTTGAAGACGATGATAACTTTAAATTTATTATAAATACAGGTAACAGAATGTATATTTTTATTTTAAATAGTAGGTGGTGAAATAAAATATTAAATACCTACATTAATCCATGTTTTATTTTATAGGAGAAAGCAGCAGTGATGATAATAGTGATGACAACAACGATGACCACTCAAACAGTGATGCAGACATGATCGGAATTGAATACCTAAATTGTGATTAAAAAATCTTCGTTCATGATTCGTAAATAAATGTTGTTTAAAAAATATCTTGTTTTGCTCACCCTACCCAATTTATTCAATTTGACAGCTATGACGTCACAACATCGCGCTAAGTCGATCCTATTCTTATTTGAAACGCACTGTATAGCCGTGCGATTCTGTAACCATCTCACCGTGAAAGCTTGGGTGAAGTGAGCGTGGAGTGAGCTGTCATTCGCTAGGGATTAACACTATTAAGTGCTCACTTCACTTATGATTTCACGGTGAGATTTTTACAGAATCGACCGGCAGATCACTGAATTTATCAGGTTCGAACTAGACTTTTTTAAGATTAGGCCGTGATGTGAAGTTTTGAAGAGTAATTCCAATTTTTCCTTCATACTTTCGTGGGCTTAAGACCATCAAAATGCAGAAAATAAAGCAATAAAATTATGACACCTTTAAACACTTAATAAAATTAAAATCATTGACATTACATGCATACTTCTGCATTAGCTGTATTTAAAAAAATTGGAATCACTAAGTATTTACAATAATGTTCAATCAAAAGTAACCTATTCGCTAAAATTGTTAATTAAAAATAATTGCTTACCCTACATGTCACTAATCACTGTATTTTGGTCTGCCAGACCCTTGTGCGTGATTCGGGGTCCTGAACTGACGGTCCTTTCATTAGGGACCACGGGGTTAAGGATACCATGGGCTCGCATTCGAGGTACGCTCTCCGTCGCATACATTCTGCGAGCTGCTCGTAAACTTTCACCACTTAATAAATACACTCGCACCATCTCATAAAACTCGCGGTTGCTAAAGTCCTCGTGACCGGTAGTTACGAGTTCGACACACGCGCGGCACGGGGGTTGCGAGGGAAAGCGATTGGACGCGAGGTCACGCTAGCGCATGCATGCGATCAGACTGTCGCGTCGGGACTCGGGCGCCCGGCACACCGCGCCACTCTGCTGCCCGGGAATGGGTTTTACCCCGATGCAACACGTTGGTTTTGCATCGGGGTAAAACCCACTACTCCCGGCACGTGCACCAACGTGCGCGCGCGCCTATTGTTTATATTACGAATAGACAGTGTCCATATTTTGCTGATAAAATGACGGAAAAAAAAATTAAAAAAAGTTTTGAAAAAATAATAGAAATGTGTTCTATTACTAATACTGAACCTCCACAATTTTTTTGCGCACTCCTTAAAAAATAATCCTGTATATTATTATTATATTTTTATTATTTATCATATTATTATATTATATTATTTCTATTATTATATTATTATTATATAGTTTTTGTTTAGTTCACTAAAAGTTGTTTTTTTGTTAATTTTAAACGATGTAATAAATTCTTATTACTAAACATATTTCATATACAACGTGTAACGTTAAATGCGCAAAACCTCAGACACCCCAACTGATTTTAAATTCAATTGACCTATTTCAGAGAGAAAATAAGTCATTAAAAATTTGTAAAGGTTTTATGTGCTGTTTTAGTTTTACTGGCCATTCTGATCGTTTCTTGCGTCTGCGACGACGCTTTATCGAGGGAGGAGTCGTCACCGCGCCGCTGCGCCATGCTGACATTGGGTTGCTTGACCTATTAATAAATAGACACGGCAACTTTTATAATGAAGATTTTTTGAAAAATGTGACCTATATTAAAAAGCGGTTCAATTAATTCTGCTCGTTATTCTGATCAAACTATTTTCAGGTTTTGCGCATTTAACGTTACACGTTGTATATAAATAGTTGTTTTTTTTTATGATTTTCGCAACATATAGAAGAAAAAAAAAATTGTCGTGTTTACTCCGCCATTCAAAAGGTGGACGCGTGTTAAAAGTTGGTAAGCTAAAATTCAAAATCAATGAAGTGGTGGAATGGAAACAAACTGTCAGATAACACAAATCAAAGAAACAGACAGAGTGCAAAAATCAACCACATGTTTTTTTTTTATAAATTTGAATTTTTTTGCTGGTATTGTATTCTACAATGCTTCGCGAACATGAAACTGTATTCAAATTTTATATAGCACATCTAGATGCATGGGGCCCGTGTAAGGGTTAAGTGATAGTTCCTTTATTCAATTACAATTGAAAACCATGGCAACTTTCATTTAATAAAAAAAATATTAATAGCACTATGTATGGATAATCATTATAATATTACGGATTATAATTTTATTGATATTAGTAATTTAACCTCATCACATCACTGGCTGTCTGTAATAAAAAATGGCTTGGCGTACATCGAGCACTTTCACTGCGCGTCCAGTGGCGGTCAAAGTTAAGAACTTGTATGTACGAGTAGGTACGTAGGTGGGTCACCCAACACGTGATTTTGAAAACTTGATTGAAATTGCGATTTTTTTATTTCAGTAAGCTTTCCCCTTGTAATCCAAAATACCTACAGGGTTACTGGTTAATCGACCTATTCCTGTTAGAGCCTGCTAGAGGTTGAAGGGGAGGTTATTGCCGATGAGTTAGACCATTGAGTCCCTGAGCAAAAGTGAACAATTTGTGAGAAAAAAAAAATTATATTTTATCGGGGTAGGTAAGGTGTTTCGAAAATTACTTTACACACTTTTAGACAAACGGCACGGGTTTCATCCTCGAGAGCTTGTGGCACACTGAATCCCGATACGGGGCGCATGAGTTACAGTAGTAAAAGCGCCCACATTTTAGAATAAAATTTGTATAAAATCAAATTTTAGTTTTTTGGAAAAAATATTTCTACCAAAATGTTAATTATTAAATTGTCTATCCATTAGTGTCGGTAGCAAAATTAAATAATGTTTACTTTACGAGGAGATACATGTTATCAATCACCATTTCTCATTTCTGGAGTTTCGTTGTAAGGAGATTTATTAAAGATATACTGATTAAAAAAAAAAATCTACAATTATGGAGTCAAGATTATGTAGAAATTTAATGTATTTTTTTTTGTTAATATTTCTTTTAAATAAGAAGTAGATAGCTTCGAAAAACTGCACAAAAACGGCTTGCGCGGCGTTTTGGTCGGGGAGGCGCCTTAAGGGAGTGTAGTACTCACGAAAATGTACAACTTTTACGAGGAGATCACCTCCGAAATATGAAAAAATAAAATCTGCCATTGTTTGTGCCAACCTTTGGTTGTGTTATGCGAACATTAACTGTATGGAGCAGCGGTTTTATTTCTCGATTTCGGTCTCATAGTAAAAGTTGTTCATTTTCATGAGTACTACACTAACTTAAAGTATGTCCCTCGTTTAACCTAACACACTGTATAATATTTAAAACAATCAGTCTGTTCAATACGATCAAAACAATAATTATCTATTTTCAACAAAAACAAAAAAATCTTGAACCTATACCAACTAGAAATCTTTAAACCTCATGTGTTTTTCTATTATCTGAAAATTAGTTCTTAGCGAAAAAAGTCACTTAAAATACTAAAAGTTGTGCAATGCTTTAGCGAAATTTTGTGATTTTCCAAATCCGACATTGTGCTAGAAAATATGTGGTCATCAATTTCAATTATTTCACGAGTTTTTGTATATGATAATGCTCTCCCTTTCTTTGCACTTGCATAGTTAAGATTTCAAAATAATTAGCTTCTTCTAGTAATAAAGTTAAAAATTGTGCCTCATTTCGCGGTTTTTTATTATTGATAGTTCCATGCCAAGATTCAACCATGTTTGTAGTAGAGGAGGACCCATTCCTTGGCCTGCGAGAACTCCTGACTTGACCCCGATGGACTACTACGTTTGGGGTCATATGAAATCGTTAGTTTACGATGTCTCTCCTGCAGGGTAATTGCGTAACACACTATCAGTAGCAATGGGTTTCATTTTGACAGTTCAACAACATTCATTGCGTTATTTACGTTGCTGAGCAGACAATTTTTCCAACATAATAATACTTAATTCATTTTTTTTTTCTCACATATAGAACAATGGATTAGCAATGTATGTACTTCAAAATTATTCAAATTGTGAGTATTAGTATGTTACGCAATCAGGGTGCTGTATCATCGATTGAGGAGCTGAAGCATTTCATTTCATTTATTCACTAACAATTAACAAATTGGGTCTGAATGTTTACAAAAATAATATTTGAAGCTAATAACAATATTCAATCAAAAACCAGGCATAATTATAGAACATTCATTAAAATATATAACGTTAAATGCGCAAAACCTGAAAATAGTTTGATCAGAATAACGAGCAGAATTAATTGAACCACTTTTTCATATAGGTCACATTTTTCAAAAAAATTTCATTAAAAACGTTGCCGTGTCTATTTATTAATAGGTCAAGCAACCCAATGTCAGCGCGGCGCAGCGGCCCGGTGACGACTCCTCCCTCGATAAAGCGTCATCGCAGACGCAAGAAACGATCAGAATGGCCAGTAAAACTAAAACAGCACATAAAACCTTTACAATTTTTTTAATGACTTATTTTCTCTCTGAAATAGGTCAATTGAATTAAAAATCAGTTGGGGTGTCAGAGGTTTTTCGCATTTAACGTTACACGTTGTATATATATATCACAATCAATAGAAAAATATACAACAATATTAACACAATAACATTAAATAAATACCACCCTAATTTCATTTCACTTTGCAACAAAAACAAACACACAACAAAAAATCGCATTTAAGAAAATAACTATCGATAAAATCAAGTCATTTTGCATACCTATAGATTATCACAATTTCTAGCTTGTCATAACGGAATAAATTGATTACTGTTAAAATAAAACATAATTAATACTATAATACAAATAATGTAAAAATCATCATTAACTTAGGGTCATAAATTCATCAATAGAATAGAAACATGTTCCAATAATAATTCCTTAAGTCTCTTTTTGAATAAGGTGGTTTTATATAATAGTTCTCTTATATCTTTAGGTAAGCAATTAAATATAATCACCGTTTGATGCTGGACACAATGTTTTACAATATTTATTTTAGTATTCATTTTATGCTTTATGTATTTGTTCCGTGTGCTTTTCCTTTTGTCTTTCGTCCTTCGTTTCGTCATCATTTATATGTTTTGCCAGGCTGGTCATGATCATTCCGGAAATATTTTGTCTCCATTCAACTTCATATCTAAATTTGCATTATCACGTGATGTGGACTTGAGCAATATGATGTTTGTTTTTCTAGTATTTATTATTAATTTATTTGCCTTAAACCATGATTGAAAGGCAGCAAATTATCAGTGCGGCTAATCAAATTAAGACAATTTTAACAAGTAAATTAGCAAAAACAGAATTAAGAAAAAGAATGCGTCTTTGTGTAAGAAACAGAGGGAGCCATATTGAGCATGAATCATAATAAACAAATATGTAATCCAGGGGGGAAGCCTTTTCCCAAGAGTGGGACGTGACAGGCTAACAGTCATTTGTAACTTAATTTTGATTAAATAAATGTTGATATGTTTTTATGAACGATATAAATAGACGATTTTATCCTCACTTACTAACGTTAAATTACCTCTATTGTATCCGATGTTTAGTTTAAATACTCGTACCTCGTTAGAAAGCTAACAAATGTTTTTAAAATATTCTGCACGCCAAACGTCATAGTGATTTTTTTTTTTGTTTTGTGTCGTTCTTTTGGAACTCATAATTAAAATTTATGATGTTTCCGTCTGGTATTTTCTAATGTGGACATACAGTTCTAGTTTTTTGTTTGATAGTAAATGCTTGTTGTGAAATTTAATTGAGAAAAAAAAAATACAGGCCATATCTTTTTTTTTTTTAATTAATTTTTGAAACGCCTCACCCCGATAAACTAAAAAAAAAAGTGTTTTCTCATAAATGGTTCACTTTTGCTCAGGGACTTAATGGTCTAACTCATCGGCAATAACCTCCCCTTCAACCTCCAGCAGGCGCTAGCAGGAACAGGTCGATTCACCAGTAACCCTGTATAACCTATGTTGCTGCGTGCTGTAGAGTAGGGAAGGTAAGTATTTACGCGACCAGGTTTTTACACCAGGTATTTGCTTCCAAGTACGCACACCAGGTACCGACTCGAAATATTTGCAAGACTTCAAAGTCTTTTATACGGCTACACGCTCAACTCCGTAGGTACTCAACTCCGTAGGTACTCAACCGCGTTAGTTTTCGGAAATGCGATCATGCTCCTTATCAGTAAGAGTCTACGGAACAATTTCGTATGCAAGTGTTTTTACTTTAATTGTTTGTAAAAGTATTTTAGTCTGCAAAATCGTAGCCTGTACAGCAAAATATTCAAAAAGGCAATTCACATTTATCAGCCCCAAAATGTACAACAAAATAAATAAATTAGTTAATATTTACCACCTAAATCGAAATGACCTAAGCAATAAGTTGACTGCATGGTTAAAAAAAAACACACACACACACACACACACACACACACACACACACACACACCCACACACTCATACACACACAAAACCACACACATCTCACCACCCACACGTACTATAACACTGTTAGTTTAGTTTGAATGGTCTGTGTACATCTTTTGTTGGAGATCCTAAATAAATAAATAAATAAATAAATAAACACCAATGATGGGTGTATACGACACTACACCACTGCATGCAAATTCTTCTTTATTTTTCATATTTCTTTATTTTTATTTTTTTACTATAAAATAAAATCTATTTTGTCCCGTTCCTATAGTTAAGTCTGGAACAAATTGTTATCTCTATCCTAAGACGAGCGGTGATAGTTGCGACATAGTTTTAACTTTTAGAGCTATCATCGTTTTCATTTGTAACATTTGTCAACTGTATCTGTTCCTAAATAAAGCTTATTATTATTATTATTTATTTGTAAACGGGATTGTGCTCCTTATTTATGAGAACTCATGGGTCAATTTCCTATGCAAGTATTGTTACTTCCAACACTGCTTTTGAATACGCGATTGTATTGTGATGTGATTTTTCAATGCAGATAGAAAATACTTGAAAGTATCTCGAGCCCTGGTTTTAGGACCTGGCTTCTTAAGGTGGACGTAGTTGGAAGCCCTGGTACTCGATTTTGCAAGTACGAACAATCTCTGCCGTAGAGTGTGGAGGTGTCCGACAGAGGCCGCATTATTGACATTCCGCTGCGCGTCTCCCGCGCTGCGCTAAAAGCAAAAGCTCGAGCGCACGCGCTCCGCCTCGCGGCTGTCGCGGCTAGCGCTCGATGAGCTGCGGTTTTTGCGCGGCGCTATGAAATTGAATGAACTCACACCGCTAACGCATACCGTAAAGAGAACACGCTTTTACTTGTTTACACAAGTTTCCTTTTTATGCAATCGTGTAACTATTCTCGCTTGTCTAGAAAAAATAGACGTTAGTCCATACAACATGTAATAAAGCTTGCAAGCTTTATTACATGTGATGGTCTAACGTTTATTTATTTAATGCTGATTTATGATTTAGGTTAGGCAGGCTACGAGTGATTGAATACCTACTTGATCTTAGTAGGCTCGCAGGAGCACGCAAGCAAGTAGGTATACTTAGCTAACTCGATTCTGGAGTGTAGAATTTGCATCAGAGCCAATTTTGAAATGCGATTCACAATTTGCAAAATAAAACGTATTGTGAGTGTTCCTTAGTGGCCCGAGCCATGTGTCGGTTTCAAAATAAATACAATATTTTGTTATTAAATAGGAGTACGTGACAGTCACTTTCCCCCTCTGAAAATCAGACGCGTGACGCAGTGCAGCGTATGAGCTTTCACCACAGGATATACTCTGCCTATCCTTGATTGTTTTATAGAATACTAGCTGATCCAGCGAACTCCGTACCGCCTCAGAATTAATTAATGTAAATAGTTAATTCGTTCTCAAGATATCATCAAAAAACCCGTTCCATACAAAATGTATGAGAAAATGAATTAATGAAAGAAAAAACCGCGGCGGAAACCAATCCAGCAAATCAAAGATCATAATAATCGATCTAGCCGTTCTTGAGTTACAAATGGTGTAACAAAACCGACTTTCCATTCCTCCTATTCCATTCCTATTTCCATTTTATCAAATAATTCATTATAATTCTTCTGGTTGGAACACGATCCCAATAAAACGCAATGTCTGCTATACTTTAATTCTGTTTCGCAGAAGCATCTTCAATCGATACACACATCATTAATCTACAACATTATTTTTAGTATATTGCAAACCTGAATATAGTTGGTTCAGAATAAGTAATTGAATCGATTCCAATAATTTTTACACCATTATTTTGTCCCAAAAGCATTTAAAAAAGGTAACAAGTTGGACACCGAGCGACACTAACAAGGAAACCTCGCGAGGTGTCACCGATTTAGTTGCGGCTTTACTATAATAATCTACATGAAAAATGATGAGATACCTTATTAGATGAGATACCTACGATATATACCTATTTATAAGACTTAAAATTGGTCCCATTAAAAAATAAATAATAGTTTTTGAGTTATTAATTTTTTGTTATTTTTAATTAAAAAAAATTGTATATCCACAAGTCTTATAAATATGTGAATAAAGGTATTTTTCATATTTTTTTATGCTCTTTTTAATGGTTAAAGTCATTTTGGAAAAAAATTATTAGAAATATGTGAAAACTGCAAACCATCATTTTTGGGTACAAACTTTGAGGGTGATTTTCACCCCTTTAAAACGTTTTTTAGCAAAAAAGAAAAAATACCTATCTCATCATTTTTCATGTAGATTATTATAGTAAAGCGGCAACTAAATCGGTGAGGGACACCTCGCGAGGTTTCCTTGTAATTACATATCCACAATCATATTATGCGCGCAACACAGGTCACAGCCGGTCAGCGCGTGTTAGGTGGTAACCAACTTTTTGTACGGACAATTAGGTAACATAACAAGCTTATAACTTCGTGGTTTTTCATGATACAGTTTTGAAATTTTGTACATAGATTCTTTACATAAAAATACTAGACATGTGTTTCGGGTTTCCCATATACATACTAAAAATAATGTTGTATAATATTTGAACTGTTATTCTTCTTGTAAATATTTTTTCCATGATAACTTAAATAACATACCCGCACCATAGTTAAGTTCAGAGAACCTGCGCATGCTTATAATGTATACCATTGCCCTAAAACATGAATCTATAATATTTCGTGAGATAACAAAAATCATACCACGTAGCTGCGGGTAACTGAAGTGTCTAGCTTCGTAACAGGAGCCACGCTACAGCTACTGCTGCTGAAGTCCTGGTCCAGTTGAAAACCAGCGTCAGGCACCAGTTGTCTGGCATTTTTGCTGAACTGGGCCTTTTTGGCGCAGCCGTGAGGCACACCTTCCTGTTTAATTTCTTACATCGGACTTTACACTTTGTTATTTGATTTTTATTTGTTCTTATCTGATGTATGTCTCAAGTGTACTGTGTGTCTTACAGTCTGTGCTAAATAAATGTATTTTCTTTCTTCTTTCTAAGTCAGCCCAAGTCGAAACCAAACCAAGCGCAACTCGCGAACAGAGGCTTGGAGATAGTGTAGTCGCAGCCACGTGAACACTTCAATCTCCTGGAATTTGAAATAAGGCCGCACGAGTATAGCTATTAAATTGTACAACATACGCTGCAGACTGCAGGGTTTGAAAGATTGTATAACATACGCTGCAGACTGCAGGGTTTGAAAGATTGCATAACATACGCTGCAGACTGCAGGGTTCGAAAGATTGTATAACATACGCTGCAGACTGCAGGGTTTGAAAGATTGTATAACATACGCTGCAGACTGCAGGGTTTGAAAGATTGTATAACATACGCTGCAGACTGCAGGGTTTGAAAGTTTCATGTTAACTTCCTATGAAGATGGCTAATGTACAGACGCCAGCACATCAAGCTACCCGAAACTGTCATTTTTTTTCAATCAACTTTGAACCTTAGCTTTAGCGTTAAAGTTGAAAATCTATTATAGAAGTTTGACAGATTTTAGTAGCTTGATGTGCTGGCGTCTATACTTCAATGCTCAATACTCAATCATTTATTGCATTCCACCTATCACTTCGTTGTCCGTCTGTCAAGACCTTTTCTCTCAGGAACACCTGGAGCTATCAAGTCGAAATTAATATTAATCAGGGCAGCAATCGTTTGCAGCAGTGAAAAAACAAACTTCTAAGTCAACGCAAAATAAGATACGGGCATTTATGTTCCGTTTATGCCGCATATTTTGACACTCGAAAGGGAATCAAAACATATAGGGTACTTCCCGTTGAATTAGAATCATGAAATTTGGTTAGAAGCAATGTCATGTAACTAGCACAAGTAAAGGCAAAAAATCCGAAAACCGTAAATTTGTAATTACATACCTACAAATATGTACGGAACCCTCGGTGCGTGAGCGAGTCCAACTCGCACTTGACCGGTTTTTTTTTAATGGGTTTTGCAGCTACCCGTTTGTTTTAAATTAACTAAAATCCGAAGTAACTTTTTTGAGTTGTGAACAGCGCCGCCCGGTGCGTCTTTGCTATTTCCCCACATTATTACGCCGTAGCTAAGCTATGCATGAGCATAGGCATAGTAGGTGACCAGCAGTGCGATTCTGTAACCATCTCACCGTGAAAACGTAGATGAAGTGAGCGTGGAGTGAGCTGTCAGTGTCATCCCACCAGCAGTGCGATTCTGTAACCATCTCACCGTGAAAACGTAGATGAAGTGAGCGTTGAGTGAGCTGTCAGTGTCATCCCACAAGCAGTGCGATTCTGTAACCATCTCACCGTGAAAACGTAGATGAAGTGAGCGTGGAGTGAGCTGTCAGTGTCATCCCACAAGCAGTGCGATTCTGTAACCATCTCACCGTGAAAACGTAGATGAAGTGAGCGTGGAGTGAGCTGTCAGTGTCATACTACCAGCAGTGCGATTCTGTAACCATCTCACCGTAAAAACGTAGATGAAGTGAGCGTGGAGTGAGCTGTCAGTGTCATCCCACAAGCAGTGCGATTCTGTAACCATCTCACCGTAAAAACGTAGATGAAGTGAGCGTGGAGTGAGCTGTCAGTGTCATCCCACCAGCAGTGCGATTCTGTAACCATCTCACCGTGAAAACGTAGATGAAGTGAGCGTGGAGTGAGCTGTCAGTGTCATCCCACAAGCAGTGCGATTGTTTAACCATCTCACCGTAAAAACGTAGATGAAGTGAGCGTGGAGTGAGCTGTCAGTGTCATCCCACCAGCAGTGCGATTCTGTAACCATCTCACCGTAAAAACGTAGATGAAGTGAACGTGGAGTGAGCTGTCAGTGTCATCCCACAAGCAGTGCGATTCTGTAACCATCTCACCGTAAAAACGTAGATGAAGTGAGCGTGGAGTGAGCTGTCAGTGTCATCCCACCAGCAGTGCGATTCTGTAACCATCTCACCGTGAAAACGTAGATGAAGTGAGCGTGGAGTGAGCTGTCAGTGTCATCCCACCAGCAGTGCGATTCTGTAAACATCTCACAGTGAAAACGTAGATGAAGTGAGCGTGGAGTGAGCTGTCAGTGTCATCCCACCTGCATGTCGATTCTGTAACCATCTCGCCGTGAAAACGTAGATGAAGTGAGCGTACAGTGAGCTGTCAGTGTCATCCCACCTGCATGTCGATTCTGTAACCATCTCACCGTGAAAACGTAGATGAAGTGAGCGTGGAGTGAGCTGTCAGTGTCATCCCACTGATGCTAGGGATTGACTAAGCAAACATCTACAATCATAATCGAGATTTAAAAAATATTTTTTATGCTAATTCAAAAGTAGTATTTTAGTTGTCAAAACAATTTTGTGGGAGCTTAAAATAAAACAGCAACACAGAAACTTAGTCAGAATATCAATTTTGTTTTGTTTTCCTACATTAAAACCTCAAAAAATAGTAATGATGTCCTAAAAAACCACACAAAATAGTAAGTTTTGGCGGTATGATTTAACATGTTTATTTCGTGCTTCCGAGGACTCTTCGGAAAGCTGCCCAATAGGCAAAAAAGCATTTTTTATTATAACTGCACTATGGATCAAAATTTTATGCATTGTTGGTGACATGGGGTGCCCAGAGTATAAATCGACATATAAGCGAGGAGTATGTAATGCGCATTGGTCAATGCGGGTTTGTATTGAATGTATTTGAAAATTTTGGATAGCTTCCGGATCACTGTTATTTTCAGTTGAATGTAAATTTTTGACAGTTTTATTTTTCATGCTGTTTCGATAGTTTTTATTGGATAATTAATGCTGGTTATTATTCGAACTATAATATTTCTTCTGGTTTGCTTGAATTTTGATGGTTTTATGGTTAGGTGGTCACATCTTTTGGTTATTCGTTTCTTTTTTACG
>OX451400.1:20215240-20238838 GCA_949629135.1 Eremobia ochroleuca | reverse complement strand
CGCACGTTCCGTAAATTTGAAAGGGGTCGTACTGATGAGAACTGGACACTATTTAAAGCTGCGAGGAATAGAAGTAATCAGACGATAGTTGTGAAGCGTCAATTGCCTGGCACCGTCTAAACAACGGCATTGTTGGCATGCCCAACAATTTGCTGAGAAATACCAAAACGATATTGCCAATCCCATTAGAATACGTAATGTCTATTTCGCACTTTGCCTATCCATCGTAACGTATTGCATTTCATGTTGGGGCGGCGCAGCTAAAACCACCCTCAAGCCGCTAGAAGTAGCACAAAGGGCCATATTAACAGTAGCCACTTTTCGCCTATTCTGTTTCCAACTGATCAACTACACAATGACTGCGAAGTGCTAAATGTTCGGCAACACTTTACACTACAAACAGTCACTCTCCAACACCGCAACACCCCATACCGAATAATCTATACATATAAATAAAATTGGAGTGTCTGTTTGTAATATTGAAATAACCGTTTTTTACTACATGCATATGAATATATAATAGGTCTTTACCTATGAAATTGCCGTTTTGTATGAATAAATTTAAACGAATTTTTTTCATGTATTTTTTATTTGTATTAATCGAAGTAATCACCCAACGCAATCAATGCATCTTTGCCAAAACAGTGGCAGTTTATTGATTCTTAAAGAAATCAGCTGGACGGGAGGCAACAAATTCTTCAAAAGCATTTTGTACTGCCTCTCGGGTATTTAATTTTTTTCCCGCCAAGAAGTTATCCAAATACTGGAAAAAGTAGTAGTCTGTAGGCGCAAGGTCTGGTGAGTAAGGCGGATGACGGAGAGCTTCCAACCCCAGTTCTTGCAACTTGGAGACCGTCTGCTGTGCAGTATGAGGTCGCGCGTTGTCGTGCAGGAGCAGCGGAGACGAGCGATTGACCAATGCTGGTTGGAGATGTGCCAGCTTCTCCATCATTGTGTTCAGTTCTTCACAGTACACATTTGCAGTAATGCTCACCCCGTTTGGTAAGAAGCTGTGATGAATCACACCGGCGCTAGACCACCAAACAGGGTCACTGTTTGGTGGTCTAGCGCCGGTGTGATTGTGATCACTTTTGTAGGGGTAAGTTTTCGTTTAGGGCATTGTTTAGGTGCTGAACCAGGATCCAACCAACTTGCTGAGCGCTTGCGGTTATCAAACAGAATCCATTTTTCATCGCAGGTAACAATGCGGTTCAAAATTCCTTCATTTGTGTGTCTGTTGAGCAGTGCAAGGCACGTCTCGACGCGTACTTCGCGCTGGCGATCATTGAGTTCGTGGGGCAACCCATTTGTCAAGCTTTTTTTACCTTGCCAATTTGACGCAAATGGACCAATATTGTTTTGACGCTAACGTCGAAGGCTGCTGCTAATTCAGCCGTAGATTGCGTATCATCAGCTTCCACAATCACCTTTAATTCGTCACTGTCCACCAAAGTCTTCGGACGACCGCGAGGTTCATTTTTCAGGTCGAAATTTCCAGAACGGAAGCGAGCAAACTAATAACAGGTGGTGCGTTGGTTTGTAGTGTTAGCTCCGTAAACGTCGTTGATGATGCGTGCCGCTTGTGCCGCGTTGCTGCCACGACGATACTCATATTCCATAATTACTCGAATTTTTAACGTATCCATGATGACGAAAAAGATTGAAATGCGATGAAAATGTAACACTAATCAATAAACAAATGACTACTTTTGGAGACAAAATTCCATGTTTTTAAAATAAAATTAATTTGAAATTAGAATTCTTAGCCAAACAAAAATTATTTTGATTTGAAATGGCCAGTACTGCAGAACGGCAATTTCATAGGTAAAGACCTAATATATACGGTACAGTAAGCTTCAGAGAAACCGAACCCCCTTTGATAATGATATCATACGTTTAAGTTTTTCGTAAAGTAACTTAAATAGCGGGTTGGTCTAGTGGTTTGGACTGCGGCTTAGCAATTCGATGGTCACGAGTTCAAATCCTCGGATGAGATTTATTTTTCTCTTTTTTTTAGTTTCTTTAATAGTTGATTAGGTGATTTTCGTAACTTTAATTCAGAAAACATCCATATTTAAGAAAACAAATGTTAAGTATGGGGTTTGTAAGAACAGCCAGGCATGTTGCATAAACAATATTCATTTATTTCATTAATTACATTTCTAGGAATTACTCGAGTATACAGTTTTCTATCTGTGTTAAATTAGGGTTATTTACTTAAAATATTAACTAAATACAAAATATATACCCTGGGTGAGGTGTAGAACGTTTAACATTAGATAACGGTTCGTTTATAGATATTTCTAGTAACATAACTACAATATTTATTTATTCAAACTTGTAAAAACATTATTTTGTTATACTCTGTATGATCTTATGGGGAAAAAAGCCTGGTTAAAAATGAAATGTTGTCATTTGTGCCTATGAATTACAGAGGAAGAACCAACATGCTAAACTATAACAGTATAGCAATATACATCTTTCTCTCTTATCACAATTTCTGATAACCCTTTTAATACAGCATTAGAAAAATATGTGAGGTCAGATGGTGCATCGTTAACACATTACAAGACTACTTGTAAACTAGAGTAACTGGATTCATAATAATAAAGGTGGTTTATTGTTTGGTGGTGGTTTTTTGGTGGCTCGATAGCTTTGTATCCATCTACGAACTATTTTCTCTGTAATGAAAACGATAATATTAGAAATACATAAAAAATCCACCTTGTAAGTAATAATGCAACATGGTTGTAACAATAAATATATGTGTATAACGTAAATCTTACCGTTAAGCCCACATTTCTCGTGCTATTTTCTTTATGCTTTGTTCCTGTTCCCAGAGAACAACAATAATTATTTTAGCCTTCAAAAAGTTGTTAATCGAACCATAAATGATAAATGATAAATGATTTATTTTCTGTAAGTAGGTTTGTACAAACACTTTTACATGTCAATCATATTTTTTAAACTAGATGAGGTCGGCGTTTCCTATCTGACTACTCTGAGAAGAAAGGCCGAAACAAACTCAGAGGTCACAGTCTCTTTTAAAGTCCAGACATAATCTTGGTCAGATCATGTGAAGACCATGCAGATTGGTGTCTGAAATGGTCTTTTGAGTAAAGAACCACACAGATTGAGCGGACCTGTCCAGTCAGTGCACGCATTTGTCAAAAATTGTGTAGCTCAACTCAGAACTTGAGGAGCCTTACGATTCGACGAACAATACCAATGAAAAGACATTTGGGTAGGCCGCATAAAATACTCAAACTGCCAGACCATGATTAAAACTAACTAAGAAGGAAAAAAGAAAAAAGAAATGACCCACATAGTCTTCACACTCACAATAATAATAATAAAAAATAAGATACTATACAAAGTAAATATCCATGTCATTGTTTATATAAAATTCATCAATGTCAATGTGTATATAAAAATCCGGACATCATCTTTGATCTTTGAGGACCATGTAGATTGGTGTCTGAAGTGGTATTTTGAGGGAAGAACCACACAGATTGAGTGGACCTGTGCAGTCAGTGCACGCATTCGTCAGTAACCGTGCAGCTCAACTCAGAACTTAAGGAGCTCAACGATTCGACGAGCAATGCCAAGGACAGAACATTTGTGTAGACCGCATAAACCACTCAAATTGCCAGACCATGATTAAAACGGAAACAATGACCCACATAGTCCTCACATTCACAATAATTAAAATAATATAAGACTTTAAACAGTAAATGTTCATGTCATGTCATAAATAGATATTTAGAAAGAAAAAAAATAACAAAAGTGTAAATCAGCAAAAAAAATAAAAAATAAACAACATTCACTGTCTAGACCTATTGGAGCAGCTCAATCCCAAGCGTTTTTGTCCTCAATATAGTCTTTTACAGTATAATAGGCTTTCTGGCTTAGTTTTAGCTTTATAAAAGATTTGAATTTATTAATGCTTAGTTCTTGAATGTGGCTAGGAAGTTTATTATAAAAACGTATACATTGGCATCTAAACGAGCCACCTATTTTCTTGAGCCTTGTTGTAGGAACAACAAATTTATGTTTGTTCCTAGTATTTATATTATGGATATCACTGTATTTCTTAAACAGATTAATATTTTTATGTGCATACAAAAGATTATCATAAATGTACTGAGAAGGCACAGTCATTATATTAATCTCTTTAAACTTGTCTCTGAGGGAGTGTCTGGGACTTAATTTATAAATGGAACGAATTGCCCTTTTTTGTAAAATAAAAATTATCTGAATTTCGGCGGCATTTCCCCACAACAGAATACCGTATGACATCACACTATGAAAATAACTAAAGTAAACTAAACGGGCTGTCTCTAAATCAGTTAAGTCACGAATTTTCCTAACGGCGTATGCTGCAGAGCTAAGCTTTTTTGACAATTTATCTATATGGGGGCCCCATTGAAGCTTGGCATCCAAAGTTATGCCTAAGAATACTGTGGTATTTTCGGGTTTTAACTCTTCACCCTTTATGAGAACACTAGTTTCTACTTGTCTAACATTTGGTATCGTAAACTTAATACATTTGGTTTTTTTTTCGTTAAGAAGTAAATTATTAACATTAAACCAGTTAACTACTTTTGCGAGGGCACTATTATTATTATTATATTATTACTATTTATACTGTCAGTAACCAGCTGTTGACGTTTGAGTTTAAATAAAAGTGAAGTGTCATCTGCAAACAACACTATATCATGTTCATCCTTTATGAGGTAAGGCAAGTCATTGATATAAACAATAAATAAAAATGGTCCAAGTATTGAGCCCTGTGGGACCCCCATTCTTACTACAGATCCGGGTGACCTTTTCCCGTTAACATCAACTCTCTGAATCCTATCACTTAAGTAAGAAGTGAGAAGATCCAGAGAGGCGTTCCGGATTCCGTAGTGGTGAAGTTTCCTGATTAAGGTTTCATGAAGAACACAATCGAATGCCTTGGACAAATCACAAAAGATGCCCAAAGCATCGCATTTGTCCTCCCATGCATTATAAATATGTCCTAAAAGTTCAACTCCGGCATCGGTAGTTGAACGACCCCTTGTAAAACCGAACTGTTTATTATTCAGTAATTTATTGTTATTGAAAAATCTTTGCAATTGATTTAAAATAAGTTTTTCATAAATTTTACTAAAGGTGGGTAGTACGGAAATAGGTCTATAATTAGTAGGGTCTGATGTACTACCTGATTTAAACAACGGTATTATTTTACTGTGTTTCATAAGATCAGGAAACTCACCACATTGAATACAATTATTAAATATAACAGCTAAAGTAGGTGCTACAATGTTTATAATTGTCTTAGCAACATCCACAGAATTACCCCATAGATCTGCAGTCTTTTTAACGTTTAACATGTGAAAAGTTTTAATTATATCTGTACAAGTGACAAATTCGAAGTGAAATTCCGAATCACAAACTGGAACGTTTTCCTTAAGTAAAGACTCTGCAGCAGTGGGTGATGAGCTTAGAGATTTAGTGGTTGACACAGGAATCTCTGCAAAGAAATTTTCAAAGGCCGCGGCAACCTGGGAATCTGATCTAATTACATTGTCATCAATAGCAAGGCTGTAGTCACTACTTCGGTTGCATGACCTTCCTGTTTCGCTATTAATGACATTCCAAGTCATTTTAATAATGTTATTACTATTTTTAATTTTTGAACTCAAATAACGTGACTTGGCCATACTACAGACTGTTTTAAATATTTTAGAATAATTTTTAACATATAAATTAAATTCAGCAGTGTTTATACAAATTCGTTCATCATATAATTCATAAAGTCTTTTTCTACTTTTATGTATACCAATGGTGGCCCAGTCACTGAAGGAAGCGTTAGTATTGACTGATAATGTCTTTGGAATGAATGTTTTATCAAATTGTGTGCAATACATATTAAAAAAATCATTATATTGTTTGTTAGGGTCATCATTAGTCAACAGAAGTGGTAATTTACTTAAGAGTTTAGTTTTAAATGTTTCTAAGCGTTTAGTTGTTTTTGGGTTAACAGTGATATCTTTTTTAATAACTTTTTTATTTTGATTTGTAATAGTGATCAGCTGTCCGCAATGATCTGAGTCTATTAAATTAATCATTTCTTTGTGGTTTGGTATAATATCTGTATAAATGTTATCTAGGCATGTGGCACTAGTAGGAGTTATTCTAGAGGGCTCCAAAAATAGGTTAACAAGATTGTATGACTGAAACAAACTTATGATTTTAGTACTTAACCCAGAATTTTCTAACAAATTAACATTGAAATCACCGCAAGTGATGATGGACTTGTTTGTATTACAGATTTTGTGCAACACTTCATCCATAACCTTTTCAAAACAATCATACAATCCTGAAGGAGGTCTGTATACACTTAATATAATGAACTGCTCCAATTCTATACAGGCTATTTCAATTGTCCGCTCAACAGAGAGGCTCACAATGTCCTTTCGGTCCTTAAATTTAAGCTGGTTATGTACTAAAATTAATGAGCCACCATGTATAGCATTTACTCTGCTGAATGAACTACCAACCTGGTGATTACTAAAATTGAACATGAACTGGTGGCTTTTAAGCCAATGTTCTGTCATACAAAGAATATCTACATTATAACAATTCAGGAATAATTCTACTTCTAAGTCTTTGTTTAAAAAACCTTGAATGTTCTGATGCACCAGATTGATACTGTTTAATTTTTTTACACTTTCATTTGAGTTATTAATTGCCTTAGTTCCATTTTTGCTAGAGGTTGCCTCTATTGTCCTAATTTCTAATTTAAATGATGATTAATGTCATTAATTTTGAGCAAATTATTGACAGAACAGTTTAAAATGTCTTTGCATTGCTCAAAAGGAGCAATTTGTTTAGCCAAAGTTTTGGCTGAAATAGAAAAAAAATATGATAGCGACATAGCTATCTGTCTTTTGAGATAGGTAGAAAGACAGTACATAACACGATTGTATCTATCTTTTGTCAAATATAAATTACTATTAATATAATAGTTTGTGTCAATTAAATGGATTAGCTTATCATTGTAACATACTATCGGTTAATAGAATCAACTGTTCAAAAACTTCGTAAATTGGATAATTTTACGACGAAGACATTACACACAAGCTGATTGGCACGAAAACGAAACGATTTGAAAAATAATTATACCCTCAATCACAGTTTAGTAAATAGGGCGAAGAAGTATTCTAAATTCAACCTTAACTCGCAGTTCATACAGCAGTTAAGTTTCTGATGTAAAATGACGGTAGTGCAACAATCGGAATCAAGCACATTCTATTCAACCAAACAAGAAATCTATGCTAATTTCAACCTTATCTTTTAGTTAATTGAGGAGTTACGTATTGCATTTTGTAAAACAAGGTTGTGGACGGTAGGTGTATCTCACGTGGTGGAAGTTGAAATTTAAACCTTAATGTCTAGAAGATTAGACCGTTATCAAACTTGTTCGATAAAAGGAGTAACCCCTGACAGACACACATCTAAACAGTATTCCTCTTTAGACAATGAGGGTAAAAAGTACCCAGTACTATATAAATTTGAATATCTCGACTCCTAATAAAGCTAGAAAGATTTTTTTTTTATGAAATTAAACTCGATTCAAACGATTCTGCGTAAGATAGATATATTATTGAAATGATTTATTTAAATTAAAATAGATAAAAATAACATTGAAGTTGAAAAAAGTGCCGTTTAGAAATGTTTTGTTTGAAACGCTATATCTTTAATTTTGATAGGCTAAAATAAAAAAAATTATAGTGATTCTGAAAGCTTAAAAAGTGTTCTAAATGATAGTGTAATCGGTTTTTCAATTCACTCAAAAAAGGTTAATTATTTTGCCATTTAAATGCCCTAAAGTAACGTATTCCAAAGAGTAGGTAAAAGGCAAGTTTTCAAATAAATCAAAATTTTTTTTACTTATCGTTTTTTTTTATTTTTTTTTTCACAAAAAATATAAATAAACCAAAAATAAATATTTTATGCAGAATTTTCCTTACAACACTCAGCACACATAGGGCATCCATGTTTTTTTAACTCATTGTTGTTTTAACGCCTAATGTGTAATGACAATAAGAACATCTTGTTGAAGGTATTTGTACGACCTCAGAAAAATTCAAAGCAGGTGTTTCATAGTTAAGAATGTGAGCTACTGCGCTTTTAATATTTCTTCGTAATTGTGGAATCCCGTATCGTTTAATCAGTAAAGGCTTGATTAATTCAAACGATAAGTCTTTCATGAAATTCAATCTAGTCTTCTTTTCCTCAACGTGAATTTTGTTTTTTTTTATATAAATGAGACTATTCCCGCGGACTTGGTGGGCGCGGACCACCTTATTTATTGTTTTTATTTGTTTACAATTTGTCCATTTATGGGATACAATTAACATACTCCCCCTTCGGACGCCTTATCATCTAGTTTTACTATATTAATAACCTAAAACTATGTGAGTCCATCTTAGTTTAATATATATGTATACTTGTAAAAAAATATATTGCATTACAATATATTTTTTTTTTGTATTATTAGTATTAGTATGACGTGCTCATGCTATTGACAATTATTATATATTAAAATTGAGGTAAAATTAGATGCATCGTTTTTCTTATACATTTCAATATCTTATTTCTACAATTTGATTCATAATTCTATTACAGTAGTTTGTTTATTTACACATTCATATTGTACAGTAAACGCTCAAAAGTCCTTACGCACGCTAAAGCTCACATTGCCATGAACAGTACGAGCGCGATACAGTCAGTGCGTGTGCGAGTGATGTCTCAACATTCTACAGATAACACACACTAATGAACTGTCGTCGCAATACGCGAAATAACATGATATTTCTGTTGCATTTACAATACGTGTCTGTTCTTACCATAGCATTGCTAAAATTCGCGAGAATCTAACATGTGCTGCTAGCTATTTGCGCTAACAGGTTCACGATTATTAAGGTCTGAGTTCGAATCTTAATTAATTGTTACCCGTTTTTTTCTTTTCTTTGAAATCATAGTAATGTTAAGTGAAAACTTATTACGTTTATTATGTTTATTTACAATGTATTCATGCTTATTATCATTTTTTTATAAGAAGCAAATATTAGTTATTGTATTATTATTTAAGTATTTATGTGATTTTAAATTATTTTTTTTCGGTTTTGGAAGGTGGAAATAAAATAGTCGTGCTAAATGATAACAAAAATGTTTATTCGTTTTATTTATTTACAAAATTAACAATTTTGATGATAAGAATTGTGACGTCACATTCCTACTTAGATAAAAGAAGTTCTGTAACCGTTCATAAGATTTTTCGTTGTATACCCACTTAGTCAATTCATAATAACATAGCAAGGCAAGAATGTTCTAATAACACAAATATAATTGTTGATACCCACTTATTATAGGTATCGGTATTCAGTAGACTTTATTGAAAAGCAATATATGATTATCTTTATGAACATGTTTTTTTTTTTATGTAACGTCACAGTAAATGTATTGAGGTAATAGCTTAAGTGTTCATTTTCTTAACGAAAAGAAGATTGAAACTAAACCTCAATGTAATGGTAGTATTTACCACCACTAAACACAGTTACTTATAAATAAAAGTACAGGCACAGTCTGAAGAAGAGGTGTGGGACACGATAGATCTGTTTTAGCGCGAACGACGCGTAGGCGACGCGAGACCACGTGCGACTAGCTGTGCGCGGGACGCGGGCGGCGTGGCACGGCCGACCGAGGACGAAGCGCAACGGATTACCACGAGAGCGCGCGGTTGGCGCGAGTATTCAAAATGTTCGTGGCGCGAATATTTGAACGTTCACCTTATATCAATTATTTTACGTCATTAAATATTTATTAGTTACACCGTCTAATTATAAAAACCAAAACATTTACCTAGGTATTAACATTTTGTATAACCTCCATTATTTTCTATGCAGTCCCGTAGACGTTTGCGCATGGACCCTACATAAAAGCCAGTTCTCGTCGATTACGTTTTTATCACACCAGCGAGGGTTATCCTTGCGCCATAAATGAACCCTACCCTTTTGACTGGATTTAAATGTCTGAAAATATGGTAGTATTCCAGTCAAAATCTAAATAATCCCGTGCGAAACGTAATCGTTCTTGTTTATGCATTCCTGTTAACAAGGGCTTCTTAAGTTCTTAGCTGGTCTTCTGTGATGCAAACCTTCAGCGTGGAGGGCACGGCGAACAGTTTGCGATGAGGTGTCGAATAGTTCGGCAAAGTTTCTCGTTGGTGTGAATCCATTAAATTCATATGTTGTCGCTGTGCCTCGCTAATAAGCCGGCCTTCCACTTCGCTGCCGACTAGCAAGGCCACCCTCTTCCTCGTATCTTTTGATCCAGAGACTTACAGTATTCTCCTAAAACAAAAAAAAAAAGTGATATTAGGCAGCTATAACAAAATACAAAAATGACTTCATTTTAATATACTTAATAGAATAATATTGATTTAATATAATATTAAAACTTTGCATTTATAAATCCAATAATAAACACTAATTATTTATCTTTTAGGCCTCATGCTGGGCTTAAAAATCAATAAAAAGAATTAACCATTGTCACCAAATAATCTTAGGTATAAATTTCAAATAAAAGTTTATGTTACAAAATTCATTAATATAATACTCACATTCATTCCGGTTTCATTAGATATTTGTGTTCCATTAAGACCACTTTTATGCAGCCCAATAATCGTCGCCCTCGCCTCAATATTATTGGCCTGCATTTTGAGAATATTCAATACCGCTATCTATTAAACCACACGTCACTAATCAACAACTACAACCAAACGACAAAGTTCATTCCAATCAAGTTAAATATTCATATAACTCATGTCTACCTGACAGAAATCTAAATTCTTTATTTCGTTTTCTACGATCTACCTTCTTAACTTTACGAAATGTGTGAACAAAGCGAACAAGATAAAGAATATTATATTTCTGTCCCATTTCTTCCAATCGAGTAAAATCTTACAAAAAGTCTGTATGATCGGCGTGAGATTAGAACTCACGGCTTACTGATTCACGCATCTATCTGCAGGCGATTAGCCGCTAGGCCATCTTGACTTGTGTTGTGGTGTTAAAATTATGAAGTACAATCACTTGTTGACGACAATGATAATACATGTGTCTATTCTTGAAAATAGAAGGTCGTAAGTCAAACTAAACGTCAAGCTATTGGTTTGTGAGAATGCCTATGGACTTTTGGAGGCCACTGTACATATTATAGTTTGTTCAACTTTTACATTCAACTACAACTTATTCTAATATTTTTCTAATATTTTATTGTACATGGTCACAGTGGATTAGTTACGGGTTGGGTTGGGTTGAGTTTTGGGTTTGGATAGGGACTTGTTAGGTGTTAGTATTTTGGTGGCGTTTGCTGACCAGGGACTTCGCTAGCCCGAGCAGAGCTTCAATGACTACTGCGTCTCGGTGCTGCATGGCCATCTTTAAATTGTACTCGATGACCGTTTTAGTCGGCGCACCCATCGCTCTCCACGATTATGAGGCGGCGTGTGGCGTCGTCGGCGTCATCTGAGTAATAGACGCAACTGACTGTGTGTCGCGACACCGCCACTACCGCGTGGGAGATGCTGTCGTGGATTTTGAGCCTCCTGGACTTGGTGTTTATTATAATGACGCTATCGGAGGTCAGTCCTTGAGCCTCGTGTATGGTCAGCGTGCGCGACCCTTCACCGGACCCATATCCCTGCTTCATAAGTGAGGCTTTCTCCTCCTGCGTATGAACCAGGAACAGGGTGTTTTGGGCGGTGCTCGGTATTTGCGCTCCTGCATAACCTGTCACCCTCAGAGAGTGGACCCGCGCCAGCGACGTCTTGGAGGAGTATATACCGGAGTATATCTCGCTCAGTGCAAACGCCACGTCCATCGGATTGCGGTGTGTACAGAGCAAGTCTTGGGTGATGCCGGCCACCGAGTCTGGACGGGTATACCTTAACTCGAATAGGTTCTGTCTGTCCAGAAATGGAAGCTGGTCTCCGATGAGGACAATCTCGCTTGCCCCTGACAACTTCACTGCCATAACTATGGCCCCAAAATGGTTCATAAGGGTGGTTCATTCCTCAACGTGATTCAAGTTATATATAATTGTTGAATTAACATTTGCTATATTTAACAACCCATAAAAAACTTTTAGTGGCCATCTTCTTGTCCGACGTGCAAAAGTATATAATTTGCAAGCCTGATCGAAAGAATCTGTACCGCCTTTGTGTTGATTATATACTGTAATACTAATCTTGGTTTTTTTCGTTTCCTGATCAATTTCAGTTGTACTATTGTTGCTTGCAAGTATTTGGTTTTGGAGCATATGAAAGTAGAGTTTGATTATTTGCAAAACAGTATTTGGCTGTTGATGGTGGTGCTTTTTCTGTAAAACTACGTGTAATTTCTTGTTTATTTTTACGAATAGTTCCGATTGCTTTTATCATTATAGTTTGTTACTTTAGAAAATAACCCTCAGAGTTCGAACAAAAATTGTTGAGCACTTATTCAACTACACTCAACTGACACACTGGGTAAAAAATACCCACAACCTTTCTCGCTCACTGCGTTGTAACAACTGAATCTCAGCAACGACCACTAAACACGCTTCCTCAAGGTCTCCACAGAATATCAGTGGAGGGAAGAGCCCTTGGTTTAATACCTACAAAGTACTATAGCAATAAAGAAATTTGGGGTGGGTATTTTCTACCCAGTGTGTCTGTCAGGGGGTAATGCTATTCGAATTTTCGTTGAGATTACTAACTGAGCCAATAGCCTATTGGTATAAGGCACGGTCTTAATGATCGTCTGGCGCCTGGTGATGCGGGTTCGTATCCTATACGGCACGTAGTGTCTTTTTGTAAGTTATTCTTGGTATACGGTTCGGCCAGAAGCCGAAAAAAATACCACAATACCTAATTATTAAAAACATGCAAATAATGTTTGAGTCGGATCGGTGGATGCTCGGGCAGAGATGGGTGCGGCGCGGGCGGCGGGGAGGGAGCTGCTCGGGGCCAGTCACGTGACGCGCCCGCCGTCGCTTGAGCGATAATTTTTTAAGTCTTGGGGGGTTCGTTTTCTCTGACGCTGACTGTACATAGACCAAAATAATTTTTTTTTACAATTTTTGTCTGTCTGTTTGTTCCGGCTAATCTTTGAAATGGCTGGACGGATTTTGACGGGACTTTTATTGGCAGGTAGCTGATGTACCTATTAGGTTGTCTCATAAGTTCTTGCCATATTTTATTTTTCTCGAATTTTCTCGTATTTAAACTAAAGTGAATTCAAGAAAGTTCTAGATCTTTCTAGTATGGATGAGTATCTTTTATGGTGAGGGTATAAATAGGCGCGGACGCAATGCAATACTTAGTCTTTAGTGAAAATGGATCAGCGTCAACTGCGAGCTATTATGCTATATGAGCATGGACTTAAAGTCTCTTCAACAGAAACGGCTAAAAAGATTAACACTGCATTTGGACCGGGTACTACTAGCGATCGGACTGTTCGTTTCTGTTACAAGCGTTTTGACACCGGTGATATAAGCTGCGAAGATCAACCTCGCCCAGGCCGACCCACCAGCTTCGATGAAGATGCTTTGCGTCACGAACTTGAGCTACATCCAGACTATAGTACGCGCGATTTAGAGAAGGCGCTTGGACAATCCCACGCGACTATAGATCGTTATCTCAAATCGAGGGGATATCGCAAAGTGATGTCACGTTGGACACCTCATGCCTTAACGGACCGTGACCGGGCCGTTCGTGTGGCCATTTGTCAAAGTTTGTTACTTCGTCCGCACAGACGAGACTTTCTCAAGGACGATTACATGTGACGAGAGCTGGATACATTATGAAACTAACACGCGTCATGCCTATTGGATTCCTCGCGGGGAATCACCAGCCCAGCCTAAACTTAATGAACACGGTCGTAAGATTATGTTGTCTGTTTTCTGGGATTGGCAAGGAATGATTTTCTGGGAACTCCTCGAATCTCATCTGACTATTAACGCCAATCTGTATACGCAGCAGCTTCGCAAACTAGAAGAGATGTTAAAAATTAAGCGGCCAAAACGACTTGGACTCCAACTTTTGCATGACAACGCACGACCTCATTGCGCCAAGTTAACACATAAACAGCTGGAGGAGCTAGGATGGCGGACTGTTCTACATCCACCGTATAGCCCGGATCTTGCGCCTTCAGACTTTCATTTATTTCGAGCTCTTAAATTTCATTTACTAGGAAAAAAATTCGAAAATTCTGGACGTATTAAGTTGTCTCATAAGTTCTTGCCATATTTTATATTTCTCGAATTTTCTCGTATTTAAACTAAAGTGAATTCAAGAAAGTTCTAGATATTTCTAGTAAGGATGAGTAATTTCTCACTTTTAGTCACTAATAGATAAGAAAACTAGTAAAAACGAAGAAAAACACTGATGCACCGTACAAAACTTCGAGTGACATTTACTGTTTAGGAGTAGCAACTCAATAAAACAATAGTTTAGCAAAACCACATGTATTCACTTTAATTAGTTGACACGTCTACACATTAGAATGTAAGTAAGTAAGTATTTATTTGCATAAAACATGGTATACATATTATATTATATTTATTGTAAATTATTGTAACACCATACAATAATTTACAATAAAGATCTTACATGTTTTGCCAGAATTGTATGTACTTAGCATGCATATGTTCACTTAATACTAACATGAGAATTTGTTATCCATAAATTCTTTAAGACTATAGAAATTTTTCAAGTTTAACCAGTCAAACAATTTTCCCCTAAATAATCTGGAGTTTAAGTTTTTTATGCTACTCGGTATGTTATTATAATATACTAACACAATTATATAAGCAGCTTTTATTATATTTAGCAAGCTTGGGAAGATCATGCAGAACGAGTCTGTGGATCACGCCGGCTCTTTGGATTAATATCATTGGCTGATATAAACAGGTCTTTATGTTTATTAACGAACATACATATTTCAAATATATAAAGCGACGGCAGCGGTAACAAACCTAATTTCTTAAATATGGGTTTACAAGATTCCTCCGAGTGCATCCCGTAAATTGGCCTAATGCACTTTTTTTGAGCAACAAATGCTCGGTTTATATCGGTACTATTTCCCCATATTATAAGCCCGTAACGTAGCACCGATTCTACATATGCATGATAGGTCATGAGAGCTGTTTTTAAGCTTGTAATATTTTTGATTTCTTTAAGAGCATATACAAATTTATTTATTCTCTTTGCAGCGTTATCCACATGCTCTTTCCAATTCAAATTCTCATCAATAATTACGCCTAGAAACTTCGTTTGTGCTACTTCTTTAATTTTTGATACGTTTAGTTTAATATTATATTTAGGATTATTACATTTATTGAAATGAATGTAAACAGATTTATTAAGATTTATTTTTAAATTATTTATGTCAAGCCATTGTATTAATTTATCTATAGTATTATTAATGTCAGTCTCATGTTTATTTCTAAAATTTTTACATTTTTCTGTCGCTATAATAATAGCTATGTCATCAGCAAATAATATACATCGGTGGTCAGTTATATTAATAAGTAATATCATTTATGTACAGCAAGAACATGACAGGCCCCAGTACACTTCCTTGTGGTACACCACATGTATTGTGCTTGTATTCTGATGAAAAAGGCACCTTAACTTGATTTTCTACAATTTTATCAATAATGACTCGTTGTTGTCGGTTACTGTGATATGATTTTATCCACTGAAGTGTAGGACCCCTGAAACTTACAAGTTCAAATTTGTTGAGCAACAGATTGTGAGAAACTAAATCGAAGGCTTTTGAGACATCAAAAAATACCCCAGTTGTCAGATTTTTATTATTGATATTAGTAACTACAGCCTTTACCAGGGAGAATATTGCCAAAGTAGTGGACTTGTTTTTCTGAAAGCCATATTGTTCTTTGCTAATTATATGAAATTTATCACAATAGTCAATTATTCTTCCATACATGCACTTTTCATATATTTTGGACAATATGGGTATTAACGTTATAGGACGATAGTTGTTAATATCGGATTTTTCTCCTTTTTTATATTAAGGCTTGACTATCGAGTATTTCAGGGCATCAGGTAAAGTTCCCGATGCAAACGATAAATTAATTAAATGATAAATGATTTATTTTCTGTAAGTAGGTTTGTACAATAGTACATTATGATATAAGTGCGGTAAGTTGAAAATTACAGCTGAGGCGATATTGCTAGCCCGAGCCGTAGGTGAGGGCTATAAGAAAGCAGAGGCTGTAATTATCAAACCGCACGTATGTCATACGACGTTTTATAACACATTTGTGAGGTAATAAATAAAACTCGAACTTTCTTATACGAATAAATTTTTAATTACTTGTTAAAACAGTTATAGCGTCTTTTGTTTATGGCAAAGGCACAAAAAACAGCCAGTATTACTAATAAAGTAAATTAATACTTTTGTGTTTTTGTTACAGATAAATGGTTGTAATTAATTGTCAAAATTAATGAATTAAATGTTTATTTATTATATTTTATCTCCCAAAGTTAATTTTATTCATAAAATGTTGACCACTTTTCTGACATAAAAACTCTTTGCTAAGATTTAAAAAAGTACCGTTCGTTTTAGACGGAGCATCTTGATAAACCGTGCGCTTTCCATTACAATTACGCACAAGTACGTAATGAGATACATTACGATATTGAAATTGGTGCAGTAAGAGACCTTTTACGAGCAATTGTGTTATAAACACTTTTACATGTCAATCACATTTTTTTTAAACTAGATGAGGTCGGCGTTTCCTATCTGACTACTCTGAGAAGAAAGGCCGAAACAAACTCAGAGGTCACAGTCTCTTTTAAAGTCCAGACATAATCTTGGTCAGAGCATAGGTTTTAAAAACATTTAGTTAACGGATGCACTAATACGAGGTTTTATGCTTTCCTGACTGCTCGTATGTGATAAATTAATATAATTATTATTAGAGGCAGTAGCAATTTCAATAGGATTTGTTAGTGTTGTATTGTTAACTGTAGTTTTCTCCATATTTCCTATGCAATTTGTATCGTGCATTTCATTTTTAATTACTGCCCACGTGGCCCTACATTTGTTTTCACTCTTGTTTATATATTTAATATTTGCGCATTTTTTTGAATTAATTATACATTTTTTTAAAATATTGGAATATGTCATATAATTTATTTTGCTATTTGTATTTTTATTTTTTAGTATTTATATCTTAGTACACGTTTTTTTACAAGATTTCTTTAAGCCTTTACTTATCCAATTTTTTTTATTTGAATTATTGTTATTTATTTTTACTTTTACTTTTGGGAAGCAAAGATTGTAGAATAAGCATAGTAGTTCATGAAACTCACTAAATATATTTGCATCATTTGAGATGTATATGTGTGACCAAGATAAATTACTTAAACATTCCTTGAACTTACGAACATTGTCCGATCTCTTTTATATATGTATATGATAAGATGAGCATTTCTGAATCTTTTCATTTATACGAAAACTCAACATTTGGGCTGTGTCATGGTCAGAGAGATAGAGAGGCAAAACTGAAGCGGAAGCATTTGGAATATTGCTTAGTATATGATCTATGCAAGATGACTTGCGTGTAGGCACATCAATGTGAATTTTCAAGTTCTAGTTGTAGGATATGTCTCGTAGGTGATTAGTAACGTTACCTTTTTTCAACGTATTTATATTCAAGTCACCGGTTATTACTAGACGAAATTTGGACTTGTATTTATTAGTTAGGTAGTTCAAAAAATTATTTAATTTACATAAGAACTGAGTGGGATCTGAGTTTGGAGTTCTATAGACGCAAACAACAAGCAACTTATAACACTCAAGCTCTATGCCACAAGCTTCAAATGTGTTTTGGGTAGCATAATTTTGTATATAAGATAAATCTTTGAAAGGAATGCCTTTTTTTACTAAGATACAGGTTCCTCCTCTTTGTTTTTCTCTACAAAAACTTGAAGCTAACTGATAGTTACATATTTTGATATAGCTCTCATAGCCTTTCTTTATCAAAGTTTCCGACAAGCAAATTACGTTAGGCTCTTTTTGTGCTACTCGTAACTAATGGTCGCGTACGAGTGGCCACGTGTCTTGTGCACCTTACATTATAAAGTATTATCTTACATACTAGATAGGTACCTACGTACAGTGGCCTCCAAAAGTCCATAGGCATTCTCACAAAGCATTAGCTTGACGTTTAGTTTGACTTACGACCTTCTATTTTCAAGAATAGACACATGTATCATCATTGTCGTCAACAAGTGATTGTACTTCATAATTTCAACATAAAAATACAAGTCAAGGTGGCCTAGCAGCTAAGTGCTTGCAGATAGATGCACGAATCAGTGAGCCGTGAGTTCGAATCTCACGCCGATATGTAGACTTTTTGCAAGTTTTTACTCGATTGGAAGAAATGGGACAGAAATATAAATATTCTTTATCTTGTTCGCTTTGTTCACACATTTTGTAAAGTTAAGAAGGTAGATCGTAAAAAACTTAATAAAGAATTTAGATTTCTGTGAGGTAGACATGAGTTTTATGAATACTTAACCGTTGTCGTTTTAGTTGTATTTGTTGGTTAGTGACGTGTGGTATAGATAGCGGTATTGATTATTATTCTCAAAATGCAGGCAAATATTAATATTGAGGCGGGGGCGACGATTATTGGGCTGCATAGAAGTGGTCTTAATAGAACACAAATATCTAATGAAACCGGACTGAATGTGAGTATTTAATATTAATGAATTGTAACTTAAACTTTTATTTGAAAATACCTATTATTTGTTGACAATGGATGATTCTTTTTATTGATTATTAAGTCCATCATGAGGCCTAAAAGATAAAGTGTTTATTATTGGATTTATAAATGCAAAGTTGTAATATTTGAATAGGTATTACCTATATTAAATAAATATTATTATATTATATTAAAATGAAGTCACTTTAGTATTTTGTTACAGCTGCCTAATTTCACTTTTTTTATGTTTTAGAGGAATACTGTAAGTCTCTGGATCAAAAGATACGAGGAAGAGAAAGGCCGAAGTGGAAGGCCGGCGCTTATTAGTGAGGCACAGCGACGACATACGGTGGGCGAGCATGAATTTAATGGATTCACACCAACGAGACAATTTGCTGAACTATTCGACACCTCATCGCAAACTCTTCGCCGTGCCCTCCACGCTGAAGGCTTGCACAGAAGACCAGCTAAGAAGCCCTTGTTGACAGAACGACATAAACTAGAACGATTACGTTTCGCACGGGATTATTTAGATTTTGACTGGAATACTACCATATTTTCAGATCAAAAGACATTTAAATCCAGTCATAAGGGTAGGCTTCATTTATGGCGCAAGGATAAAACTCGCTGGTGTGATAAAAACGTATGCCCTAATACAGAGTCAGGTCGAATTACGATTAATATGTGGGGATGGATGAGTGCAGCAGGGCCAGAAGAACTAGCTTTTATGTAGTTATTCAAAATATTCATATCTAAATGCTTTGTTTTTTATAATTAGACGGTGTAACTAAATATTTAGTAATATTAGCATATCCGTAATTATTTAATGACCTTAAACAATTGAGGTTTAGTTTCAATCTTCTTTTCGTCAAGAAAATGAAAAATTAAGCTATTACCTCAATACATTTATTGTGACGTTACATTAAAAAAAACATGTTTATAAAGTCTAAATCATATATTACTTTTCAATAAACTTTACTGAATACCGATACCTCTAATAAGGGGGTATCAACAATGTGTTATTAGAACATCCTTTCCTTGTTATGTTATTATGAATTGACTAAGTGGGTATACAACAAAAAATCTTATGAACGGTTACAAGAGAACTTCTTTTATCTAAGTAGGAATGTGACGTCACAATTATTGTCATCAAAATTGTTATTTTTATAAATAAATAAAACGAATAAACATTTTTTGTTATGATTTAGCACGACTATTTTAGTTCCACCTTCCAAAACCGAAAAAATAAATTAAATATCACATAAATACTTAAATAATAATTTAATAACTAATATTTGCTTCTTATAAAAATGATAATAAGCACATAAACCTAATAAGTTTTTACTTAACATTATTATGGTTTCAAAGAAACAAAAAAACGGCTAACAATAATAATTTAGATTTGAACTCAGACCTCGTTGATCGTGAACCAGTTGCTTAGCGCAAATAGCTAGCAGCACATGTTAGATGCTTGCGAATTTTAGCAATGCTATGGTAAGAACAGACGCGTATTGTAAATGCAACAGAAATATCATGCTATTTCGTCTATTACGAGTACGACGACAGTTCATTAGTGTGTGTTATCTGCGGAATGTTGAGACATCACTCGCACACGCACTGACTGTATCGCGCTCGTACTGTTCATGGCAATGTGAGCTTTAGCGTGCTTAAGGACTTCTGAGCGTGTATGTACAGTAGTACATACTGTCGCTATGGCGTCCCTACAATATTCCCCCCTTTTTTTTTTTGAGGAAGTAAATTGTTTTTCTACTTTATTTCTTACACAAAAACAGATATGTAATGTTAGCGATAATGACAATGATTCATCGTCTCGAGTTTAATAACAGTGGGATCATCTTACAATATTTGCGCGTGGCAGGTCGAGACTGCTTATTTTAACATGATGCAACTTTTACTATCTATATTATAATTTAATTACAATGTGTTTTATTATTAGTTATTAGCCTATACACTGTTTTTAACCTGACATTTTTTACTTTTTCACGGTTTATTTATGCGCAACACTATCACTGGTAAATTGGATGCACACTTTACAAGTACTTTAAATTACACTATTCATATTGGGCTGCCGCTGGCTGTTGACCAACTTTGTTGGACGGGGTTGATGATATAACCGATATCAATTCTTCCCTGGCCCACTTTTTTGTTCCTTTTTTGCACTTCTTGACCATGAAGCAGGCTCCCATAATTAGTAAAATAATCAACATTATGGCTATTAGGACACCATACATTTAGATCTTCTTTTCTAGGGTGCTGTTACTTGCGTTGTTTGCGCCATTTTGGCCTATTATGATTTCTTCCTGTTTGCTATATGACTTTCCCATTTTTTGTACAAACGGAATGGTTATCAAAGTAAATAAGTGTAGATCGTAAGTTCGGGCTCGATATTAAATGATTTTATTAAAGTTAATAGGTAGGTACCTATTTATAACGTTATTTTGCTTATTACTACTCTTTATCAACCTACTTAAATGTATATAATGCCATTGTTGTAGTGCTAAGCGATGCGAGTCTATGTTACCGTTTCTCTTATTTTACCTTGACGGAAATTAAGTGCGTTCGTCTGTGGCCGGACCACAGTTTAGTACTCAGATGCTATAGTTCGAAATAATACCTACCTAAAGTCTACTTTCATCGGAATATATATATAATTTTAGTACCTCAAGAGATATCTTTTTAATTAACAATTTATGTGGTCCGGCCGCCAGGCAGTGCTCTCTGGCCGCGCCACCTCAAATTTATTTAATTTGAGGTGGCGCGGCCAGAGATACAGTATAATGAACTATCAATAAATCAATATCCCGAAAAAAACTACCTAAAGAGTACCTTGCATACGACAAATATGGTCCAATAAACCCCTTTAGTTAAGGAGTTATTGGTCGTAGTGTGTGGTCCGGCTGGAAGGTATACTCTGCAGCAAGTCAATTTTGCAATATTTAATATTAACTATAAATAAATCAATTTATATAATAGTACCTTTTCTCTACTCTTCGTTGATACTTTTTTCTCTCAAGAAACTATTCATTTTGATTAATTAATCTTTAAAGTATGTGGCGCGGCTAGGGAGGATTACTTTTAGCAAATAAAATAAAATATGCTTTATTTCTTTATGCCAACGAAAACTGCATAATAAGTACTTTATAAAAAGACCTGGACTTCATCTATAAACTTTTATTTTTATTACCAACAATGATTTTGAAAAAGATGCACTTTTTGGTTTGCTGGGACACAGGCCTCCTCTCTGTGAGAGGGAGTGGACCATAACCCACCACGCGGGTCCAGTGCGGGTTGATGGATGTCACATATCTTCAAATTTTTGGTTCTAGGACATGTCGGTTTTCTCACCATGTTTTCGTTCGCCGTTTTTAGAGCAGTTGTGATGAAATCCAATACACAAACAAGTGCCTGCCTGGGTTCGAACTCCGGACCTACAACTACATTACAAGGAAAATTATTTTCACTGTTGTCAGTGATTGAGTATTTACGTCGCTCACTGCAAGCGTCTGGATGATACTTGGGAAACATATGATGATTTAAGTACTAAAGTTACGAGTACAAGGACTAAAAACCAGCAAATAAATGTTCATTGTATTTTATACGCTGTTTATTTTTAGGCCTTGCATTTTAAAGTTGGAAAATAACTTCCAAACTCCTTTATTTGTAATACTGACTGACTATATTTTTAATACGCGGGTTTGGTACACTCTTTGAGACCTAACATAACTGTTGGTAATTCATCGACCCAGGACTTTCCGTTTAATACGCGGGTTTGGTACACTCTTTGAGACCTAACATAACTGTGGGTAATTCATCGACCCGGGACTTTCCGTTTAATACGCGGGTTTGGTACACTCTTTGAGACCTAACATAACTGTTGGTAATTCATCGACCCAGGACTTTCCGTTTAATACGCGGGTTTGGTACACTTTTTGAGACCTAACATAACTGTTGGTAATTCATCGACCCAGGACTTTCCGTTTAATACGCGGGTTTGGTACACTCTTTGAGACCTAACATAACTTTTGGTAATTCATCGACCCAGGACTTTCCGTTTTAATACGCGGGTTTGGTACACTCTTTGAGACCTAACATAACTGTTGGTAATTCATCGACCCAGGACTTTCAGTTTAATGCGCGGGTTTGGTACACACTTTGAGACCTAACATAACTGTTGGTAATTCATCGACCCAGGACTTTCCGTTTAATACGCGGGTTTGGTACACTCTTTGAGACCTAACATAACTGTTGGTAATTCATCGACCCAGGACTTTCCGTTTGATCGCGCCATAAGGGCGGCCTTAAGTGTCCTGTGCCAGCGCTCTACCATCCCATTTGCTTGTGGGTGGTAAGCCGTGGTGCGTATCCTATTAACACCCATAATTTTCTAAAGTTGGAAAAGCGTGCTTTCGAATTGGCGGCCTTGTATACAATGACCCGCGACCTTCTCGGCGGTTATATCCTGCATGGGGACAGCTTCAGGCCATCGTGTACACCGATCTATTACCGTTAAGCAATACTTGAAACCATTTTGCGAAATTGGAAGTGGACCGATTATATCTATATGTATATGTTGGAATCTATCGACTTTAGGAAACTGGCCTATATCTGAAATATTATAGTATGGCGATAAATTTTTGATCGCTGACACTATGCATGTTTTGGACCATTCGTTAGTGTCACTGTTCACGTTTGGCCAGAAAAACGTTTTGCTGATTAATTTCCGGGTCGCCCGAACACCGGGAT
>OX451400.1:20114827-20215040 GCA_949629135.1 Eremobia ochroleuca | reverse complement strand
AAATTATCAAATAACTTCTATGGCAGGCATCGGTCCTAGCGCTGCGGACCCCGTCAGTTATTGCTGACATCTGGTTGAGGCGCGCGTGGAAAACAACGCGCCATCGACTCGGGCCTAGTCCTTAACGGACGGCGAGCTGCCCATTGCTCCACGTCTGCAAGACCGCGCCTACGGTGGCCGGGAATCTGCTCTCGACTCCCGACGCCCAGGACGTCTCCTGCGGCGACTAGGGGCGTAAGGGCGCGAAGATTACCCCTCCCTCGCGCGTTCCGCCCCCTCCTTCGCAAGCATTACTGCTTCGCAGAAGGAGGTGACGGCTTCCCATGCACTCTCGCTCCGTACCATGGCCTGGAACAGGGCCGGACGCGAGAGATCGCCGCCGTGAGGACGCGGCGGTGCTCCGCCCAAGCAAATCGTCAAGGCCTCACGTTGCATTGATCAGAAATTATGTTTTTACAAATAAATCAGGAGTACGGTTTTGATTACCGATCGTGTGAGACGCTTAGCAATACAGATTTCCTGCTAGCTGGTAATAAAAAAATGTGCTCTGCTCGTTGGCGACCGCACCGCACTGAAGCGCAGATGCAAGTATCCGGACGAACCTTGATGTGTAGACGCTAAAAATATGTACATGATGTGATATTATCAACATTATATCATCTGTAAATGTAACCTGTCTCAGATAAAAACACAAGCTTATGTCACGGGAAACATAGGGACCTCAGCTGCTCAATAAACCCCCACGCGCGGACATGGCAACACCAACCGCGTCACACGAGCCGACATGTTTTATCTCTGACATAAATATTTTATGGGCGGTGCCATGTTATTGACGATGTCACGTTGTCAGCCGCGCAAAGGGCCCGCAAGATATCGCTAATACGACGGACGTTCTAACTCTTTCAAGTTCTGATTATACGAGTAGTGTTTCAACTCAAGCTGATAACCGCGCGAACAGGACGCTGCCGCCGACTAGTTATTAAATAAATCGGCAATAGCGGCGGGGAGCTATTGTGCTCAAACGACTCGCAGCTTTGTAACTTGCTGTCTCTCAAGACTGGAAGGATAATTATTATGGATATCACGTTACAATAACCTCATTTAGTCTAGCCAAACTAAGCATTTCCAATGCATTTATCAAAATTCTGGGTGTCACAAAATTCACTTAAGATTTTTGATAATAAACGTTGTAATATTAGGTCATCCCACTTCCAGTGTCATATTTTTTTATTATAATTATTTTACAAAAACTGACTACTATAATAAATAACCTTGTGACACTAATCAATAATCTCCACCACTATTAATCACTCGCTCCCAGACTGCTGGCAAATCTTGAACACCATTTAAAGTACCACTTTCATTTAATTCATCAATAATGCTCTTTAGTTTAATATCTAACTCCTTTTTGCTATTGTATCGAGTACCCGACAATTTCCTCTTCACATGGCCAAAACAATTGAAATCACAAGGATTCATATCCGGGGAATATGGCGGCTGAATAATTTCAATCCATCCTTTATCTTCAATTAAATTCTGAACTATTTTTGATTTGTGCGGTCTGGCGTTATCATGTAAAATTATAGGACTCGTTATATGATGTTCGTCTGCCCAAATAGGAATATTTTCTTCTAAAAATGACTTATATCGCTCTCCAGTCATAGTTGTATTTTCATCATAAGTTCTCCAAAAAGCAATGCCTCTGACATCCATAGCTACTATTAGTAGTATTTTTCGTTCATGTAGCTCTGCACGTGGTAAATGTTCAGCTGAAGTGCCCGGTTCCACCCAACATCGTGACTGATGTCTTTGACGAGGAGTATAAAATTCGACCCAAGTTTCATCAAGGCATATGAATCTATTAAGTATATTTTTCTTACGGCGATACCACGATAAATGGCTACGCGTAGTTTCATAACGAAACTCCTGATCCGTGTTCAGAGTGTGGGGCACCTACACTGCACTTTTATTGACCAGACATAAATCCTCCGTGAGTACTCTATGTATAGTGGAATGAGGAATGTTAAGTTGAGTGGAGAGATCACTGACACTGACCCTACGTGACTGACGAAGTGCTTCCTTGATTTTGTCCCTTGCTTCTAATCTAGTCGACGATAATGATCGAGGTGCTCGCGGCTCATCTTCAGCTGTGGTTCTTCCTTGTTTGTACATTTCAAGCCATCGCTGTGCGGTTCTTTTATTTAAGGCGTTACGACCAACACACTTTACCAGTAAGTCGTGCGCAACTCCTCCAGAGTAGTTGAGTAAAGCACAAAACTTTAGAAATATACGTTGCTCCACTACATTAATAGATTTTTTTTAATCTTCCATTTTAAATCAATGCACGTCTTGACAATACAACACACCAAATTAAACTAACATGATTGTACAAGACAACACATGTATTAACATTGCGCAATACATAAATATTGGAAATAAAAAATATGACACTGGAAGTGGGATGACCTAATATTTTTATTGATTCATAAAGTAAAGGGATTTGAATGTATAGAATAGCATATTGGCCCCAACCGTCCACAAGGTTTTCGGGCACATATGTAACCCTTAGGTAAAAATGAATAAAGCATTAATCTGGCTGAATTTTGTTGATATAATGCTTAGTTTCCAAAGGAGTGTCCACATGGTGTGATTTAAGTTTAAAAAAACTGCCAAGAAGAGTCCAACGGTGTTAAATGACATAAGCTGGGCGGCCAATTCAAAGACAAGGAAATTACTTAAAAAGAAAGAATTGTCATTTATCAGCTGTCTTTTCCGTTGACACCTAATTTCAGCACAAGTGACGCAAAATTCAAATCTTGCGTGAATTTTTAGACACCCACCCATTACTTGATTTCTTTAGTCCGGAAGACAAAGTTGTGAACAGCGACAACAAATGGTGGTGTCTATTGTTGTGGAAGCATACGTCCGAACTCAGACAGGTCTCAAAGGCCTCCGCCTAGATAATGGTGTGCTCACCGATCATGTTGTGCAAGTTGTCGATGACCACCTCGGTGTTGTAGGTAGCGTCCACGGCGCGCTGCAGGAACGCCGTCCATGTGCTCAGCTCGGCTTCCTGACACACAAACACATAATTGCCCTTTTCATATGCAGATTTATTTTCTTATAATCGACGAATAATATCTACGCTAGGGGCTCCAGAATCATGTGCTGAGTTCATGGTTACAGTTAGCGCAGCGGTGTCCCTGCCAGCCTGTATTATCCGACCACAGTAAACCATTCAGTATAGTTAGTAAAGAAAAAATATAGTAATGACTAGTTATGAGTTAATTTTGATTCGTGTCTGCGGTTTGGTTTTTTTCTTTTTTGTCAGTCTTTAGAAATAAAATTATTTTTTCAAGAACAAACGTAAACTTAGTACTCTAAAATTACAATACAAAAAGCAAACTTGCAGATCAGCACTATCGATGTAGGTAATGATAAAAAAAAAAATGGTTAAGTAAATCAATTTACATTGGAAAAAGCCTACCTTAATACTTTGTCGATTACTACGTATACGAGTAGTATTCATGTGTGTATATTTTACTCCATTAGGAGTCAATATTGTGTGTTAAAGATTAAAAAAAACAAAATAAGGCAAGAGTGGGCGAGATCGCAGAATATTTGTAGCTTGTAATATAAAATCTGTTTATTAGGAATAAATAATAATAAATAATAAAAAGCTTTATTGACACAAAAATATTTTACAAAAATGATTTTGGTAAACAGTAGGTATAATTCTGCATTTAAACACAATTCGAATGACCACTAACACCTAAACTAGGCCGAGTCTGTACCTTAGGTGTTAGATCTTTCCCGGGTAACTATCTACAGACGTGTACATTAAGATCCAATTCTATATTGTAAACAACTTTTGCACATAAAGAATATTTTGTTCTTAAAAGGAAAGGAAAGGTAACTCGAATGTATCAGGTTGGCACAAAAGTAATGAGACACTTGGTTTACGTTTTATATATTTTTTTATTATTACAATACAAAAAGCTTAGCCAATGATGTAACCACCATTAGCATCTAAGGCTTGCCAACGATACGGCACTGTTTGGATATCTTTCGCCCATAACTCTGATGACTGTGCCTCGAAAAAGTTGTTCAACTCCGCCTCTACATCAGAGAAATCATTTAATTTTTTACCCCGCAAATGTTGTTTCAGGGCTCTAAACAAATGATAGTCTGATGGGGCGAGGTCTGGGGAATAAGGTGGCTGGGGTATCGTCTCCCAGCCCAAGTTCTCCAACTGTTGGCGAACGGCAGATGCGACGTGAGGTCGAGTGTTATCGTTTAGTAAAACTACATTGACTCGTTAATGGGTTGAATATTTGTTAGCGTTTATAGTTTCATTGTGTAATAGTTCATAAAACAGCATGCGTTGCGCGTCCCAGAAACAGCAAAGCAGAACGTTTAAGCGGTTCTTTTGACTCAGCTTCGGTTGAGTTGGTGGCGTTTCTTCTCGAGGCAGCTAAAAAGCACGACGTGTATCGTTGTCGTAATGAATTCATGATTCATCTCCAGTAACCAGATCAGGCAAAAACTCTTTATGTCGGGGTCGCAGCTAAAGTGATTGACAGATAGCGACACGGACTGCACGACTGGCGTCTGTAAGGATGTGCGGTACCCACCGAGCCAAAACTTTTCGATACCCAAGCTCATGCAGATAGTATTCCACGCGGCGTGGTGACTGCAGTTAAGTGCTTCCGAAAATTCACAAGTGGTACGATCCGGATTCGACTGCAGTTCGCGGCATAAATCGCCATCATTCACTGCGGGTGGTCGTCCTGAGCGTGGTTGACTTTCAAGGCTCCTGTCTCCTGATTTAAAACGGTCAAACCATCGGGACACCGTCGCATGGCTAGTACTTCCAGCGCCCAATGTAGTGTTGATATTGTCAGCCGCAGCCCGCGCACAGTGGCTTAACAATTACTGATATACAGCGTGTAACGGAAGGGGGGTATCAACCCTGAAGGAGGTGAATGTGCTCATGAAACTCAACAACTTTCCCCAAAGAACATAGGTCGAAATATGAAAAAAAAATTTGGCCCTCCCTTACAAAACTGACTACCAGCTGATTGATTTACTATGGGAGGGCCAAATTTTTTTTTCATATTTCGACCTATGTTCTTTGGGGAAAGTTGTTGAGTTTCATGAGCACATTCACCTCCTTCAGGGTTGATACCCCCTTTCCGTTACACGCTGTATAACAATTACCGATCGCGATGGCGGCTTTATATACCCCCAATAAAACCGCCATCGCGATCGGTATTCGGTTTAGTTAGTTTGAAGAAAAATGGACGAGCGACAAGTTCGAACACTACTTGAGGGACCAAATTCCCTCCGTGTTAGTGATTTACCGTTTTACAGGAAAAACTCTTCAACTGGTCACAAGGACCTTTCCACAATAGGCCGAAGCCACCGGACGGCGCCATGCCGTTATTCGTGCCACATTTACACACTTGTGTTCGAACTTGTCGCTCGTCCATTTTTCTTCAGCTCGTCCATCGCGATAGGTTTAGTCAGTTCATCACAAGTACCTAGAATGTTCTACAACATTCCAGAATATTATCTTATGAGTTTTGTAGTGTCTCATTACTTTTGTACTGACCAACCCATTAGCTGTAGAATTATAAATTGTTACGTAATTATTACACACATCAAAAAAGTCACACATTAAAAAAATCGTTAGGGCTCAAGTCAGGGCTGACTGTAAGTCTAAGCAATAGGTACGCATCTTTAAAGAAACTGTATGTTTTATTAATTGATACTTATTTATTTTTTCTTAACAAAGTAGATTGATGATGACTGATGATGATTGATGAAAACGGCATATATTAGAACATAAAAAGAAAAACCTCCACCTTCTTAGAATTTGATTAGAAAAGTACTAACACTAAAGCATGGTCCTTTAGTCCTGATCTTATGACTTGCTCTGTAGTCTGTATCGTACCTACGCGGCACGCGCGTGACAGCCACACTAATATGTAGTTATGTGTAGGTTAAGCATATTATAAACAAATGAAAAGTTAAGTAGTAGTAACTTTCAGCGTGTTCTTTTACTTCTTTTGTCGGATTATATACTTCGTGGTGTAAAGACGTTCCGTTTTATTTACTAAAGACCCCTTCTGTCACGCGCATTGCGTACATCAGCGCTTTCTGTCGCCTTACAAATTTAGTGTAACGCGACAACACAATTTGCGTTGATAGTCAGTAACAACATGCATATAGCTTTACTTACAAGGTAGTTCAGACTATTCAATAACCACCATCATCTTAGGCTATCCGTGACTTATCATTACAAGCTAACATACAAGTTTGTAGGGGAAGGTCGGGTATCCCCGGACGGCGGGTAACCCCGTACATTTAAATTCCTAAGAAACTAAACCGCGTTGCGTAGGCAAAGCATTATTGTATTAGGTTGTCTCATAAATTATTGATAGTTAAAAAAAAAATATTATTAATATTTTTTTACTAATAAAAAATACGTTTAATCAATTATATAGTCTCTCTCGTTATCAACAACAGTCAGCCATCTACTGGGCAAAATTTGAATACCCTTCTCCCAAAATGAGGTAGAGACTGGGACTCGAAAAAATTTTCAAGTAAGTACAATTTTAATACTTCCCGAATTTTCGATTTTTTTTCTTAGTAAATGAAATTTAAGACCTCGAAATAAATGAAAGTCTGAAGGCGCAAGATCCGGGCTATACGGTGGATGTGGAACAGTCAGCCATCCTAGCTCCTCCAGCTGTTTATGTGTTAACTTGGCGCAATGAGGTCGTGCGTTGTCATGCAAAAGTTGGACTCCAAGTCGTTTTGGCCGCTTAATTTTTAACATCTCTGCTAGTTTGCGAAGCTACTGCGTATACAGATTGGCGTTAATAGTCTGATGAGATTCGAGGAGTTCCCAGAAAATCATTCCTTGCCAATCCCAGAAAACAGACAACATAATCTTACGACCGTGTTCATTAAGTTTAGGCTGGGCTGGTGGGTTTTCTCCGTGAAGAATCCAATAGGCGTGACGCGTGTTAGTTTCATAATGTATCCAGCTCTCGTCACATGTAATAATGTCCTTGAGAAAGTCTCGTCTGTACGGACGAAGTAACAAACTTTGACAAATGGCCACACTAATGGCCCGGTCATGGTCCGTTAACGCATGAGGTGTCCAACGTGACATCACTTTGCGATATCCCATCGATTTGAGATAACGATCTATAGTCGCGTGGGATTGTCCAAGCGCCTTCTCTAAATCGCGCGTACTATAGCCTGGATGTAGCTCAAGTTCGTGACGCAAAGCATCTTCATCGAAGCTGGTGGGTCGGCCTGGGCGAGGTTGATCTTCGCAGCTTATATCACCGGTGTCAAAACGCTTGTACCAGAAACGAACAGTCCGATCGCTAGTAGTACCCGGTCCAAATGCAGTGTTAATCTTTTTAGCCGTTTCTGTTGAAGACACTTTAAGTCGATGCTCATATAGCATAATAGCTCGCAGTTGACGCTGATCCATTTTCACTAAATACTAATTATTGAGTAGCGTCCGCGCCTATTTATACCCTCACCATAAAAGATACTCATCCTTACTAGAAAGATCTAGAACATTTTTGAATTCGCTTTAGTTTAAATACGAGAAAATTCGAGAAAAATAAAATATGGCAAGAACTTATGAGACAACCTAATAAATGTGTGCCCTCTAGGTCTAGATTAGAAACAAATCCATATCAGTCGCGGTGCGGGTACTGAGTAAGTTAGTCGTGAGTGAGTTTTTTGTTTCCAGCTCAACAAATTTACTAATGCATCAACAAAACTCTTGTTAAGGCGAGCTCGAAAAACCCAAAAGTGAGAGATTATAACCTGCTCACCATATAAGAAAATAAAAGGGAAAAGTAGAGGCAATAAAAAAGACCAAGAGAAAGGACAAAAAGTAAAGGTGCTAAAAAGATGTAGAAAACAAAAAAAAAATTCAAACTCTTTCTCAAGAAGATCGAGAAAAGTAGAGCGAATGTATCATGTGCGGAGAAACATTTGAAAAGGACTGGTTACAGTGCCAAAAATGTAAGGACTGGGCCCATGAAGACTGTAAGGCCAAGAAACGATTCGGCCACGGTTGATTATTATGTCCGGGGCTACCCCCCATTATTTGTTTTCACCAAAAATATAACACCAAATAATTCGTACTACATTCCTTTAAAAAATGTGATATGATTAGTATTTTTTAATTTATATTATCAAAGAAGTCCCTAATTTAATGTTAAGTACAAATATTTACAATTTATTTAAGTGTCCGGGGCTACCCGACCTTCCCCTACGACCCATTCAGCAGCGCGTGCAGGTCCTTTCAGCCTAATCCTAGCAATTGTTTATCGATACATCATTTGTGAAGGTAAGAGAATGAAGCTGGTTACAAAATATTTAAATTTGACAGATTAGTGATCAGCTCACGTAGCAACTCGCATTACGTTAGCGGAGTGAAGCCCTATGAAACTTGATACAGATTTCACAGCGCGCGCTTACTTACTACAGACATTAGAACATACGGGTACATAGTAAATGGTCAGCTCGCACATTGATTTCTTAGCATTAAGGGGAATGCTCCAAGGTAGCCCGAAATTTAAATTTTCATACTCTTTTCAAACTGCAGTACCTATCAGGTAGTATGCTGGTCAAACCACCACCACGAAGACTTTGCTTAATCTTGGGAAACGTAAAAAAATCGTTAGGGCTCAAGTCAGGGCTGTAAGGCGGGTGATCTAAAATTTCGACATTTTGGGTGCTCAAAAACATCTTTGTATCGCGGGCGGTATGCGAATTTACATTGTCATGATGCAGTATCATACGACGTCTTGTTGTTTTTTAGAAACTCTGTGATGACTTGTGGCAAACAAACAGTGGTATACCAGTCAGCGTTAACCGTTTTGCGATCTTCTAGTACAATAGGGGAAGGGGGGCATGACGGGGTCGGGAGGTAAGACGGGGTACCGCAAACATACAAGAAACTAGACGTTTGTGAATAGAAAGCAATATAAATATTGATGAATTAAATGAAAGTGGTACTTTAAATGGTGTTCAAGATTTGCCAGCAGTCTGGGAGCGAGTGATTAATAGTGGTGGAGATTATTGATTAGTGTCACAAGGTTATATAGTATAGTAGTCAGTTTTTGTAAAATAATAATAATAAAAAAATATGACACTGGAAGTGGGATGACCTAATATTTTTGATCTTTGTTTACTAGTGTTGTTTATTTCGATATGGTATGTTGTTTGTATGAATCCATTAAACATTTAATTAGTGAAAGTTTATTTTTGTTCAAAGTTACCTTTTGTGGCAAGATATGGGGTATTGATAAAAATGAGCTGCAAAATTTGAAAAAAAAACTGAAACATCCAACCCTAATGTTCCTAGCCCCAAGGAATGCTAAAAACAAACAAAAGACCAAACACTCAGTCAAAACACAAAAGAGCAATGATGATATGCCATTTGCTTATATTGTACCTAATGATGTTAACCACATTTTTTTGACATCGTCAGAACCTTGGGTAGGTGGCCAGCTCTGTGGATGTTGGGTTCACAATGCTTGTGCTGGCGTGGACAATGAAGGTCTGGAGGAAATGCACATTTGTTTGTTTTGTGAGAATAATTAGCCTTCCCCATCATGCTCCATGGTATGGGGCAAGATGGTTTTTCATAGTGTTCCTATTAATAATTAATTATTAAAAAATGTGATAAGTTGGTATTACAAAACCTGTACAAAATTATAGTTAGATTAATGACATAACGTGCCATAAATTAATACGAGTAATAAACATAGTGATTATGCTGTATTTTTGTTATTTCTTTTAGCTACCCCATCATGCCCACAATAGTGCATTTTCTAGTACAATAGTGGCGACGTGACCACCCTTTGCCGCAAACGAGGCAACCATTTTTTTTTAAGTGCTCCGTGAGCGTATGACTTTGATCGGTTTTGGCTCATCTTGGAAGACCCAGACAGTTGACTGCTGCTTGGAATCTGGATCGTAAGCATATATCCAAGACTAGTCACCACTAACCATATCATAAACGTGTTTTGACTCTCCTCGGTTAAATCGCTGCAGATTTTTGCGACACCATCTAACACGAGCTGCTTTTTGGTCGTCGCTAAGCAAATGTGGTATCCAACGAGAGATCAACTTTCTTACGCCGAGTTCTTCGTGCAGGATTTCTTGGATAGTAGTCCCTGAAATGCCCACGGCTGCCTCTATTTCACGGTATGTCACATGACGTTCTCGACGATTAGCTGCCGCACGGCGTCGATATTCTCTTGCGTCATGGCGGTTTTTGGACGACCTTCACGTGGCTTGTCACTGAAGCTAGAGTGCCCACGTTGAAATTCTAAATACCAGCGTTTTACAGTCCTAAGACATGGTGCTACATTACTCAACACAGAAGTGATCTCCTCAAAGTACTGAAGTCGCGTTAATCCCCTTTGAAAGTTGTAGAAAATTATCGCATGCATATCATCCTTTGATGTTTCCATTTTTACAACCGACTTGTCACATTTGAATAGACACTACAATAAAACTATTCGACCGATCAAAAAACATTATTTTGTTTTCGAATTCTAAACTCAAAAAGATGATAAAGCCATATGTTTTTTTTTTTTCAATTATTGCGGGAGGTTTGCAAACGACACGACTTAACCCTTTACCGCATAGGAAACCATATATGGTTTGACATGTTTACAGTTTATTTACTCTAAAAAAATAAAAAACTAGCGTATAAATCCTAATGGGGTTTGTTTGTCATTAGCAATAATAAAACACAACTATTTTGTCTATCATCACATACCACTTGGACATAAAAATAAAAAAAAACTAAAAAAAATATTTTAAATTAATTCTCAAGCTTTAATAAAGACATTAACATAAAAAAAAAATTGTCACTTATTTAATATATCATGCAGTAAAGGGTTAAACAGCAGCCCTCGTATGTAAAGGCCCAAAAAATTCAATGTTGAAAACTTAATCAGTAATCCGTCGGAATAAAATACGACTTTTATGCGGAATCAATGACTTTCACTACAGGAACCAAAATTTCACAAGGTGAAATTAAAAAAATTAAAACCTTTTTAAAAACAAGTTTTTATTTAAATGCGCTAAAAATAATAAAATAAACGTTTCCTTTGAACTTTTTACCATCAATTTATAACGGTAATTACACAATTTATATGACATAAAAGCTTGTCGCAAAATTTAAGTACAGACGCCAGCACATCAAGCTACCCGAAACTGTCAAAGGACATTGCACTGCGCCCAAACATTGTTCGCGTTGGAACCAAGAGCGTCGGAAAATTATGTGTTGTATTGCCGATCATTAGTAAACTCCTATAAGATCTTATTTTTATAGCGGACTAGCTGTAGAATAGATATATTTTAAAAAAAATATAAGATTTTGAGGTTATAATCGAACTATAACGTATACTTTTTTATAGCTCCGAGACTGATAGTGACAAGTAACCATTTATGTGATGATAGTGATGTCAAAAATAAGGGTGGCAAATACGATACGATTTATCGATATTTCTTAAGATTTACTATGGCATACGTTACAAACTGTATTACATCCACTTTTGTCATAAGATAATTTTAATATAATAAAATTATAAGTTTGATAATGTCTTACTTTACTTATTATAACGCTCTTCTATACTTTTAATAATATGAATACATAATAACATCTGTATCTAGTCTGCAATATTGTTTTTTTTTAAGAAAACATTTATAATGTAATCAGTAACGATAAGTATTTTTTTTGTGTTGCACAGGCCGATTCTGGACAATTTTCTTTTCCCAATCAACTTTGAACTTTATGCTTTAGCGATAAAGTTGAAATGCTATTCAAGAAATTTCACAGATTCTAGTAGCTTGATGCGCTGGCGTCTGTACAATTCGTCAATCAATATAATATTTAGATAAATCAATTTATTGAATTTACTTGTTAATCTACAGAGATAATTCTTGCGACAAGCTTTTATATCATATTATATGAATTGTGTAATGACGTTGTAAGTTGATAGTAAAAAGTTTATAGGAAAAGTTTATGTTGTTCTTTTTGGCGCATTTAAATAAAAGCTTGTTTTTAAAAAAGTTTTTTTACTTTAAATTTTTTTTTTCGAGTTATTCTCAGCAAGTTCTTTCTACCCATATTGTAAGTGTGCATTAAAAAATAATAGTCCGCTATCTTAGGTGATCCGCCATGTTGGATTTAGAAAGACGTCACACAGCTAGAGTGTACAAAATTTCAGCTCAATCGGTTAAAGATATGTGCTTCAAAACTTGAACGCTACCGAGTTTTCGGTAGGTAAAAGTTATTTCTTTGCCATCAAAACGAGCTAGACAGCCTGAGCCCGCAATCTGAGCTCGATTGAACCACTTTTTAATATAGGTCACATTTTTCAAAAAATCTTCATTAAAAACGTTGCCGTGTCTATTTATTAATAGGTCAAGCAACCCAGTGTCAGCGCGGCGCAGCGGACCGGTGATGTGATGACTCCTCCCTCGATAAAGCGTCGTCGCAGACGCAAGAAACGGTCAGAATGGCCAGTAAAACTAAAACAGCACATAAAACCTTTACAATTTTTTTAATGACTTATTTTCTCTCTGAAATAGGTCAATTGAATTAAAAATCAGTTGGCGTGTCTGAGGTTTTGCGCATTTAACGTTACACGTTGTATAGTGCATTTAAATTGCTGCTCAGCAATGCATTAGATACCCTAACGTTTACGTGTTAAGGTCCTACCTAGTCTGAAATAAAGTTTTATTATTATTATTAAGGTCAGCAGTAAACAATGTTTTAAGCTGATTTGTGCAGAACAGCGTGTTCGACTTGCAAGTAACTTCCCAATTCACTATGTGTACCGGTGTAGTGACGTAAGTGGGGCGCCTAGCGACCGATATGCACCACGTATAAATAGAGATGACGTGACGGTCAGGGTCGGCCGCGGCCCAGCGGTCGCTGCACTACGACACCACCGACACTAGTCGCAGAAGGTCTACTCCTAACGATGAGGGACTGCGGGTCCATCTACATGGTTGGTTTACTAGGCCAATTCTTAAACAGTTCAACTACTACAGTTAGTAGGTAGGTGTCATGCCCTGAGGCATGAGGCTTTGCCTTACTGTATCGATGGGCGTAAGACACGTGCGCTCCGCAGTGAATGTTCTCACTTAATCTGTCTATTGAGTGACCGTAGCCTTGTATCTATCGCTCCCGGTCCAGCGCGGGACACATCCAGTTCGGACCAACTATAGCGGTGACCACATGCTTTGGGGGCTCCAATGAGGACCCTGACCCGCACTGTTGTACCTATAATAACTTGCAGCTGAATCACATAACGGCTGATTACTAATTATCCTTAGTTTATTATTTGACCTCTTTTGATTTAATTAAGTGTGTGCTAAATGAGTGCTAGCTGTGGCGAGTAACGAGTAATTCACGAAACGTCTTTATTGTATGCCGTGGTCGGCAGTTAGCATATAAGCCGTCAACTTAATTATTTTGAAAGAACACTAAATTATTCGAGGCTTATCAAATTTATCTAAGGGAAAGAAATTGAAAAATAATCGGCGAGTACATAACGTGTACGGTGTATATAGGGTGACTGGTAATTAGTGACCGATACCTACTGAAACACATGATTTTACTCATGACAATAAACAACTTTTACTATCGGACCAAATCCAAAATCGCGAAAAAAAAATCAGCTGTTCCCTACATTTATGTTCGTACGAGTCGTCAAAATGTAGGGAACAGCTGATTTTTTTTCGCGATTTCAGGTTTGGTCCCATAGTAAAAGTTGTTTGTTGTCATGAGTAGAATCATGTGTTTAAGTATCGGTCACTAATTACCAGTCACCCTATATAAAAGTATTTACAAGAGGCCGATCAATAAATGAAAATGTAGCACCGTTATTTATAGTCAATAAGTTCATGAGCTTTCAACGCAACTGGTCCGGTCGTACCAGTTGTGCTCGTATGTGGGTCGCTCATGAGAAAGCTAAGGATAGCCAGCGCCGGAGCACCGGAGCACGAGATGGAAGAGGCCCGATGGACGCGGCGCACGCCTGCAGACTCAACATCAGTGCCGACTTGCCGAGCCATTGTCACCACTCACTCAACAATAAGTACTTTTTAAGAGGTCGGTGAAAACAGCAATGTACTTGAACCATTAACTGAATAGCAAAATAACCAAACAGAGCTAAACACCCGAGACCGTCTAATAAATATTCCCCGTGTCCGCCGACGCAGGGCACAGTACAAAGTACAAAATAATTGAAACTTGCGATGTAGTTTGCAATGCGTTTACATTCAGCAAAAGCGACCATGACTGGATGTTATCCGTTGTTTTGGGTCGAAATTATGAGGACCCGTCAGCACTGACATTAAACCTACACACTTCCTATCGCTGGCCCTAACTTTGGGATACAAAGCCATGCTCAATGTTCGAAAATAAAAGGATGCTCTGCAGTTTCTAACTTTCTAACCGATCCCGTACCATAGTAGAGTAGGTGCGGTGATGCCCGGCCTGCTGCACTAGCCTGACGAACTACAACGCTCTTTAAAAATGCATGATCATAATCTGATAATAAAGTAAATTGTAGTGGCACACGATCCTCCCAAATGTGGCAGTAAGCGCAACATGCACAGCGTTTAATTAGCGTTCGTCGAAACACTCAAGTGATTACCGACGTGCTAATATTGAACCCGCACTTAAACCCTTGCAATTCGCACAACATTCATGTATTTCACATCAGCTCGATAGATGAATGTACTCCAGTCCCTTGCACAACAATTCGTCAAAGCGATTGAATACCGCACCGTGCGGTATTCAATCGCTTTAGGGCTGATTTTTCCAACGCCAGATAACTTTATCGGAGGAATAATTTTGAATTTTTGACAGTTCTTCCATAAAAAAAACTGACAAACGTCTATTTTAAACCACGAATAAAAATTATCGGTCGATTGAAAAATCAGCCCTTAATCGGTCTTCCTTTTTTTGGACCTCTATTGAAAATATTGAAATTTTAAGCATTTTTATTCATTGTTTTTTTCTTATCAGTTTTCAGATTGAGCTGGAACAGATGAAGATCGTCGAAGGTGTGCAGCTGTTGACCAAATGTCAGCTCCCATTCCACCGAGCTGGTCGGGTCACGGTACTCTCAGGACTCGCAGTTCTACGCCATTCCAATAAATGTCCACGCCCACTGGCAATTACCTATCGGTGGTCGCGCTCAATAGACATTACACAAATGATAGCAAATGCTGCTTTTACTCGCTCGTCATTCACTTAGAAGACTAAGCATCACATCACTTTCCTTGCGACTGTGTCTGACTTCTTATATTGTTGTACTAGCGACCCGCCCCGGCTTCGCACGGGTGCAATAGAGAAACACTGATAATTTTAGAGCCATTATTTCTGCTCGTAGGGTTCAGCCAGCGTTTGCAATGTAAGCGCAAAAAAATGTGTTTATTTACGACATCATATTAGAAACCTCTAAAATTATCAGTGTTTTTCTACTATATTATGCATGTATTATACATATAAACCTTTCTCTTGAAACACTGTATCTATTAAAAAAAACCGCATCAAAATCCGTTGCGTAGTTTTAAAGATCTAAGCATACATAGGGACAGACAGCAGGAAGCGACTTTGTTTTATACTATGTAGTGATAAAGAAAATATAATGTAACGCAATAAAGTAACACGTTTAAACAATGCATGCTTTTACTTCGATTATAATAATGTACAGGGTGTTCGGTGGCAGAATTAGGAATTAAAAGATAATTTAAAAAAGAACTACTAATGATATAAGTTAATTTCAATAAATATGACAAAGAAGACAAGTGCGGATTGTATTTTATTATTTTTATTATTTGGTCTAAATGTTGACCATCACGTCACACACACTCTTGGAATCTGGCCTCCGTATTCCATGCCACTCGCTGGAGAAGTGATGTCGGGGTGCCATTAACCTGGCGAACGATATTTTCTTTTAGTGCTGAGATGTTCGCTGGTTTTGTTTCATAGACTTTACTTTTGAGGTACCCCCACAGAAAAAAGTCCATATGTCACCGAAACGGCTTATCAGTTTGAAGAAATCACGCAGAATCGCCATGGTCTCTCTGGCCGTGTGCGGCGTGGCGCCATCTTGCTGAAACCATTTGTGTGTACTGGAGGAAGGATGTTCTCTCATTATTGGCAGAAAATAATCGTTCAGCATGCGCCGATAAGAGACACCGTCTACAGAAAATAATCGTTCAGCATGCGCCGATAAGAGACACCGTCCACAGAAAATAATCGTTCAGCATGCGCCGATAAGAGACACCGTCCACAGAAAATAATCGTTCAGCATGCGCCGATAAGAGACACCGTCCACAGAAAATGCTTGCCCTCGACGATTTTCAAAAAAATATGATCATAATCATAATCATAATCATTTATTTCTTTGCAAACATGGGTACATTATACATAGATGTTGTTTATGGTCCAATTATTCTATTGCTTGACAATGCACACCAAACTTTGGGACTGTGAAGTGGCTGTTGATGTTTTAAACGTGGGTTCTGTTCTTTAACTGTTCGTGCAAACTTTTCTGTTCTGTTGAGGGAATAGCCTGAAGGCTATTTTGCTTGTTTACATCTCCATTTAAATGAAAATGGGCTTCATCACTCCAAGAGATAGTGTTTACCGTACGAATTCGCTCCAACATTGTCTCGCAGAAATTTTTACGCAAATTGTAATCGTTAGGCTTAAGGCCGCTGCGTCGAATTTTGGGGGCAGCGGGGCGGCGGCGGCGGCGGCGCGGCAGCGGCGCGGGCAACGCAGACCCGTTCTCGGAACCAGCGGGCAGATCGCGCGGCACTATAGCGGCGTAGTGTTGTGTTCGTGGTTGTGTCGTCGAGATATTTGTTTTTATTCGCGAACGAAATGTCTGACCAACGGCGAAAACACCTTTTCGATTCCAATTTATTCCTAACGCTCGATTTATTGTGGGCAAAAGAAGAAGTGAATACCTACTATAGGGCAAGGAAAATAGAAGGCGAGTGTTCGTTATTAATTTCTTCCCATAGCTGGTTTACTACTCTTCTATTTTTATGGTTCACATGTTTGCTGTTCCATATCGGTGTCCTCTCAAAAATTGTTATAATAATTTGCTCTTGCACGCCCGAGGACATTTCGATACGTCACAAAAACAAATAGCACAACACTGCAAAGCAGACGCGCGGGCGGTCACCGCTTGACTGGAGTGCACCGCTCGTTGCCCGCTCCACCGCCGCTCCCGCGCCGCTGTTTTCGAGAACCGGTCCATTTAAATGTACGCATAAGATCCTGCCGCTCCCGCGCCGCCGCCGCCGCCGCCCCGCTGCCCGCAAGATTCGAGGCAGAGGCCTAAGGGCTTGCACAATTTGAATTTTGAAAGGGTGAAATCTAACATCCTTCTTCAAATTTCATGCACAATAGTTTTTGGAAGTCCCAGGGCAGCCGCTCTCTTGCGCACGGACTGACGCGGATTATCGTGCAAATTGGTCGTATCGAGTTCAATATTTTCATTTATTCTAGATGTCCGGCTAGGCCCACGACCGGAGCCTAGCCGGCCCCGGCCGTGGGCGGTTTGCTGCCGAACTTGTTGCCCGGAACCTTCGCACCCATGATCGAATCAAATCTTCACTTGGGGCATCACGTTAACGTCGAATATTGTAACGTGAACAAAATCTACAAAGAGCAGTTGCACACGAACCATGGACCTTGAAATACGCTTCGATTGCGAACGCACGTTGTTCACCCGTCCACTGCGACATCGTGACTAAATAACCCGCACGAATGACGAAGCTAACGCGGCCCCCTCCCCGGTCCTACGCTCAGCGTTTAGGGTGAAACTTTAAATTTAAAACCTAAATCTGCCGCCGGACACCCTGTACATACTAAATTCATGTCTTGGCTCTTGACATAAAAACACATTCTCTAAACAAACAATAGTGCTAGAAATCAGTCACTAATCATTGTGATTCAATTGCTTTTTGTCAATTTAATACCGGCGCCCTTATGATAATCGCTTTATCTTTATAACTAAATAATCCGCAATATTAAATTGATACCACAGACAACAATCTTAAAAGCAGTGTAAACAAAACGAGGCACCAATTCTGTTCTTCACAATCTAAACTAAATTTAAGTTCAGTGCATCTTTTTCTTTCTATTTCATTAAGAAAAGGACAGAAGATAAATTTTAATTTAGTCCTGTCAAATTAATCAGCGCTTGACGTAAATTGACGTAATTTTAGTAGGCAAGTTTTTAATCACGCCTAAACTTGTATGGATCCTTTGTCCTTATCGATAGCTGACAAGCACCGAGTCGTGTGCGTGGCGCCAGTCAGTGGACAGTGTGGACACAGTCCGCTTGCAGCGCGTCGGTCCAACGACACACGTTCGGCGCGCCGATGCAGTACCTGGTGCCCGCCAATCAACAGTGTCGTTACGTCGCCGCGCGCTGTCTTATGATTTGTTTACAATGCTCCCGAAGTCCCGAGCTGCACTCTGTCAGAGAGCCGGTTACGAGTAGAAAGCTACGGCATAGTGTTTACAATAAGCAGACCTTGATACCGTTGGGCGCGCCTTTCATTTCAGCTCCACACCGGCCCTGTGAGAGCTGGGCGGGTGCGCGGCGCCCGCGTCCTGCGCGCGCGCACTTTCACTATCATTACCGCAATCCGCGCACAATGCCGCCGCAATAATTAGAAAGCGAGTTTCCATTTATATGCAAATCCCTATATAAGTAGTAAATTATTATCATTGTGTAGATCGACAGCGGGCGATTGTTTTATTGTTACACTTTTTCCCGTTATGTTTGACGCTTCTGTGATCCCGCACGATGACATCGTGTAAACTAACAATTTACATCATGTACTAAAGAATGTGAGAGCGGAGAACAAACCGCCTCTCGGAAAATTAGTGTGTGGTCTCGAGTGTAACGAACGTTGGTACTGTCGCGTCGTAACTACCATTTTCACTCGTCGTTGAGTTCGCTTTTCTTAGATGGTTGATATAATGTGAGGGCTACTGAATATTTTTAAATCAGACTAATAGGATCTCAAAATTCATCAAAAATCTGTTAACTCACCAAGACATTTGCAGGAGTAGTGACATTTGAAAAAAATAAATACAATAAAAAAATAACAGAAGCTAAGTGAGTAAGTACAGTAACGAACGGAAGTCCACCTGCAGTTTCACAAATCTATCGCATCAAAACAAGTCGCACTTACGACCTTTTTCTATAACAAGCATTTTGCACACATACACGATCTCGTATATCGCACTCTTTCATCATTATCTAGTTAGAAAGAGTGCGATATAATAATCATTTGCCTTAGTGACAAGCCTGCCATGTCGCGAGCGTATTAAGATAGTATAATAACAAATAAAAAAGATGAGGGTGACTGTGAAACAACATTTATTTTGTTTCACAATCACCCTCTTTTTTACTGGATTGAATAAAGTAGTTACGACCACAGACTAATAGCTTATTACGACGTTATTGGTTGGTGAACTTTATTACGAGCGTTTGTGTTATTATTGCGATTAGCGTGTTGTTTGATCATCTTCATTCAAGATGCAAGCAAATATTAGTATTGATGCCAGGCCAAATGTTGTCGCTTTGCATAAAAATGGGCTTAATATTTCTCAAATTTCAACTGAAACCGGCTTATGTGTAAGTTATTATAATTTTGTGTTGTATGACTTTCTTATTAAATAAATCGGTAGTTGCAAGTGTGCTAATATTTTTTTCGTTTTGTTTTAGAGAAATACTGTGAGGCGTTGGGTAAAGAGGTTTGAGGAAGAAGGTAGTCTGCAGAGTCGTGTAAGAAGTGGAAGGCCGCCGCTTACGACCGACTCAGCGACGTTTCATGGTGGAAGAATATGAAACAAACGGTTTCATTCCAACTAGAATGTTTGCAGATTAATTTGCTACATCATTGCGAACTGTTCGCCGTGCACTCCATGCTGAAGGTTTACATCATCGGAAACCAGCTAAAAAACCATGTTTGACTCAAAAAACAAAGAGGAACCACTACGTTTTGCCCGGGAATATTTAGATTTTAACTGGGAGACGACTATTTAACATTATTCCGAATACAGAATAAGGTAGAATAAGTGTGAATATGTGAATGTGTGTTGAAGTTTTAAATGACATAATGTTACCTACTGTGCGTAATGTTTACCCCTCGGAAGACTTTAGTGAACTAAGTTTTGTTCAAGATAATTGTCCAATACATCGTGCCAGTGTTGTAAGAGTGGTTTAGCCATCATGCCGATATTAAAGTTATTCCGAGGCCAGTACGGTCCCCTGATCTAAACCCCATTGAAAATATATGGGGTTTAATGGTTCAAAGATGGGAAGCACGAGATGAGAGATGTCCTGAGCAGCTTAAAATTTTTGATTTTTTAACTTATTTAATAATAATTTAAATAAATGATTCTGCAAATAACCTACTATTAGTTTATTTCAACCTAAAATATTACCTATTCCTTTATAATTGATTCCTTTTTGTAATATTCGGTTTAAAAGCTAATTTTATTATAATAATTATATATAACATTAATTTAAATATAAAAAATAAGTATTGGTTGTTTATTTATAATAAAAAACTAAAAAAATCATAAAATCGATCTATTCAAACGGGTGGGTTTCGAACCAACAGGCACTCGTTTACAAGTCATACATTGACTCCACTTTGCCACATGAACTGATGATTACACTCAAATTTTAGCTTTACTTTCGAATTGGCTCGGTGCGAACACTAATATGAAGAAAACAAAAGTATATTGTTATCTTTGTCTAGTATTTACCCCACACACTATCACCTTCTCGTAGTTATAGCGTATGACGAGTAAATGTTTGTGTTGAAATCACTCACACGTATGTATACGCGCAATACCGTGCAGGCGAATATGGTCGTTGAGGTGGTAGTGGATTATTGTCCTGTGACTGTAAATGCCATAGTGCGTAACTAAATCATTTCAGTTTCACTATGAAACTAGGAACTCACCTATTATTGTTATACACCCAGGCCAATCCCATCATAATTAAAAATGTGTGTGCGTGTGTGTGCGTATGTGTGCGTGTGCGTGTGCGTGTGCGTGTGCGTGTGCGTGTGCGTGTGCGAGTGCGTGTGCGTGTGCGTGTGCGTGTGCGTGTGCGTGTGCGTGTGCGTGTGCGTGTGCGTGTGCGTGTGCGTGTGCGTGTGCGTGTGCGTGTGCGTGTGCGTGTGCGTGTGCGTGTGCGTGTGCGTGTGCGTGTGCGTGTGCGTGTGCGTGTGCGTGTGTGTGTGTGTGTGTGTGTGTGTGTGCGTGTGTGTGTGTGTTTGGATCCCACATCACACATTACAACGTCACAAAGCCACACAACAATTAACGACACGCGAATCAATCAAACAAATACGCAAATTATACCCAAATCGCGCGAGTATTGCAAGAACATCATTAATGATTCGCAACGGCGATTAAATTGCAATTTCGGATGTTTTGAACAAACCATGAATTCCGTTGTAAGGTCAAGAGTTAAAGTGCGAAAAGCTTGCGTCAGTGTAGACCTCCCAAGGGCCAGTAGTCGTCGACACGGGCGTGTCGAGTCGCCGACTCACGATCGCACGCCGCGGCTGTGGCATCCCATCCCGACACCACGCGCCCATGCCAATCTCATAAACTTTTACTCGTAACGACCATCTCAAACGCGTACTTATGGAAACTAAACGGGTTATAATTCAAACAGCTCCAGACACTTCCCGGAACTTGGAATTCTTTGTTTCTTTCACTGTGAACTCCCATACACATTTCAGATGAGGAAACGATGATGTATTCGAAACACGTAATTTGAGAAGTCTGAAACCTAAGCGACGTGGTGAACCCACATTCTCTATATCAGATTTCAAATGTGTCTAGCTAGGCTTGATCATTTTTTCGGCAACTTTCACCGTTCGATCAGATAATAACGACTCATTAGTGGGTACGTGTATTAGATTACCGGTAAGCGAGCTGCGTCCGTGCGGAAAATCTAATGTTAGACGACGCGAAGCCCGCGCCACGGAGCGTGACAGGCGGGCTGCTGGGTTGCGGGCTACGAGGAACGGTACACTTTATTGATATACACCGTGCACCCAAAAAATATAACTATTTCCGTACACAGATTTTATGAGATTTTATTTTAAAGACTAGATACACTGCCGGCCAAAATTTTGAGACCACCTATGATACATGAAAAGAAGGAAAATTAAATAAAACTCAAAATACGAAGCAAGACTTTTAATTAATATTTCAAATACTTATTTACTAATACGCATACATCAAGGAGAAAAAACAAACAATAATTAACATTAAAAATGCCGGTCATATTTTTAGCTGATTTTTCCTCAACAAACCATCCCTTGCATTTTAATACTTTTTTCACTAGTCTCGGCATACGAGCAATCAATTTGTCGATTGTATCTTGTAAAATACTGTTCTTGCTTTCTCAATCGTCTTTTTACTGTAGTCAATGACACAGGTTTAGATCGGAATTTGTTCACTTCTCCTCGAATTTCTGGTGCTATTAGGCGTCTATTTCGCTTGCTGGTAACGACGATGTAATTATCCTCTCTAGAAGTTGTAGCTCTCGGCCTTCCCAATCACGAACGATCTTGATAACTCCTTGTATCGGGTTATTGTGTTATGAACACAAGTCTTCGACAACTTAAGTTGAGAGGTAATCGCAAGTTGGCAAAACAACTATGGCACAACGAGTTTCACTGCTAATTTCGCGCACTTTACCCATTTTTATGTCATCACTGTAACAATGACGAACTCAGACTAACCAAAGTTGAGAAAGATTGACTCCTTAAAAACTCAGGTAATAAATATGTTTTAGGAACCTAATAATCCTGAATTTCTCTAAACGCGAAACAACACAAAAAAAAAATGAGTAATGAGCAGCTCATAAAAATATTACAATGACCCTACCACCTGGTCCTTGCGCGGCACTCATCAATGTTTTCTAACATCATCATCTGCCTAGCCTTTTCCCAATTTTGTTGGGGTCGGCTTCCAGTCTAACCGGATGCAGCTGAATACCAGTATTTTACTTGGAGCGACTGCCTATCTGACCTCCACAACCCAGTTACTGGGTAATACGATACCCCTTGGTAAGACTGGTTGTCAGACTTTCGGGCTACTGACAACCCGTAACGACTGTCAAAGATCCACGAATGCCAGGCTCAATGTTTTGTATATTCATCAACGTTTTGTAACATTAGACCTTTATAGGATGATAACTTAAAAATATACAAAAAAATACTTAGATATTCTTAAATAACAATAGAATACGCAGGTATTCAAATTAGCTCTTTATCATATGTACTTTTGAAATATTTTATTGGTGAAGAAGATTTTTACAAGTGGTCTCAAACTTTTGGCCGGCAGTGTACGTAGGTACCTATTCTACAGAACATTGTAGCACTCTAGCAGAATCTGGAAACAAGCTACTTTTATAATTTAGCGGAACAGGTTGGAGTGTTCAAGCAATGTTAAATCGGTACTCCTTAGACATGTCAACAGTTTACACTGTCATTAGTCCGAAAAAAAATCTTAGTAAACAGAGGAATAAACTCGGCCGAGCCATGGCATCGTCTTGGATAATACTAATCTAATCTCTACGGTTGGTAGGCTCCGTGGCCTATCGGCTGCTTTTATATCCACTTTCCCACGCAAGTCAAGCCACTTCCAATCCCACCACCACTTCCACTTCCTGGTCGCACAGGTTTGCGCCGTTTTGCTTAGATACAAATAATGACCTCTTTAGTTAAGATTTGAATTGCGCTCGCATCAACGAAAGTAATAAACGAACTACTAAAATTGAGCATCATTGCAATGCGAAACAGCAGTCAGCCATCACTAAGCGTATTGCTATGGCAAATGCTCAGAGCGGCTTAGCCCTTTACCAAAACCCGGGAAAAGCTAGTTTAATAGTGGTAGCCACTAACCATCAGGTTTCACATGTAGGTACATGATGCGGGGGAGGAAGCAAGAAGGTGTTGACCACGGGTGGCTCGTGACCGCGGCGGTGCCATTAGCGCATTAAGGTCATAATTGTGAAGCACGCGCTCAATTGGTTAACGTGCGGTAATTGGCGGGCCGTGTGATTTCATCGCGGGTGACTGATGCCGCATCACCGCTCATTGCCGCTCATCATGGCACCACTATGCCATAATACCCCATGGTACTTCAGTAAACCAATTTCATTGGTCTGTAACGGGTGTCTGGTTTTTAGTTACGCATTTTATGATATTCCAATGTGAGCAATATTAGAATATTAAAAAATGAGTAACCAAAGACCAGAAATATCTATAGACATCTCAACAACATATTGAGAAGTTAAGCTGTCTTGAGACTGACACACCATAGGGTTAGAAATACCAATTAGCAATAACTAATCATAATTATAAGGATTAGTTGAAGTTCTTATCAATCAATTAAACCAGAAAAATAAATTAGTCATAATGATGCTCAAATCAGAGCCGCAACGCCCATAGAGATCAATCTCCGCGCTTGCTTTGTAAAATAGTAAGAAATACAGTTATTCTTGAATCAACTCCCAAAGCTAAGCTGTTTTAAGCGCAGCTGTACTTACAACGTAGCTGTACTTGTTTTTTATTTGCAGTGATGGGGAATTGGCGACGGCCCTGAGGCATTAATATGTTGGGCACTGGCAGTTGCCGCCGATAGCGTGGCGGCGCGGGTCACACGCGTCCGTGTTCCGCTCCACCGGCGAAAGGCTCACTGTGGCGGAAGCACGCGTTAAGGTGCCAACCAAATATTACACAATGTCAAGGGGCCCCGACAAAATGTCACGATAATTTGAGACAACCTTTCCAAATAGTTTTCCACAACGTACTTAATTTTGTCTTCCTACAAGGAGCGAGAAACAGAAAGTATTACGCACCTCCAATGATATAAAAACTTACATTTAAAAACTAAAACCCGTCTACTGAAAAGGATGAAACAAGAAAGTACCTTTCCGAGATCACCAAGTTTCACAAGCTCTCATAAATAAAAATTTAAAAAACATTTCGTGCGATTAAAGCAAAGTTTTAAACAAAAAGTTTAGTAAGAAAAGGTAAAAGTAAGTAAATCTTTACACTAATTTTTATAACGCTTTATCTTATACTAGCTTTTGCCCGCGGCTTCGCTCACGTTAATTTAGAATTTGACAATCAATTCGGGATGTATTCTGCTGGTTGTTTGGCCGTTGTACTCATGGGCTCAGAACGGAACATTATTCTAGGACGCTCCTATACACAATGTTGTATGTCCTTCTATTTGGCGCTAATAGATACAAATTCTGGGCATTAGACACACGCGAACATGCTACATATAGCTGGCTATAGGAAAAACATGGCTTTTCCAAATGCACCCCTGCTACCTGCAATGTTTGTCCTTGTCTATAATATTATAGTTAGGAGGATGAAAGACCGGTCTATCGACACTCATTTTGTGAGACTGGAGTCTAGCCTCACAAAATGTATTAGGCTTAAATTAAATTAAACAAAAACTCTAAACTATAAAGTTTCTAATATAATTCAATAATGATTCGAAAGACACGTGGCGCCATCTATTACGATAATAGCGTTATTGTTGTTTTCCTCGGGAACAGCACTTTTTTTTGGGTTTCTGTACACCTGATATGCAAAATTTCAGGATGATCGGTTCAGTGGTTTAGGCTTGACAAGGTTACAAACTAACTTACTTTCGCATTTATAATATTAGTTAGGATTTAAGATGATGTAATACTTACATTAGCCTCGATCTATCGCGTTGCGGGGCTATTGTGTCTATTTTTTTTAGTTATAATAAATTGCCCCTTGGAATTTTATCAAAAAGATAAAAGTCAAATATCGATCACTGTAAAGCTTAGAACATGTACGAACTGAATATTGGGTTGGCACAAAAGTAATGAGACACTACAAAACTCCATGCATTTCCTTTTTCAAGTTAATTGTTTTCGATAATATTCTAGAATGTTGTAGAACATTCCAGGTACTTGTGATTTGGGGGTATATAAAACCGCCCTCGCGATTGGTTTAGTCAGTTTGAAGAAAAATGGACGAGCGAGAAGTTCGAGCACTATACTTATACGAGTACTTGTTAGGCCACAGTGCACGGGCTGCGGCTAACAATATCAACACTGCATTGGGCGCTGGAAGTACAAGCCATGCGACGGTGTCCCGATGGTTTGACCGTTTTAAATCAGGAGACAGGAGCCTTGAAAGTCAACCACGCTCAGGAATACTATCGGCATGAGCTTGGGTATCGAAAAGTTTTGGCTCGGTGGGTACCGCACATCCTTACAGACGCCAGTCGTGCAGTCCGTGTCTGGAGATGAATCATGAATTCATTACGAGAACGATACACGTCGTGCTTTTTGGCTGCCTCGAGAAGAAACGCCACCAACTCAACCGAAGCTGAGTCAAAAGAACCGCTTAAACGTTCTGCTTTGCTGTTTCTGGGACGCGCAATTCATCTGACATCTGTCAAGCAGGACGAAACATCAAAATTTTCCGTTTTTACAATTTTAATGCATTTATTTTGAAAAATTAATTGTGTCTCAAAAGATCGCAAAGAATGTGCGCAACTTGGATGGAGTACTGGCACTATGGAGCTGACGCTGTGTGAGCGTGCGTGTTCCATCGCAGCCCGTTCGATGTCCACCGCGCACAGGATGGATGGGAAGCAGCACATTAACCCCTGACGGGTATACATATTTTTAGACCCCCATGACGGGTATTGAGGGTCGCTGCGTCCAAACCAAGTTCCTCTTGGTTTATTTCAGCTCCTAGTAGACCGATTTTTTTTTTGTTGTTTTAAATTAAAGTTTACACTCTAACGAATGAAACGTCCTATAATTAAATGAATTTTAAATAATTTAAATGAGTGTAATTTCTCTTTAAATCATTGAAAGTACGATTTTTGCGAGATTTTCTTCAAAATTAAATGACTCGACTTTCGTTATCATTAAAAATAAAAAAATTAATATCATTTGAAAGCTGAAAATCTGTACTTTAAGATGGTATCGGTCACTTCTTCGAGTTTTCCAAAAACCATAATTATTTTTAAAAAAATGAAAGTCGATCATTGTGACAGACAATGGATAGAGGAAAAAAGGGCTGTAATTGCTAAAAATATACATAATTTTTTTTTTCATGTTTTAATTTATTTTTACATGTCAAAAAGTATTTTGTTACAAAAATTTATTAACAAAATTTTCTATTTATTAAGAGCATATCACACACCGTGAACTTCGATGTCGGTTACACATAGACTTTTGGCATTCAGCGCATGCTGATTTTGTTTTCACCATCAAATTTTATTATCAGAAATTTACAAGGCGCGAAAAACTAAAATTATATTTTTCACTTAATAATTTAACATAATTTACACTGAGAAAACGTAAGGGTTGAAAATAAATGAAATACTGTTGAAAATAACCCAGAATGTTTGTTAATATAACTGCAAAGTTTATAGCTAAAAACAATGTATGTACACATGTCTATTCTTTGCCAAGTTGACTTGAAGTTAACAATAAAGAAGGTATCAATTAAGTCTTATTTAAAATATACCGATATGATTTAACCGAGCCAAAACGCTAATTGCTGGTGCAATATTTTCTCAATATTTTCTTATAACTATTTTATTATTATAGACAGTTAAATTAAGTAAGAAATAAAATTAACTATAGTTTTACTCACCAATAATATCAGTTATAATAGGTAACACGGGCAACTCCACGTCAATGCGCGTATTTTGCGTACGGTATCAATTATCATATAATATAATATAATATATCAGTTATATACACAGAAAAAAGAACCCAACATTTTTTAATTTTTCAAATATACCTCACAAGGTATTCAGGGTCGCTGCGACCCTTAGTAAAAATTTCCGATGCTTATAACTCGAAAACTAATACTAATAGGGTGGAGGGAACAGCTCCCAATAATCCCTTCATTGTTTACCTGAGACTGCCTAATACATTTTGAGAGACTAGAGTGTCGATATACCGGTCTTTTATCCTCCTAACTATAAGTAATATTATAGACAAGGGCAAACATTGCAGGTAGCAGGGGTGCATTTGGAAAAGCCATATTTTTCCCGCGGCCAGCTAGAAGCGCTGCCTTTTAAGTCGTGTCGTTTGCAAACCTCCCGCAATTATTAAAAAAAAAACATATGGCTTTTTCATCTTTTTGAATTTAGAATTCGAAAACAAAAGAATTTTTTTTGATCGGTCGAATAGTTTTATTGTAGCGTCTATTCAAAAGTCGGTTATAAAAATGGAAATATCAAAGGAAAATATGCGTGCGATCATTTTCTACAACTTTCAAAGGGGATTAACGCGACTTAAGTGCTTTGAGGAGATCACTTCTGTTTGAGTGATGCAGCACCATGTCTTAGGACTGTAGAACGCTGGTATTTAGAATTTCAACGTGGGCACTCTAGCTTCAGTGACAAGCCATGTGAAGGTCGTCCAAAAACCGCCATGATGCAAGAGAATATCGACGCCGTGCGGCAGCTAATCGTCGAAGATCGTCATGTAATATACCGTGAAATAGAGGCAGCCGTGGGCATTTCAGGGACTACTATCCAAGAAATCCTGCACGAAGAAATCGGGGTAAGAAAGTTGATCTCTCGTTGGATACCACATTTGCTTAGCGACGACCAAAAAGCAGCCCGTGTTAGATGGTGTCGCAAAACTCTGCAGCGATTCAACCGAGGAGAGTCAAAACACGTTTATGATATGGTTAGTGGTGACTAGTCTTGGATATATGCTTACGATCCAAATTCCAAGCAGCAGTCAACTGTCTGGGTCTTCCAAGATGAGCCAAAACCGACCAAAGTCATACGCTCACGGAGCACTTAAAAAAAAAAATGGTTGCCTCGTTTGTGGCAAAGGGTGGTCACGTCGCCACTATTGTACTAGAAGATCGCAAGACGGTTAACGCTGACTGGTATACCACTCTTTGTTTGCCACAAGTCATCACAGTTTCTAAAAAACAACTCAAGACGTCGTATGATACTGCACCATGACAATGCAAATTCGCACACCGCCCGCGATACAAAAATGTTTTTGAGCACCCAAAATGTCCAAATTTTAGATCACCCGCCTTACAGCCCTGACTTGAGCCCTAACGATTTTTTTACGTTTCCCAAAATTAAGCAAAGTCTTCGTGGTCAACTTTTCAGCTCACCCTCCCCCTCACTCTATATTTACTACTTAAGCTGTTGACGAATAAAAATTAGCCATTTTCACTACCCCCACTTCGGAGTGGAATAAATGTGTTATATCGCGGAGAATTCTTTGAAAAACAATAAATGGTAATCTATTAGATCGTCTATACTTATTTCAAACGACACAACTTAAAAGGCAGCCCTCGTACATGTAGCATGTTCGCGTGTGTCCAGAATTTGTACGTATTAGCGCCAAATAGAAGGACATACAACATTGTGTATAGGAGCGTCCTAGAATAATGTTCCGTTCTGAGCCCATGAGTGCAACGGCCAAACAACAGGGAGACTACAAACCCGAATTGATTGTCAAATACTAAATTAACGCGAGCGAAGCCGCGGGCAAAAGCTAATAAAAAATATAAACCGTAAACCAAGTGTCTCATTACTTTTGTGCCAACCTGATAAATTCGCGGTCTGAGGCACATTGCGTAAATAAATGTATGACAATTATACATTTGTTTTATATAAATTTTATTTAAGATTAGACGTACGTAAATGGTAAAATAAGAAATAGTATTTTTTTTTTGTATTTTTCTATATTGTGTGCCTACTACGTAATATACTGCTGTTTGTTATTCTTATCAAATAAAATAAAATAAAATAAATAAATAAAATAAAATAATTTACTTAAGGATCCGGTCGAGTGTATTCAGTTCGCCGATGAACAAGGTACTTTTACCTATTTACGAGTAAACTATTGTTACTTATTCAGCCATATATATATATAGCCATATACCAGTTGGCTGCAACACAATCTACTTACCCTTAATGTTCAAAAAACAAAGGTAGTCAATTTTTCTGTAAGCATAAAAACAGCTGCCCCTAAATAATTTGCACTCAAATCCCACCAATGCAATATAGTCTAGGAGGTAGCTGCAGCTGCCCTGTTTTTGAAAATGTTAATAGTATCAAGTATCTTGGTATTTGCATAGACCAACACCTGACATGGGGAAAGCAAATACAATCGGTTACTTCGCGCGTAAGGAACCTTCTGTACATATTTAAGAGACTTCGATCTGTAGCTGACAAAGATACTCTCAAGATGACTTACCTGGCTTTATGTCAGTCTGTGCTTGGTTACTGCATAATATCTTGGGGCTTCGCTGGTAAAAGTTATCTAATTACTGCTGAGCGTGCGCAAAGGGCTATCCTTAAGGTCTCTCATAGATTAGGAATCCGATACCCCACTGATATGTTATATCGAGAAACGTGAGTACTTACGGTGCGCCAACTGTACATTTTATCAGTACTACTTAAATTTCACAAAACAGCAACTGCCACAGAGGTAACGGACCAGCGCACACGTAGAAAACCTAAGTGGAACAGAGCTTTCTGCAAATTTAAATTTGGCAATAAGGCTTTCTCTCGAATTGAACCATACCTGTATGAAAAAGTTAACAAAGAGCTTGATATTTACCCCCTGACAAAGTTTCGGTGCAAAAAACAGGTAAGTACAGGATTGGCTGCTTGGGCTTAATTATGCTGAAACGGAAAATCTTTTATCATTAATAAAATATTCAACTAATAAAATATTCATCATAATATACACTCTAACACTCATCACATGCATACTTACACTCATCACATACACACTCACACTCATCACATACATACTTACACTCATCACATACACACTCACACTCATCACATACATACACTCATCACACACACATGCATTTGGTTACCTTTTAGTTCTTAGTTTAAATTTATTATTTCTACTGAAACCGTTGCATTTGTTAACATTTCTTAGATAACTCATATTATCTGTCGAAAGAGACTGGATCCTGCGACACAGGGTATCCTAGTGCGGGATCCAGTGTCATACGTATATATTGTAACACTTGTTAATGAATCAATAAACTTATTATTATTATTATTATATAGAAATGCATTTTTTTTGTTTTGTATTATTTTATTGTGTGTTTTTGATGTGTCATGTTTGCCTCAAATAATCTTATTTTCAAAGCTGTGAACTATTGTATATGATATTTGACTTGTTTTAGATGGTCCGAAACTATATAAGGATCTATTCTAAAGAAGAGCTTCTGGAGGTGGTTGAAAGATATTAATTATTGTTTTTTTGTTTATTTATTATATTTAATTTATTGAAAATATAAATTATAAACGAACTGTAGTTTTATTTTACCTTATCTACACGTTTTACAATTTATCGGATTGGGACTTTATATGCTTAATCGTATATATTTAATATATCTACACTAATATTATAAAGAGGAAAAATTTGAATTTTTGTATGTATGTATGTACCTATGTTTGTTAGTAACGAATAGACTCAAAAACTACTGGACCGATTTCAATTTTTTTTTCACCAATAGAATGTTACACTATCCCTGAGTAACATAGGCTATATTTATTACTAGAAAAATTAGGGGCCCCTACTAAAACTTCAATAATGTAACCCAAGGTGTAAAAAAATTAGCCATAAAATGTCTATCATCACATGCGCTGCGGAAACTATTGATGATAGAACAAAAAATGTTCTACAATATTAAAGAACATATTAATATCTAAAAAAAACTTCGGGATACCATACGTCCAACTATTGTAGTTACGTCACTATAACTACTTCTTTACATTTTAAAAGTTGATAGAAATGCCGATCAAAATCAGACCATGTTATCCAAATAAATCATTTCGTATTCAAGACTGTTTCAATACCTGTAGATTACTTTCTGAATTATTCAAATCGGTCATTCCATTCAAAAGAAAAAATAAATAAATAAAAAGTTATTATTATTATTATTAAGATATTACGAATTTAAAAATGTAAATCTAAACAAAAGTGGCCGGTGTGTTAAAGCTCTTACTTTTTATGCCGATATTCCCACGGAATCGAAACTTACCCGGGTGAAACCGCGAGGTGCAACTAGTTAAAAATAAATTGAGGTGGACATTTTTGGCAGAGGTTTAAGGATTTTGTTTTTATTTTTTAGTTGCATTGACCTTACCTCATTTTTCAAATTATGACAAGTAGGTTAAAGTTATAAGGGAACAAATGAACATACATACATACATACCAGTCAAAATCATAACCCTCTTTTTTGCTTCGCCGTAGTCGGGTAAAAATTGAAGCGCACTTGAAGCAATTCCGGAGTATAATTTGTTCCGGGCAGTTAATCAAGTGTAAGAGTACAATGTGCGAGGGCTGAGTCGTCGTGGCAGGAGAGTGTTGAGAATTGACCCTGATCGTGGCCGCCCTGGATCAAAGCTAATCGACCAGATAGCGTAATGAGGGTCGTCGGCCTCCACTGGCCGCAACCAGGTCGACAACCGTACGAGTTACGACCTCGTATATAAGCACCCGACACTGACACAAATTTAATTATCGACAGGCTCCTCATGGTTTTTTTTTTTTTAAATTTTATTGTATGACGTATCTAGTACGTACTGAAGCGGTTATCACAATTACAGCTCACAATAGTTGTCAGTGCGATGTTATCTTACAGCGAGTAATAGCCTTCATCGATCAATGTAACACGTAATCTAGCAAAGTAACGATTCTTTGCTCCACCGACTTAACGGTATGTCGGCAAAACTCATTAAAATCCTTAACGACATTATCGAGGTTGTGTCACGCCGATGCGGTGGCTTCACCTGCACTTCCCGTATCAGGTATAGCAACATGTCTACTCCCAGACTGATCTGAGCCTGAACATCAGTCTCTTCGTGAGGAGCAGACAGCCCTGTAGACGTTATGAGCTACTTAACCTTTTGAACGCCAGAGTATAAACGTATCGCCGTACCCCTGACGCCAGGCCACTTTTCCCGTCAAATGACCTTCATAAAAAATAGGGATTCCAAAACTTATATCGATATACACGAGTTTTTATTTACGTCTTTAATTTTCTAATAAACCGTACTCACGACACTGAAATTTTATTTAACCTGCCACTATATCCCAATAATCTTTACACAGCATTTAACAGAGACGATCAATGAAAAAGCAGATATTAGAAAACTAAAAATATATATTTATTACAATACGGTTACAACACTATTCAACATGACTTGTCTTGGTATTGTGACAATGGCGTTGCTTGCCAGTCAATTTTATGACATTCTCGCATCTGAATTAGGGATGTAGCAGTGTACACGTTGGTTATCGATTCTAATAAGTATTCTTATCTAATATAATACCTATCCATATCTAAAATACGCAAGGATTTTAATGTACAGTACCTAATAAAAAAAAATTGAAATCAGTATTTTAATTATTGTTTTTTTACATGTAAAAAATACGCAGAAATAATTTAAAAATCAACAGTTACATATACCTAATAATTATTATTACGAATCAGTCTTACAATATCAATATTTATTGATTTTACAATCATACGTCACAACACTAGCTGTCACATATAGCAGACTACGGCGTGTGAGACACTCCTTTTATACGCGTTTAACATCTAGTTTTAAAACAACAAATTTCTCGATATTGGTGGTTTATTTATATTAGTTTCATGCAATGCAATATAGACGGAAGCTTAAATTTTAAATTATATAAATAAAAACACACTAAAGTAGTGATGAAATTGTTTATTTCATAATAATATGGTGCGACGTGTATTTTGTCATATATTTGTGACGTTAGCGTTGAGGGTAAGATTTCGTTTGTTACATATATGTGACAATGGCGTTCAAAAGGTTAAACGTATTCAATTTACTCGCTACTAATTTGATACATCCAAAAACAATAGCTGGTGAGTCTTCGGGGCTCAACCTTGTATTTCGATTCGGCGATCCTTATAAGAAATATCTGTGTTTAATATGTTTGCTGAGTACAAGACATCATTGCAACAGTATCGTGCACCGCCTGAAAATTAATATAAATCGAGTTCTACTTAATATGCAGTTGGCTACGAAACCATTTGTATAAATATAATTACGCACATTGTACACTTTCTTTTATAATAATATATTGATCACTTTTCCATTTATCAGCGTTGTCTACTCACGCTTTACCTGTAAGTTAGAAGCTGACTGCTATTCGTGCCCGACTGGGACTTGTACAAAACTTGAGTACATCGTCCTCGAACCAGTGTGCGCACGGTGAGTTCGTGGTTGCAAGGCGTGCCGTTTGAGTATATTTGGTGGAGCAGGAAGCCTCGCGGGATCCACGGCGATCAGTTGAGCTCATTAGCGATTGTCGACGACACGCGACCGCAACATCTACATGAAACTGACGCCGTATACTTACTTCACACGTATACTCGTAAGCATTAGAAGTAGCTACCAATTTCTTCACTTTGATTAGCTTTGCTATGGGGTAAACATGAAACATATTACGACGACGATATTATTATGGTGTTAGGTTTTCGTTTGGCCTCTATGCACGCAAAACCTTGCCCTTATTACTTGAGAACAAGTAAGAAAAAACCACTTCACACGCAGGATGTTCCCCTACGTAGCGGTCAAGGAAAAAAGTTTGGTAATAAGGAAAACCAAAATAAGAAATATTTAAAACAAAGCTAATCACGCAGCCGCTCACAACACGGCCGGGGACTAATGTAAGCTAAGAGAACAACCGCGTTCGTACGTTACACTGGGATGATGATCGTGATTGAAGCGAGGATACGAAGTTAATGGTTTACAACCTCGAATTTGCTATAGTCAGTCTTTTAGCTCACGAACCACATCTGACGGATCAGATGTGGTTCGTGAGCTAAACCACGAAAATATAAACGAAGGACCAGTACAACAATACAAGCTGACTTGTAAAACATTACACATATTGATGGAGGGTATTCAGTATTCCAGTCTCGGTCCAAAAATACTAAGTAAAAATACACTACCGTCCAAAAGTTTGGAAGCAGCAGGGTAAAATCAAATGAACAACAAAACAAAGTTATTTCAATTTCAATGTGTTGATAAAAAAATTAAATATAAACAAAAACTAATTTAAGCAGAACAAAAATTTTACATACAATACAAAATTAAACTAACTAGAGGGGCTTGTGGCTAAGTAATAACAGCCGCACGGGTCGATCGATCAGGTTAAGCTACGCTTGCCGCGGTTGATCCGTGGATGGGTGACCATCTTCACGTACCAAGAGCCCTCCGTGCCTCGGAAAGCAAGTTAAGCCGTTGGTCCCGGCTGTCATTCATGGATCTTTGACAGTCGTTACGGGTCATCGGTACCCCGAAAGTCTGACACCCAGTCTTACCAAGGGGTATCGTATTACCCAGTAACTGGGTTGTGGAGGTCAGATAGGCAGTCGCTCCATGTAAAATACTGGTATTCAGTTGCATGCGGTTAGACTGGAAGCCGACCCCAACATAGTTGGGAAAAGGCTAGGCAGATGATGGCTACCAAGGAATTTATGAATTCTAGGACAAATGGTAAAGTCTCCGCGCGAACGCGTAAGCGAACGGGTGCAGAATAAAAATGTCTACCGAAGTTGTGAAGTGTTCACAGTGTAACATAGTTATAAATGAGTTATTATGTTTTACGCAAAATAAAATCTGTATTATGGACGAAGTGAGTCTAATAAGACTTATTAAAAGCGATTTCTCCGCACTAGAAATCAGTGACGCGAAGGAACTCCTTTTTACGTCTTTTCCATCTACCGTCAGAAAAATTGTGCGACGTAAAAATAAGGAACAAAAAGATGTGGAAGACATCATAAGTGCCTTTAAAACTGTTGATCCGGATAAAATTCCCATCTTCGTAGCAAAAGAGCTACATAAATTACCACCGGTAACCTTTGATCACATAGATGCAACAAGGTTATTGAAAGATATTGTGTTACTACAGTCAGAACTAAAACTAATTAGGGAAACTTATGTTACGAGCGAGCACTTAAAAACTGAGTTGAATAACATGAAATATGCATCATTAGTAAATGAAGAATTCAATGTAAACAATAGACGAGGTGCCTATTTATTAGATAGCGGGCCGACAGGTTTTTTGAATATTGATGACGCATCTACATCAATAAAGAATGCACCGGAGGTAGAAGCCAGAAGTGCGAAGCAGCAAGTGCATACTTTGCCGTGTTCGACATTTACACAATCGCCTGGTTTGGTGCATGAGTGTAGTCCTACCGCCGTCGCACTCAAAGCAGATGAAAACGAGCGCACGCGCGCGACGGAACAGCTGACAAAATCGGCCGCTAATCACACCGTAATGAACACGGCTAGTGGTGCGAACGTAACAAGTAATGATAAGTCATTGGCGGAAATAGTTATGTCGGAAGGTGAATCGAAACCAAAAGCCTCTTCATTAAGTAATGAGTGGTTGTTGGTACAGAAAAGAAGACACAGAAACAGGACGGAGGCCATCAGAGGGAAAGCTTCAATTAAACCTGAAGATAGATTCAGACCAGCTGATCTTAAAATCTCATTGTTCGTGTCTAATGTGCACAAAAATACCTCTGAGAAGGACATAATCGAGTATATTTTCACAAAAACCAATGAAAATGTTACTCTTCAGAAAATAAAAATGAAAACAGAAAGAAGTTACAGCGCTTACAAAATTACAGTTACGAAGCATAAATTAGACGTTTTCCTAAATGATGAGACCTGGCCGGACGGTGTGACATGTCGTCGCTTTATGCCGTACAAACAAGTTTATGATGAGAAAAAAAGAAATAATTCGACTGATAATGTATAATGCTACTATGGTAACATTTAACTGCAAAAATATAAAACGGTCTGTGGACGGTATAAAACAGATATGCGGTTTTGCAGACATCATTGCCTTACAAGAGACGTGGCTGCTGCCCTGTGAACTGTCTTACCTGGCGAACATTCACGAAGACTTTGGCAGCGTGGGGACCTCTGCAGTTGACACCAGTATGGGTATCCTCAAGGGTAGACCCTTTGGAGGGGTGGCGCTCCTATGGCGTAAATCTGTATTCCAGTTTGTGTCAGTGGTACAGTGTGCAAACCCACGTATATCGGCTATTCGTATTTCTACAAATGATCGGCCCGTGTTGGTTATCAGTGTTTACATGCCTACGGACTGTGCTGAGAACGTACCTGAGTTCACAGACTGCTTAAGTGCGATGAGTGCTATTATTGAGGAAAGTAGTGTTGAATCTGTTTTCATTCTCGGAGACATGAATGCACATCCAGGTGAGCGTTTTTACACTGAACTTTTGGAATTCTCCGCGGAACAGGACTGGATATGTGCGGACACTGATAAACTTAGCTTATCGTCCGATACTTTCACTTTCATTAGTGAGGCACACGGGTGTCGTAGATGGCTAGACCATTGTATTGTCACAAGGGCCGCGTGGCCGTGTGTTGTAGATATATATGTAAAGTATGATGTGTATTGGTCAGACCACTATCCATTAGTTGTTACATGTAATTTAAATGTTATTACACAAAAAATCGCAGTGAAGAGCACACCATGTAATAAAATTAAATGGGGCGATAGGACTCCAGAGCAGATAAATGAGTACACAAAAATATGTAATACACATTTAAAAACTATAGACTTCCCATGTGAGTTTCAGAGTTGTTGTGGAAAAATCTGTCACAATAATTCCCATAAGGATATTGTCAATAAATTATATGATGATATAATAAATGTGTTACAAAAGGCTGCGACTACTACCTGTATGGTAAAGAATATCAAACATAAAAAGTTATTAGCAGGGTGGAACAAGCACGTGAGCGAGTCTTACTTGGGTGCCAGGCGGACATTTAATACATGGGTAAGCTATGGTAAGCCAGCTAGCGGGCCATTGTTTAGAGACATGATTGAGGCGCGTAAAATTTTTAAAGGTAAGCTTAAGTGGTGTCAAAACCATCAAGAACAGATAAAAATGGACTTCATGGCAACACACTACACGAATAAGGACTTTAAACATTTTTGGAAGTGTACAAATAAATTGAATACTAGACCTGGCATCCCAGTGAGTGTCGGCGGTGTTTCTAACCCTGAAGACATTGCCAATGTTTTTATGGAACAATTTGTTGTAAAGTCACCCTTAGGACCAGCATGTGGACGGTTTGATGCTGAGACTCAGGGGATGAATATTTCAACTTTAATACTTGCGAAAGATATTGATCGTGCTATTAGGGGTATGAAGGGAGGAAAATCACCGGGATATGACTCTCTCAGCGTGGAACACCTCAAGCATGCTGGTTTTCACATTCCTAGAGTACTGGCAATGTTATGTAATTTGTGCTTAAATCACTCACACCTACCCCCTGCTCTGATGAAGACTCTGGTGGTACCGATTGCCAAGAGTAAAACGGGGGATGTGTCTGATAAATGTAACTATAGACCCATTTCGCTAGCCACGATTGTAGCGAAGGTATTTGACAGTGTGCTTAACTCATATTTGAACAAGCATGTTAAGTTACATGACGCTCAGTTCGGTTTTCGTCCTGGCTTGTCAACTGAGGCTGCTATTATGAGCCTTAAGCACACTGTGAAATATTACACTGACAGACAGACCCCGGTTTATGCTTGCTTTCTAGACCTCTCGAAAGCATTCGACCTAGTGTCTTATGATATGTTGTGGCAGAAGCTAAAAGAAACGGGTCTGCCGCCAGAGTTGACATCACTTTTTAGGTATTGGTACCTTAATCAGAAAAATAATGTAAAGTGGGCGGGTGAATGGTCGAGTGAATACAGACTGGAATGCGGAGTGAGGCAGGGTGGGTTGAGCTCGCCCTTGTTTTTTAATTTGTACGTAAATGCGCTAATCGAGGAACTTAGTCAAATGCCCGTAGGGTGCTATGTGGATGGTGTTAGTGTGAACAATCTTAGCTATGCCGATGATATGGTGCTGCTGGCTCCCTCGATTTGTGCATTGCGGAAGTTGCTTGCCGTGTGTGAAAAGTATGCGGCCACTCACGGTCTGAGCTATAACGTTAAGAAATCGGAGTACATGATCTTCAAGGCGGGTACAAAGTGTCCAACTGTTGTGCCACCACTATTACTCAATGGTATTCCTCTTAATCGAGTATACCAATTCAAGTATCTTGGCCATGTGGTTACCGAAAATCTTGGAGATGATGTAGACATGGAAAGAGAGCGCAGGGCATTGTCAATCCGGGCGAACATGCTGGCCCGCAGGTTCGCTCGATGTACAGACGCAGTCAAAGTAACTTTATTCAAAGCGTATTGCACATCTTTGTACTCAGCGAGCCTGTGGTTCAGATATACCCAATCGGCTTACAATTCCCTGCGCATCCAGTTTAACAATGCCTTCAGGGCGCTGTTACGTCTGCCACGCTTTTGCAGTGCGTCAACAATGTTCGCAGAGTCGCGCACAGACGGCTTTGATGCCACCTGGCGCAAAAAGACAGCCTCATTGCTGAACAGATTGCGTGGGAGCAGTAACAGCATCCTGAGGGTGATAGGCAATAGGTTGGACAGCCCCTTGGTGTGGAGCCTCACCCAGAGGACTAAGTCGCTCTTAGTTATTAGGTACTAACATAGTTTTTAAGTTCTTACTAAAAATATAAATATAAATTTTAATGTAATGTAATGTTATGGATCAATGGTTGTCTGAACAAATAAATTATTATATATATATATATATATAAAGTGACATGAAAATTAAATTTGACTTTTTTTTTTAAGTTATTGACATTTGTAACTTAATTTCTTTGGTTCTCATTTGGAAGTTGATATTTAGACAATTTATAATTTAATTATTTTTCTTTGACATTTTTAATTTGATATGTAGACAATTCTTGATGTAGTACTTTTTGTTTTTGACATGGGAATTTAATCATTGTGTTTAAATTGATAAGAATTAATATTATTGTCACAAAATTGCACTGCCGAATTTAGTAGGCGGGACATGAAGAACTATCGTGTGTGTTTTAAAATCTGTAAAACACCATATTTCAGGCAAATACGAAAATGAATCTATCTATCTAAAAGCTTCATTAATGTAACAAAACACGATCAAAACCGGACAAGTGCCTGTCGGACCACGCACAATGAAGGGTTCCTTCCGTAGTTGGAATGAATTTATCCCAAGAACAAGCTTAACATTGTAGTTGAAAATCATGTTCTCACATACATTGCAACTGCAAAGAAGGTTGGCCAAAACGTACCTGGCGACGAAACGATAGTGTCCTTATATGCTATATGTATGAAAAATAGCCTTATTTTTTAAGGTCATAAAAAACACAAGAAATATCTTTTTAAGTGGCCACAAAAAAAAGTTATCCTTATTTTAGTTTTTCTTTTTTTTTCGAAATTATTTTCGAATAATAGTTTCAGAACGCACCTATTGACGATTCATTTCGCGTATGAAATGACTTTTTATTCAAAGACTATGAATATTCATTTTTTTCTGAATAGTTGTTAACTGTTATTCAATTAAATTAGTATTTAGGCACGATATCACTACTATGCTGATTTATTATGCATTGGATCTCTGTCATACAAGATAATTAAGTGAACGTCATTTGTCATCGACAAGTGACGTTTTCCCAAAAAATAGGAAATAGGGCAACTGTCAGAGCGCACCAACGCCTTGACAGATGCCCTATTTTTTGGGAAATTCTTTAAGAGAAATCGCAACAAATAGAAACTAGAACGATAATTACCCTCCTTGCTTATCGCTAAGTATACTTGTAAGCTACTCAACAGTCGGATAAAAGGTAGGTAGTTGTTGATTGTAACATCAACAGTATAATTGATACTTTTACAAAAAAAATGTGGCTATTTAGAAATTATTTTCAAACGGGATGATGTTTCCAACATAAGAACAAACCAATCTAGATGAAGCTTATTTTGGGACATGTAAAATAAAAGTAAGGTCCAGCTCCTATGGAAATTGGCCATTGTTCTTTAAGTTGGTCGACTATTACTCGTAAACTTGTAAAGCCTACTTAGCTATGATAGTTTTCCTTTTAATTTTGTTATATATACTACTGCCGTGATTTTTTTCACATATCCATAAGCAACCATTTAGCTGACTGGGGGGGGATACTTCACTATTACAAAAATTAGCACTTTAAAGCTACCTATCCAGCTACACCCCACACCATGGGACAGAAAAAGACATCCCCACTTTACGTGTAGTGGAGGTACCCATTTTTTTTTTCAAAATTTTATTTTACCACTTTGTCGGCGTGATTAACATGTATGACCATGCCCAATTATAGCTTTCTAGTACTAAGAGCCTCTGAGCTAAGCTACGGATGGATGGACGGACGAACAGACAGACATGGCGAAACTATAAGGGTTCCTTGTTGACTACGGAATCCTAAAAACGAACACCGACGCGGGGTCATTCGTCAAAATCATAATAGACATTAATCTTCGTGAGACTCAATGATTCACGTTGAGTGTGCCACTTATAAGGAGCACACAATAATACTATACTTAATATTTGAATAAAAATCACAAACTGATTACGCTACACATTGAATGAAACAACTAGAACGAACATTTCAGATAAACTAGACATCCATTTATTATAAAATTAGACATACATATTATAAAATTATATACATACATATTATAACCATATAAATTAGACACACATATTATACATTTTTTACAAAGGGTGACACAATGGGCGGTCTTATCGCTATGAGCTATGGTCTTATCGATAGAGATAGATATTTTTGTATTCAAAATGGAAAAGTGAGCAGATCTGCCCAAAGCTCAGCTTCATCATTTCGCTATAGTGTTTCATAATCCGCACCGTGCGTGCGGAGGAAACGGATGAAAAAGTTGCGAGACATAAACATGAGTTAACCACACATATTTCATTTAAACTTTTTGACGTTTGTAGACAACGTTTTATTTTGATATTATTTTACTGTCACCGAAATCAATTTTATTTAATGACGTTGTGACTTCCTGTGTAGCTTTTGACACCCGGGAAGTGAATCGTTATATGAGTATGAAATATAGCATACTTGCGTTAGAAATGGTGTAAAATTATAAAGGGACGACGGTCGCGCGGTGCTTGCCCAGCGTCGCAGCGCGACCGAGTGTGGAGATGCGAGCAAAGAACAGCGAACAAAAGAACGAGGCGTGTATGTGATCTTGTTACGTGTAAACATGCTTGTTCCGAATACTCATAATAGTGTATTCTGTCAATCAAAATCTCGACGGCACTTGGCGGACGCGGAAGCAATTTGATGTATTCCTTCACAACTCGCAAGGTGAATTCGTCAAAAAATGGCATTAAAATAACCGTAATTCGTCATAGCATAATTGCACGTGCGATACATCTTTTAGTTATGTTATGATGTACTGGTCTAGAGCCTAGTACACATGTTTTGGTACAATTTTCGTATCGGGTCATGTTTGTGGCTCAGTTTTGGTACAATTTTCGTATCGGGTCATGTTTGTGGCTCAGTTTTGGTACAATTTTCGTATCGGGTCATGTTTGTGGCTCAGTTTTGGTACAATTTTCGTATCGGGTCATGTGTGTGGCTCAGTTTTGGTACAATTTTCGTATCGGGTCATGTTTGTGGCTCAGTTTCGGTACAATTTTCGTATAGGGTCATGTTTGTGGCTCAGTTTGGTACAATTTTCGTATCGGGTCATGTTTGTGGCTCAGTTTCAGCTGCCACCCCCCAGTCCCTCCCTCTATGAATATTTCATAATATGCGCGTCGGCAGACCATCGCTAATTTAATATAAGTTTGATGAGCATCATCCTTGTGAAATTATTTTTACAGCAGATGCATGACCTTAATGTCGGGAAGCGGGTAAATTGAACCCGCGCCGTAGTGCCGCGACGAAGCGCAAAAAGCTACTGAAAGATTAGTTCAGCGGAGTTAGCCTCTGTTCATTTGATTGGTTCTCTTATTTATTGTTGCCAGTTAAAAGTATGTTATCCTATGATTTATGACTTTAGGCTGCTAGCTGAACATTTGTGAATTACTTATTAACATCTACATTAAGGGGACAGATTCTCCTGCCCTTATCCCAACTTACTTGGTGTCGGCGCAACATGTCTTTTTCTTCCATACTTCTCTATTAGTTACCATCTCGGTTGTCATCTCGGTAGTCACCCCCTTTCTAACTATGTCAGCCTTCACACAGTCCATCCATCGTTTCTTTGGTCTTCCCCTACTCTTATAGCCATCGACATTCATACGCAAAACTTTCCTCACGACATTTTCCTCATTCCTCCGTATCACATGCCCAGTTAATATCAATGATATTTTACAGTAACAGTGTTTGAAGTGATGTCATCACAGATTGCTACATTCACAGCGATTAACAGCGTTGTGACAACGCAAGGATACCGACTGCACAATACATTGGCATGGGAACTAGGTGGAACCTGGCTTGAAGTTCCCTCGAATACTCCACCTTCATACAATGCATACCGTTAACGTAATCACACGCGGTGGGAAAATAATATTAGGTAGAAACACACTCACACCGATTAGATAAGTGACGAATATTGCAGACATGACCTATTTAATTACCTTATCACTCAAAATGTATACAAAAGCAGAACGCAAATATTGGAGGAGATACAGATAGTATAATCAGTTAAGTAATGTTCATTGACCCAGCTACTGGACTGCGAGCACATTGTTCGCGTTACGGCACTGATGGCCTCTCCTGACTTGATGCTCCCGGCGGCCCAAAAAGGGGGCTTTTCGTAGCTGCTCACGTCCAAGTTGATGTGACCACGATAACTTGGGGGCAAGTTCACTTGCACTTTATCGCCATAATTTGAACTATTGAGGCATTGACACGATAAAGAAGTGTATTTCAACAAACGATAATGACCGTAGAAGATTAATAATAACAAGGACTACAAACAAAAGTGTGTAAATGTCGCTAATATTTAGTAATGCCTAATTGTGAAAAAATGGAGATTACAGAAGGAGGAGCGGAGGACAATGCTGAGTGGTCGCATTACACATTGCAACATCAGCAGGCTGCACACAACATGTAGGTACAGTGGCCTCCAAAAGTCCATACGCATTCTCACAAAGTAATAGCTTGACGTTTAGTTTGACTTACGACCTTCTATTTTCAAGAATAGTCACATGTGTCATCATTGTCGTCAACAAGTGATTGTACTTCATAATTTCAACATAACAACACAAGTCAAGATGGCCTAGCGGCTAAGCGCCTGCAGATACTTGCGTGAATCAGTGAGCCGAATCTCGCGCTGAATATGTAGACTTATTGCAAGTTTTTACTCGATTGGAAGAAATGGGACAGAAATATAATATTCTTTATCTTGTTCGCTTTGTTCACACATTTCGTAAAGTTAAAAAGGTAGATCGTAAAAAACTTAATAAAGAATTTAGATTTCTGTGAGGTAGACATGAGTTTTACGAATATTTAACCGTTGTCGTTTTAGTTGTAGTTGTTGGTTAGTAACGTGTGGTATAGATAGCGGTATTGATTATTCTCAAAATGCAGGCAAATAGGCGAGGGCGACGATTATTGGACTGCATAAAAGTGGTCTTAATAGAACACAAATATCTAATGAAACCGGACTGAATGTGAGTATTATAGCGTCGCTTATCTTTCTAACAGACGTATCTGTATTTAAATGTTTATATTTTTTATCTTATAATATATATATAGGAAGAATAACCAAATAATAATATAATTCATGGAATTTTGTTTTGATCTGTCGCTTATTATGAGAGTTACAATTCAACAAATATAGTGCGAAACCGCAAAAAGCTTGTCCTGAAGAGTCACCTCAAAGTTAGTTACGTCAGTTAGTAAGATAAGCGGCGATATTAATGAATTGTGACTTAAACTTTTATTTGAAATTTATACCTAAGATTATTTGGTGACAATGGATAATTCTTTTTATTGATTTTTAAGCCCAGCATGAGGCGTAAAAGATAAATCATTAGTGTTTATTATTGGATTTATAAATTTAAAGTTTTAATATTATATTAAATAAATATTATTATATTATTTTAAGTAAGTAAGTAAGTATTTATTTGCATAAAACATGGTATACATGGTGTTACAAGAATTTACAATAAAGATCTTACATGTTTTGCCAGAATTATAGGGGAAGTACGGACAAAATGACACGGTGTTTTGTTTTTCAATCATATTTATTTATTTAATGGCATTATAATCAGTCTCAATCGTTTATAGTCATCTTAGGTTCATTGACTATCAGTAACACAGCCTTTTAATTAAGTAGGAACTATAATAAAATATATAATCAGAAAAAATATAACTAATCACAAAAACCATTTTGTCCATATAGTATGGACAAAACGACATATAAGGTAAGGACATAATGACATATATTTTTTTAAGAAAAAAGTTCACAAATAAATCCTTTGGTCTTCTTTGTGACATCAGCACATGACGCATGAGCCCAAAGGGAACAAATCATACATCGTAACCAACCTTCGCCGGGCTTAGAACGGGAAAAGAGGTCATTGCAATAAATGCAAGCGCAGTCACTATCGTCGTCATTTGTCTCGCATGAGAAATCTTCGCTTCCTGAGCTATCATATATCAGAGTAGTTGTACGCTGGCTCTATGCTCTCAATTTCTTCTCTGATTCTCTTCTCTGAGCGTTTTTGGAAGCAGAAATATTTATTTCATCACAAATTTTTCTTTTCATCTGTCTCTTTTTTTCTATCGGTGGATCCTTTGGTCTATTTTTAGCAATAATTTCTTGCATATTTGAAGAAGAAGTTAAAAGCCAATCATCTTTGACAGGTTCAATTTTTCTTTTTCCTTGGCCTCGAATGAATGCCCCTGTGGTATTGGCGAAATAGTAGCAACTGGCTATGTCAGTAATTGCTTCGATGGACCAGGTCTCACACCATCATCGTATGCTGCTCCAGCTAACTCAACTGTATTAGGCTCCTCTTCACATATTTCCAAACTCAGGTTCGTCACATCAGTAACAACATCTCAGCATTGGTAATATCAGCATTGGTGGTGCCTTGCGTTGTGTTTTTTGAAGAATCTACTTTATCGTCACTATACATACATACAAAATGGACAAAACGACATGGTATGTCGTTTTGTGTATTTTGTATGTATGTCATTTTGTCCAAATTTACCCAAAAACGAATAAAAATCATAATTCCATCAAATAAATAATGATTGCAATAAAGTTAATCGAAATCACTGGGTACTAGCATAGCTCATCGATTTTAATACAAATAATTACAAATAACAACAAATAACTCACCAGAAAATAGGAGAAAACCATATGTAAAATAAACTTTTGAAGGCGAGATACACGTTTGAACTGGTTACTGCGGCGCAACTGTGAGAATGACGCTCAACGTCTGACAGGATTGTAAATATGGCTGCCGTCACGTGATACAGTCACGGAGACGTAGCTAAAACCCGCCAATTGTGAAATAAGGGGATTATGTCATTTTGTCCATACATGTCATTTTGTCCGTATTTCCCCTACTTGTGTGTTCTTTAGTATTTTGTTATAGCTACCTATTATCACTTTTTTTTTTTTTGTTTTAGGGGAATACTATAAGTCTCTGGAGCAAAGGATACGAGGAAGAGGGTAGCCTTGCTAGTCGGCAGCGAAGTGGAAGGCCTGCGCTTATTAGCTAGGCACAGCGACGACATTATGGTGGGCGAGTATGAATTTAATGGATTCACACCACCGAGACACTTTGCCGAACTATTCGACACCTCATCGCAAATTGTTCGCCGTGCCCTCCACGCTGAAGGCTTGCATCACAGAAGACCAGTTGTTGACAGAAATGCATAAACAAGAACGATTACATTTCGCACGGGATTATATTTTAGATTTCGACTGGAATACTACCATATTTTCAGATGAAAAGACATTTAAATCCAGTCAAAACGGTAGGCTTCATTTATGGGGCAAGGATAACACTCGCTGGTGTGATAAAAACGTAATCCCTAATACAGAGTCAGGTCGAATTACGATTAACATGTGGGGATGGACGAGTGCAGCAGGGCCAGGAGAACTGGCTTTTATGTAGGGTCTATGCGCAAACGTCTACTTGACTGTATAGACAATAATGGAGGTTATACAAAATATGAATACCTAGGTAAATGTTTTGGTTTTTATAATTAGACGGTGGAACTAAATATTTATTAATATAATTAGACGGTGCAACTAAATATTTAGTAAAATTAACATATCCGTAATTATGTATTTAATGACCTTAAATAATTGAGGTTTAGTTTCAATCTTCTTTTCGTCAAGAAAATGAACACTTAAGCTATTACCTCAATACATTTATTGTGACGTTACATAAAAAAAGCATGTTCATAAAGTCTAAATCATATATTACTTTTCAATAAACTTTACTGAATACCGATACCTATAATAAGTGGGTATCAACAATATATTTGTGTTATTAGAACATCCTTTCCTTGTTATGTTATTATGAATTGACTAAGTGGGTAATACAACAAAAAATCTTATGAACGATTACAAGACAACTTCTTTTATCTAAGTAGGAATGTGACGTCACAATTCATGCTATCAAAATTGTTAATTTTAAAAATAAATAAAACGAATAAACATTTCTGTTATCATTAAGCACGACTATTTTATTTCCACCTTCCAAAACCGAAAAACTAAATTTAAAATCACATAAATACTTAAATAATAATACAATAACTAATATTTGCTTCGTATAAAAATGATGTTAAGCATGAATACATTATAAATAAACTTAAACCTAATAAGTTTTTACTTAACATTATTATGATTTCAAAGAAACAAAAAGACAGCTAACAATTAATTTGAACTCAGACCTTATTGATCGTGAACCTGTTGCTTAGTGCAAATAGTTAGCAGCACATATTATATTGATGAAAATAAAATAACTTCCTGACTCCTGTCAGTGATATTTACATAGCAAGTAGTGTTATAAGAATTTGTGTTTAGTAAGTACAACTTAAAAGTAAAAATATTTTTTTTTTATAAAAAAATTATAAAAAAAAAAATAAAAAAAACACAACAGACTACTAAAAAAGACACTACAAAGTGAAATATAACTTTAATTTCGGAAGTCGGTGGCAAACAACGAAAATGCGAACCCAAGGACACCGACTTCCGAAATTAAAGTTTTTTTTCACTTTGTAGTCTTTTTTGGAAGTCGGTTGTATTTTTTTTTTTGTAAAAAGTTTTTTTTCTCATCAAAACTCGATCACCTTGAGCCTAAACAATTAATTCGATTTTATCAAAATACATATAAATAAACATAATGATCGATTCGCTTCTTCCGTTCAAATTTTGAAAGGTATTAAATCCTTGTTATGACCGGAATTATCTTTAGTTAGATGATTAAGGAATTACTACATTTCCTTGACGATGTAAGCAACAACCCTCTGAATTAGCGTTACGAATCAATGATCACTTGCGATTTCCAAATAAATGCTCCCTTCGTTATAATTAAAGTGCTTCTGTTAGACATACATAGCTATTGAGTCTCTTTGTTTATTCACCCCCCACGTGAGAGGGGTGTTATCAGTTGGCCTATTTCGTTGTCTGTCCCATCGTAGCTCCCAAAAGAATAGTCCGATAAATGTAGTTATTTTCTATTAGTCTGGTGTGTTCTAGGTGGCTCTTAGCTATTTTTATGAAAATTTTATGAAAAAAAAAATGGCTGTGTTCGGTTCCCCGCTCTGGGACCTCGAGGCGAAAGTACTCTCGTCATTGTATCGGTGGCGCGAGGAAGCAAGGGCGCGGGGCGAGCGACCAATGCAGCGACACTTGGAGCTGCGCCGGTCTCAGCTCCGCGAGGTCCTGGTATGACGCTGAATGGCGGAACAGGCTATTACGCCCTACCGCCGCCCTCGACATCGTCGAGGCGGTCTGACCGGTGCCCGAGCGCTGGCTTGGGAGGAGGCACGGCTCCCTGTCGTTTCGGGCGACGCAGGTGCTCTCGGGGCATGGTTGCTTCGGGAAGTACCTGTGTCGAATAAACAGGGAGCCGGACGCCCGGTGTCACCACTGCGTCGATTGCCGGGAGGACACGGCGCGGCATACGCAGGCAGAATGTGCCGCTTGGGAGGAGCCGCGCCGTGCCCTCATCTCAGGAGTAGCCGGTGACCTGTCCCTGCCAGCCGTAGTCGAGTTTATGGTCGGCAGCGAAGAGTCCTGGGACGCGGTGGTTTCCTTCTGCGAAACAGTCGTCTCGCAAAAGGAGGCTGCGGATAGGGAGAGGGAGATCTCGTCCCCTCACCCGGCCCGCAGCAGCCCACCGGGCGTCGGCGGAGGGCGGACAACGTACTCTTCCAGCCCCCCTAAATGGGTCCAGGGGCGACGGACTCGGGGACGACCGTTGCCCCCCACACATCAGGACGCGGTGGTTTCCTTCTGCGAAACAGTCGTCTCGCAAAAGGAGGCTGCGGAAAGGGAGAGGGAGATCTCGTCCCCTCACCCGGCCCGCAGCAGCCCACCGGGCGTCGGCGGAGGACGGACAACGTACTCTTCCAGCCCCCCTAAATGGGTCCAGGGGCGACGGACTCGGGGACGACCGTTGCCCCCCACACATCAGGACCCGAGGCGGCGGCGCGTAGTGTTCCACGCGCGCCCCTCTTAGACGTCGCGGGGGGAGTTTAACACCTCACTCCCCCCCGACTCGAGGAGGCCCGCAGCGGCGGGCCGGCACCAGCCGGGGGTTGCGGAAGTATCGTTCGTTCCCGCGACCCCCGGCGTAGGTGAGAGATGAAACACCGGGGTGGTTTTTAGTCAGTAAGTCTGACAGACCCATGAGGATTTTCCACCACGAGAACAAAAAATAAAGGTTATGTTCGGTCAACACATGTGGGGCCCCCATCTTCCAAGTTTTTGAATTTTTCCCATTTGGTGCAATCGCATGGAAATAGTGTGAATAGTGGTGAATCCTAATTGAGCTGCCAGTTCTTTTTACGTATACGTTGAGTCCTCATCCAGTAAAGCTTGCAATCCCGCATCTTCAAACTTTCGAGGCTGTTTGTACCAATAAATAATTACATGTTTCTAAGATGCAACGTCGTCACCAAGAACACTACACATTGATTCCCATGCTTGAGACGCATTTTTTCCTTGTTGGAATTCGTATACTCGTAAAATGCAGAGCTGAATGTGCTGTTTTTCAGTTGCCATCGTAAATTTTACTATTCTGAGAGTTTATGTAACTTGCATAGACTTGTCGTTTGGTGTTCTAAAATCTTGGGTCCGATTCTTATAAAAGCAAAACCGATAGCGCACATAATCTTCTCAAAGAAATTGAGCATTATTCTCATGTTATAAATAATTGCTTGATGAACGCATTTTGAAAAAAAAAATACTTTTAAGGTCTAAGAAAAATCTGTAAAAATTAAGTCATACACCTAATACTAACGAGAGGACAAATATCTCGCGGCGAGTCCCCAGGCACTTACGAGTGTCTCTGTCACGTATCACATGTCCGCAGGCCGCACTTTTCAAGTGCTGCTACTACCTATGGATATTTGGAAGGAGATCGTCTTCGTACCGAAATAAATTACTGAAAAGCAACTCACCATTTTGGCCAGCATGGTGTCCATCTGCGGCTGATGCGTGGCGGTGAGCAGCTGGCGGATGCGGCTGGCGTTGGCAACGCACTGCACCATGCAGCGCTGCAGCGCGGCGGCCTGACGCACTAGCGACGCGCTGAGCGGTGCCTCGGCCCCGGGCGCGCCCGCGCCGCGCAGCACACTCTCCAGTACGTGCGCGTGCTGCGACACGTAGTCCAGGCAGCGCCGCAGCTCCACCGCCTCGCGTCGCTGTCGCTCTGCAACAACATTAACACTAGCAGACATGACCTCATTTACCTTACTGATCACTAAATCATCCAGACTTCAGGTTGCTGCAATCCCTATCTGGCAGCTGTAGCCTGCCCAACAATTGTAATGTCAATCCAACCAGCTAAGCTAACGCTAGCTCAACCTATGGGCTCGTTGCTGCCAACTACCAGAGAGACAGTTGCCCATTTTGTGAGTTAGTTCTACTGAACTCTACACTATACTAAAATGAAATGGATATATTATTTTAAGCTGTTCTAAGCTTGTGAAATTATTTTTTATTTGTTTTTATATTATTTATTGAAAACATCTTGCACCAAGACTAAATAAATTGGTATTGTAACATTTAGTTAAAATAGACCATACATTATTTAAACGGAATATTATTTTCCAAGCGACTAACAATTTAAAAGGGCGACTAACTATTTGCTACTAAAAATAATGACATGGCGACTAATATTAACCTCCTTCGTGTTAGGTTCGTGTTAGGTTCCTTTAAATCCTGCAGGCGGAAATAGGGGCCCCGTGAAGCGGGGCTCTGTCGACTATTTCTAATTATTATTATTAAAGATAATTAGTTAACTTGATACACAACCTCGTTGTTTAATTTAAGAATGCCCATTTTCTACTTTTTATCCGCCGTCCGTAGCTGCTAACCCAGATTAATTTGTCGCCAACCCATATTAATTTGTCGCCAACCCAGATTAATTTGTCGCCGCGTTAAATACATGCCTATTTAAACTAAATGTTACAAAACATTTATCATTTGTTATTAGAATTAACATTAGCACAAAATAGAATGAATACATCAATCTCATGTTAACTGCTATGACCAAAATAACAACAGCCAACAATCTAAGGTAGCTTGTTGGCTGTTGTTATTTGCTTTAGAAAGTTTTGTAAAGAAGTCTGACAGAGGACAGGGATTATATACAAATTGTGGCCATGGTGAAATCAAGAACAATCAGTTGCCATTTTGTGGCAATAATGAAATCAAGAACAATCAGTTGGTGCCGGGGCTCCATAATTTCTGACAATTACTAGGTACATCCACAAAGTAGAAATAAACAGATACCTAATATTGTTGCATACTAGTAAGGAACATACTGAATAAATGTATAGCTCAATAAATAAAAAAAAAGTTTTTTTGTTCATCCCTTTAGCACAGGAAAAAAATAAAAACAACATTTTCAAAGATGCTAATTTACACCACATACACAATAACGTTTTTATCTCATTAGTTTATCTAGGACAGTCGCAGTGGGTTATTAGTAGCAATAGAAAATCATGTTTTGGGTTAAAAGTTAATAAATATGTGCACACAATTTAAGAAGAAATGAAGACTTACGACAAGCATTACATTCCAATTAAATATATCCAGCTGAAAATTATAGTCTGCTAATATATAAAATACACTATAATTTAATATATTTCATTCAAAACAACCAACCATGTTCATTTCGCATATTAGGTACTAATTGGCGCGATTCATTTACCGTGGAAATCATAGATTCTCTGGGTTCTTCTCAAATATTTCTCTTCCTGCAGCTGCCTGTCGACCTGTGCCTGTTTATCACGAGCCTCCAGCACCTCCAGGAACGAAGAAAACAACGATTTTCTTTCGTTCGTGTTTGTAACGGTTTCTTGCATTGTGATAGTAAAAAAACGGCAATTGTTAAATGACAACTAAGAATGTAATTATTTTTTCAAATGTGCTTTCGAAATCTGAACAGTTTATTTGAAACACAAAAACAGGAAACAAACGAGTTAATAAATTAAATCGAAATCAAATTCAAAACCCCACACAACCAGCACACTCGCCTCACTGACAACAACTGATCATAGACAAACAATATGATAAAACCACCTTCATAGCACAAAATACCTTACGCGTTGTTGCCTTGCCGCTGCCGCCTCTATCTGAATAAGACTTTCGTTTCGTGATTTCATGAAACAGTTTGGTTTTGATACATTGCTACAAGGATCTTTTTCCGCACGAATAAGGTTGATACAGGGGCGCTGTTGGTAAGCATTATTGTGCAATGGGTTAAAAACTGAGTGTTAGTGATAGGTGGCAGCACTGTTCACCGTCTTAAAGCCGCCATTGTTTTGTTTACTTTTGTGTAGATCACAAATTATGAATTGACGAAAACTAAATAAACATGTAAGCGACTTGCAATGTAGCACTATTAAAAGACGAACTAAGGAAAAGGGAAGAGTCTGCCACTGATGAAAAAGCAGCTGTAGTGAAAAAGTAATTAAAATAGGAGCATTTTATAATTTATAGGTATTCTATGTTTGCTGACTTTAAGTTTTTTTTTTTTTTTAGTTGAAGACTGGAGACGCACGACAGAAACAAACTGACAGGAGTTGAAATCAACTCGAGAATGATCTTCGATGCTGAAAAAAGTTGTTAATTCTAGCATTGATGATCTAATATGTTAATATAAACTCACACATACTCACTCACACCTTTAGGGAAGGTGCGGTAAACCTCAAACGGCGCAAATGCTCCAATCTCCTTGGAACATATTATATGTTTGAGCTGTTTGGGGTTGAAACACTAGAGCCTTGGGGTTCGAATGCTAATCAAATATTTCGGGACATCGCCAAGAGGTTGGTCGACTCTTCACGTGACCAGAGGGCTGGCCTATTTTTAGCTCAAAGAATCAGCATTGCCATCCAACGTGGTAATGCTGCCAGCCTTTTGGGCACTTACCTCATTCACAGCGATGCGGACGTATTTTTTGATGCCCAATGAGCTCCTGCCTTTTTCTTTATATATGTGGTCGCAAGCAATAATAAGACGTCAACATAATCAAAATACTACTTCCGGTTGTATGAAATCAAATAAAAAAATATTGGTCAAATCGGAACTTAATTCTCATTGGTTGATCGGTTAGCACAGTGAACGCCGTGTACACGTGGCTGTCCACGTGTAGAAAATGGCGCGAAGTTATAGCGCCACCAGTCGATTGGGAAGCGGGCCGCATTTGATTTGCGAAGCGGACGCCGGATGGTTGAGAGCACACAATCCGAACTGTCATGTTCACCGTACAAACCTTTGTTTCTTACTACTCATAAAGTGATTGTAAATTACCGAATAAACGTGACTGTGATTATTTGTGCTTCAAACTACGTTTTACTGGGTTGCCCGAGTACCCACCTTCCTCATGGAACCCGTACCAAGAAATGATGATGATGGCCTTGTTATCGCTACGCCCACGCTCGCGCCGTCATATATACACTCCGCGCAACTTGAATAAGACCAATATATATTACAACCATAACATACTTATTTATAAGAATAATTGCATCAAATTAACGCTAAATGGTTTCTTTTTGTACGCTGTGTAGATTATTGCATTTTGTTATGTAACATGAAACATAGTCGCGCCCTTGGGTAATTTAGTGCCCAATAGCAGTGCGCCACTTGATTACGACCAGTAGCATTATGCTGTCTGTACAGCGAAGAAGTGCAAGTGTCTATCATCTAAGTGTACTTATTATACTCAAACAATTGAAATGTAGTAGTGTCAAGTAGTGGTTTCTTTGTAAAATGGGTAAGAAAGTGTTTAACATCAGAAAAACAAGGCAAAATAAAAATTTTGCATGAAGAAGGATATTCACACAGAACTATTGCAAGACGGATTGGACGATCACATCAGGTAGTGAGTAAATTTTTCGAAAAACCTGAAAATTACGGGAAACGTTTTAAAGGGCGCATAAAATTTACTACCACGAAAAGGCAACGTCATGCGATATTACGTGAAGCATCGAATTCAACTTTGACAGCAAGGCAAATAGCAATTAACGTCGGAACAGAGACAGAAAAAGAGCAGTTTCGAAGATATTACAACACTGTCCACATTTAAAACGTCAAAAGATATAAGTGAACGTCTTATATTTGCTCGTGAAAAGATGCACTGGAAAACTGAGTGGTATAAAGTTATTTTTAGCGACGAAAAAAAAATTAATCTCGATGGCCCTGACGGCTTCTCTTATTATTTTCATGATTTGCGAAAAAATTAACTCATTTTGTTACGACGACGTAAAGATTTTGGTGCAATAACTGTATGACCAGCTATGTCAAACCATGGGGCGATTGATTTAGTTTTCCTGGAAGGTAGACAGACAGCTAAATCATATGTTGAACTGCTGGTAAAGAAAAACATAAGTTTGTGAATGTCTGTAGGGGTCAAGATTTTATTTTCCAGCATGATAATGCGAGTAGCCATAAGGCCCACATTGCACAGATTTGGTTAAAAAAAATCAGATCAATGTTCTGCAGTGGCCCTCAAACTCGCCTGACCTTAATATTGTGGAAAATGTTTAGCGATGGCTTTCTCGTCAGGTGTACGCAAATTCAAGGCAATATAATAACTCAAAAGAGTTAGGGAAAGCGTTACAGCAACCACGGAATAATATTTCTGAATAACTAAAACTATCGAAACCTAAAATATCTGTATACTTCAATACCCTCCACAATCTTTGAACTAATGAGAAAGAATGGCATGAATACTAGTTATTAATCATCAAATTAAACTTCTGCTACAAAAAATAATTAGTAGATTATTAACGAAGGGGATAAAGCAGGGTCTTCTGTCGCGGGTGACGATTTAAATCGCGAGCGTAATGAAGGACTTGAGGTTTACTCTCGAGCGTAGCGAGGGTGTTAAAAAACTTAAATCACGAGCGAAGCGAGGAATTTAAGACGAGTCCTGAGTATAGCGAGGGATTTAAGTTCACCCAAGACTAAGACATCTTTATCACCGAGGAAAATACTCTACTTTTCGTACCATTTGCGAAAAAAATGACACAATAATAATAGAGATATAGGTAAGCATTTATTAAAAATAATGACAATTAAAAAAAAGTTGACATTCGAAACATTGGTCCAATATTATTGATAAAGAGAGTTACATTTTTGATACATTTATTGTTGACGAGTTGATTTGATTTTTTTTTTTTTTGCAAAGGCATCAAGCTCATACGGCCTCGTCGGTTTTCGTAATTTTATTTAATAATCATAACTGCATAATAAATGCGTATTCCTTTTTCAAAAAGATGTATAATGCTTTATATACAAACTCAATGGTGTAAACACAGATGTAGTTCAGTATAAATTTCGGTGAGTATTCCAAATTTAAATCACATTCTCCCCCTAGAGGAATGAAATTCAGTACAATTTTCTTTCCCTGTTTTTAACAGATTAAAAATGACTATTGTTATGTTCGCTTTTTGTGGCATAGAATGTCACTTTTTTGAGCAAGTGGTACGAAAATGTGTTTTTTTCTCTGGTCTTATTCAAGAGGCGCGGTACAAAGAAGCATACTCTTGTTACATGCACACAGTTTTCATTGTACATCCCAGAGGGCAATGTAATTGATCAGATTTACTTACTTATCTTATAACAATTTCATACACGGGTTTCAAAAGCTGTTAACACATTGCTTTATCAAAGCAGAGCCAATGATGTGTGTGGTCTTATTCATGTTGCGGGGAGTGTATATATGTTTTGTTAAATACTTGTACATGCATAATATATGTATATTTTTTTAGTATTAATTAGGTATTCGTTGTTATTTGCTTACTTATTATTTTAATTTACAGAAATAAATGAAATGTATTTTTATAACAGTTAAATAAGATATACACCTTTACTAATACTTATGTACATACTATCAGACCACAAGTGCCTGTAGATAATGAAAACAGACTTATTTCTCTTGGGACCATCACCTATAAACGAAAGTCTCTCATAAAATCATCAGGTCAAAAAAAGGATAATATTATAGTCTAGACGAAATATCGCGTTTCCAATTTTTGTCAGGTAACAAAAGAGTGTGCTGTGTTCCGTGTTTTCCAAAGCAAATAATCACCATCATTATGACGGAAGTGATTAAAACTGCTGGCATTGACATAATCTTGAAGTCAAACGTTGCGACTTATCTTGCATGCACTCTAGTAGCCACATTAGAAGTGATCATACGACACATACATAAATTCGGCGTGAGTTCCTTCCCATGGAGGTAGGCAAAAACTACAGAACACCACCTGGTACGATCTTTGAAGTAAGCAATTGGTAGTTTTTATCCCGACAAAATAGTGGTGTTAGTTCTGTTTTTTGCCACCTGCCAAAAGATCTTTGTACAGCTATGGAATAAGAAGTCAAAAACAAACTTAAGAGTTGTTTAGTCCGCGTATGGTCACTGGTCAGGTTTCCTCACTCGTCAGTTAATTAAATTCCCCTTGCAAGGTCAAAATGAAACCCATTGCTACTGATAGTGTGCGTAACACACTATCAGTAGCAATGGGTTTCATTTTGACATTTCAACAACATTGATTGCGTTATTTGCGTTGTTGAGCAGACACATTTTTTGAACATATGGAGCAATGGATTAGCAATATGCATCAAAATGATTCAAATTGAGAGTGATAGTGTGTCGCAATTAGGGTGCTGTACGTATATTTTCACCTGTTCCCTAATAACTTTTAAACTACTAGAATTATTTTGTCGCTGGAAGCGTCATGTTGTGCGGTTGTGCCGCGGGTTATACGACGTCACATAAAATGGCGTCCTAAAGCGGATGTAAAGTATTACCGCAAAAAAATATTAAAGATTGATGAATGGTGTTTGGTACCAAACAAAAGGAGTACTTTCTAAAATATAGGTTATCTATAATCAGGTTGGCACAAAAGTAATGAGACGCTTGGTTTACGTTTTATATTTTTTATTATTATTACTATACAAAAAGCTTAGTCAATGATGTAATCACCATTAGCATCTAAGACTTCTTGGCAACGATCCGGTAAAGTTGGGGTGCCTAAATGAATGCCAAATGATAGTCTGATGGGGCGAGGTCTGGGGAATAAGGTGGGTGGGGAGTCGTCTCCCAGCCCAAATTCTCCAACTGGTGGCGAACGGCAGATGCTACGTGGTTAGAACTGTGATCAACCGCGTGCGAGCCGAGAGAGCGAAGCGAGGCGAGCACTACTCCCAAAGGTTAAATTAGCCGTTTAGTTAACTGCCTGGGTTAACTAAACGGGTAATTTAACCAGATTACTGCGACATATACCCCACCCTACCTGACCCTAGCTGAAAAACACGATGCACCAATATTTAGACACGCTGTCCGGTTGCTCGTGCGGCAGGGTGAATAGAAACTGTTTTTATTTTTGATTATTTTATTTTGATTATTTGTACTATTTTTATTATTTTAATTTGATTTTTAATTTAATTTAATTACTAACCCTTACTTGATAAGTTATTGCTGTACTAACCATTGGACCAGTGTCGTCAAATTAATAAATAAATTATTATTGTTATTATTATTATTATATACACTACAACACAATTGACACGGCAAACCAGTGCAAACTTTATTTTTACGTTGATTCCGCTATAAAACCTGCAAAATTAAAATCAATGAAAACAAAGCGGCTAATTTATATTTTTTTGTTAAAGAAACACAGGCATTGAATCTGCACCATTTTTTACTCGACAGCAAAAAATCGATAATTGTGTGTGATAAGGATAACTACATACAAATTAAAGTGAAATCATCAAAATGTGAGCTACTCGTATAACGTTGCTGCAATCACTAGTTCCATCTGTCAAAAAACGATTAACCTAGTGGACAGAGTGCCTAATAGTGTAAAACAAAATAATTTAATTTTCCTAAACCAAATAATGGAGTGGAAACCTGCCCTTATTGATTCAACCCGAAAACAAATGAAGTAGGAAAGAAAGCTTAAGAAAATATCACTAAGTACAAAGGTAGGTATTATAAACAAGACATCGATGAGGATTTTTGTTTCTTATTTGTTCTTCTTAGGTTTTACGTAACTAGTGGGGTTTTCCTTTTTAACTTTCTTTTTTCAAGCAGATATGGCAGCGTGACTTATATGAGCGTTATCCTTGTAGCACTATCTTTTTAATTAGGACTAACACCTATTGTGGATCAAAAATTTGTCTTTTCAATTATTAATTGTATTGTCCACAATGCTTTCACATGTAGGTATTGGTCATTGAGATGGGATATAACAGGAGATGCCCTGTTATTCTATACACGGTTGTAGGTAGGTGCCAGAGCAGCCATCTTTGTCGCCAAGTTTCGTGGTAGTTCAGCTGTCAAATGGTTGTTTATTTTTTGTATTATTGAGATTTGCGAGAAAATTACGAGGACTTTACCTTTAAAACTGCATGTAAATGTTGAAAAACAGCAATTCAACATGCCTGTGTGTTGTATTGTGAAGTGTGGTGCAAGGAAGAATGAAAATCAACCTCAACTTTCTTTGCACAGGTTAGTAGCCGGTTTTCATGCAAATAACACATACAATAATAGACATTCGATGATATAATTGTAACGCGATCATGAATTTATGGCTAAAGTATTGATATTTGGGTGAATTTCCGTATAACAGACCTTTTTATTATTTTGTTAATTCATTCGTTTGTTTACAATAATATGTCATAATAGAATAGTGTTGTACCGTTGCCTAATAGTTTCCGGAACTAGTTCCTCCGCTGGAACGATATCGGTATATTCTGCTATGTTAACATAAATAGTCCTGCGTCTTATTAGCTCCGATTGACCTTGCTAGGTCCGGCCCGTGGTTCACAACACCAAAATCAAAATATTTTCTTTCACATAAACCTACATGGGCACTTATGAAACGTCAGAAGCTAGATGCACGGTTCCAAATGGTGGTTTCCTATGCAGAAGAACCAGCGAGAAACTCCACGGTTACTCTTTTAAAAACAATCGGCTTTTACAATGTCTTCTATTTTTTTAAGTACCTGGCACTTGTTGACAGGCCTACACTGTCCTCCCCTACCTATTGACATTGTAAAAGCCAATTATTTTGAGTAACCGTGGAGTTTCTTGCCGACTCTTCTCCATAGAAACCACCAATTGGAACCGTGCACATAGCTTCTGACGTTTCCTATTGATTTTAGTTTCATATGCTAATATAATATAGCTGTAACCAAAATTATTTATTGATAAAAATACTTGCACTTTTTATAGGTTTCCTAAAAAGGAAGGACTAAAGAAAAAGTGGTTAGAGGCTATTGGTGAAGAAAATATTAATCCCCGACATAAAGAATGGTACCTCTGTTCACTTCACTTTGAAGAAAGCTGTTTCAATAGAACACTTGATGTAATGAGATTACATGATAACTCTGTTCCCACAGCATTTTTGGTAAATGTGTATTAAAATGATTGATTAAAAATAGCCTGGCCGTTTGGCCTGAAATAAGTAAATAGATATATATTAATTACATATATAAAAATAATAATAAATAAATAAATCATATTCCACAACTTTCACACAACGCCATCTAGTCCCAAACTAAGCAGAGCTTGTGCTATGAGTACTAATTTATAAAGTATCTTTATCGAAAATAAACTAGGATACGTTACTATAAAGTAGGCAACCTTAGTTAGAACGGACTATAAGTTAGTATACTATATTATGATCCAAACGTGATAACTAGTACGACTCGTATTTAGTATCGATACTCGTTATAGTAACACCAATGTTCCTTGATTGATACAACCCTAGCAATGGCAGCCATTTTTTGAGACAATATGAGTTGTAGGTAGGCACCCTTTTTTCGTAGGTATTTCCAGTCCATATATATATGTCTATGGTATTGGTGGTATCAAATCTGTTCTTGCCACATGACAATTAACTCCATAGACAACAAATTCTGCGATGAGATGAGAAAATTGAACTTGAATTTTACGTCTATGATAAGCTCAGCGGCTGTCAAAAGAACATATCGTTGGTTTGCAATATTTTTTTTTCCAATTTAATTAATAAATAATGGCACGGGAAAGTAGCGCTGGGTTTGACAGACACATTACTATCTTCTCTCCTGAAGGAAGACTTTACCAAGTCGGTAAGATGTAAATTTTATCTGGAATGACTTGCACAGAGCGGTAACCAACAATACTAACAATCAACATTTTTTTGTAAAATACTGTATATTCGCTTGATAACAAATATTTAAATAATTAAGCTTTCCAATTACGTGCTCACTCAGTTTATGTCACTCACAGTGTAAACCTTAAATAAAATATTGTTTCAATTCAAAAACGTACAGTCATTGCCTTGTGTCTATAGTGCTTTTATGTCGGTTAAAAACTGCAATTATTTGACTTCAATGAGTAGGGACTTCAATAAGTTGTTGAATGTCTTACAGAATATGCACTGAAGGCGATCAATCAGGGTGGCCTTACGTCGGTAGCGCTGCGGGGCGCGGACGCGGCCGTGGTAGCGGCGCAGCGCAAGGTGCCCGACCGCCTGCTCGACCCTGCTTCCGTCACGCACCTGTTCCCGCTCACCAAACGTATCGGAGCCGTCATGACGGGCATGATAGGTGGAGAGCTCTACTTTATATTTCAACAAGTAAAGGGGAATGGAATTATGCAAAAGCACGTTAAGTTCGTGCAATGAGTTTCTCACGCGCTCCAACATTCCCTAGACGGTCTCTGGACACTCGTGCTTGTAACAAATTTGTTATTTCCATTTTCAGCGGACAGCCGGTCACAGGTCCAGCGCGCCCGGTATGAGGCGGCTAACTGGCAATACAAGTATGGCACTGAGATCCCTGTGCACATTCTGACTCGCCGCATCGCCGACATTTCACAGGTGTATACGCAGAACGCCGAGATGCGGCCACTTGGATGCAGTAAGTTTTACATTTCATACATCTTAATAGAAAATATATAGTTGCTGTGAAGTATGTGTTTACTAAGGGGTGGGTTGTTTAATTATTCTCCCATACAATTGCCAGATGTCCAATGTGTGAAAAGGGTTATACCACAGTCTTCAGGATCGCAAGTCACATCATCAACATATATACTTATTCATGATGAAAAAGTAAATGGTGTCAACGGCCACAGATCAGATTATTCAGGAGAACAAAAAAAAATATCATTTTTAGGGCTACATACCTCAAAAAGAAAAACGGAACCGAAATATAAGATCACTTCATTTTTTGTCTGTCAAGACCTTTTTCAGGAATGTGTGGAGTTATCAAGTTGAAATTAATATCAAATACTCAGGGCTGCAATGCCTTAAAGCAGTATAAAAATTAAACTTCAAAGTCAATGCAATCAAAAGATATGGCCATTTATGTTCCATATATGTTGTATATTTCACCCTCACTCAGAAGGGAATCAAAACCGATAGGTTACTTCTGTTACTTCTCTTAATCATGAAATTTGGCAAGAAGCAATGTCATGTAGCGCAAGTAAAGGAAAAAATTCGAAAACTGTAAATTTGTAGTTACATACCTACAAATTTCTACGGAACCCTCGGTGCGTGAGCGAGTCCAACTTGCACTTGACCGGTTTTTTAGTATATTGAATCACATCACTATCTGTAGAGGAAAATACTAAAAAACAATGCCCTCAAATAATTTGACATCTATATTGTTATACAAGGTGATTGGAAGATGGGTGCAAAGCTTTAAGGCGAAGATAGTACAGACAGTTTAGAACAATTTAAGCCATGGTTGTCTTAGACGAAGTCTTACCATTTTTTTTTAACCTAATTTTTAAGATTTATTTCGAAATTGCCAAAATTTTAACTAAACTGGTTATTTATAGCTAAATTGAATGATAAATGAATTCATTTTTATTTTATTTAATTAAAGTAATGTGTAAGCAATCTAGCAAAACATGTCTTAGGCCTCTGTGTCGTTAGACATTTTTTTTACAGACATTTAAAGTTCATATAAATTTAAAAAAATCATAAATTATTTTTGAAAACCTTATTTAAAAAAAAACGAAGGGTGCTTTTTTTGTTCAAATATTTTTGAAAACATGCGTGATAATCGCTCTTTCCTTTGAGGTATCATTTACGAGGATATTTTACAAATGATTGAAAATAGGATCTACAAACCCATTTGAGGGAGAAATTTTAAATTTTAGGCAGACTAATTAAAACAAAATTTTTGCTTAAAAAACTTACGCTAAGCTTACTTTATGTGTTCGAAATGATAATTACTTCAATTTTAAGAATTTTTTGCACATGCCAATTGAGGGGATTATCTAAACAATGGCCGCCGCGCGCAGTGGGGCACATGAAAGAACCGAATTGAAGGGATTATCTAAACAATGGCAGCAATGCGCGGTGCGACGGCATTTCCAGGTAGAACGCCCAGTGAATAGAAAATAGCGATAAATACGTTGGTTTTTACAGCAAAATGGTATTTGTTACTAAGGCAACAAAATCGTGTTTTTATTTAGTTAGGGTTAGTCAGTCTGTGTTGAAGCGGTCACATCTTTTAGTTATTACAATTAGTTGAATTAGTCAAACTACAGCTGCCCATGTCTGTAGTATAGCCAAGTCACGTTATTTGAGTTCAAAAATTAAAAATAGTAGTAACATTATTAAAATGACTTGGAATGTCATTAATAGCGAAACAGGAAGGTCTTGCAACCGAAGTAGTGACTACAGCCTTGCTATTGATGACAATGTAATTAGATCAGATTCTCAGGTCGCCGCGGCCTTTGAAAATTTCTTTTCAGAGATTCCCGTGTCAACAACTAAATCTCTAAGCTCGTCACCCACTGCTGCAGAGTCTTTACTTAAAGAAAACGTTCCAGTTGGTGATTCTGAATTTCACTTCCAATATGTCACCTGTACAGATGTAATTAAAACTTTTCACATGTAAAATGTTAAAAAGACTGCAGATCTATGGGGTAATTCTGTGGATGTTGCTAAGTCAATTATAAACATTGTAGCACCTACTTTAGCTGTTATATTTAATAATTGTATTGATTGTGGTGAGTTTCCTGATCTTATGAAACATAGTAAAATCATACCATTGTTTAAATCGGGTAGTACATCAGACCCTACTAATTATAGACCTATTTCAGTACTACCTACCTTTAGTAAAATTTTTGAAAAGCTTATTTTAAACCAAATGCAAAGATTTTTTAACAAAAATAAATTACTGCATAACAAACAGTTCGGTTTTACAAGGGGTCGTTCAACTACTGATGCCGGAGTTGAACTTTTAGGACATATTTATAATGCATGGGAGGACAAATGCGATGCTTTGGGCATCTTTTGCGATTTGTCCAAGGCATTCGATTGTGTTCTTCATGAAACCTTAATCAGGAAACTTCACTACTACGGAATTCGGAACGCCTCTCTGGATCTTCTTACTTCTTACTTGAGTGATAGGATTCAGAGAGTTGATGTTAACGGAAAAAGGTCACCCGGATCTGTAGTAAAAATGGGGGTCCCCCAGGGCTCAATTCTTGGCCCATTTTTATTTCTTATTTATATAAATGACTTGCCTTACCTCATAAGGGACGAACATGATATAGTGTTGTTTGCAGATGACACTTCACTTTTATTTAAACTCAAACGTCAGCAGCTGGTTACTGGCAATATAAATAGTGCCCTCGCAAAAGTAGTTAACTGGTTTAATGTTAATAACCTACTCCTTAACGAAAAAAAAACGAAATGTATTAAGTTTACGATACCAAATGTTAGACAAGTAGAAACTAGTGTTCTTATAAAGGGTGATGAGTTAAAACCCGAAAATACCACAGTATTCTTAGGCATAACTTTGGATGCCAAGCTTCAATGGGGCCCCCATATAGATAAATTGTCAAAAAAGCTTAGCTCTGCAGCATACGCCGTTAGGAAAATTCGTGATTTAACTGATTTAGAGACAGCCCGTTTAGTTTACTTTAGTTATTTTCATAGTGTGATGTCATACGGTATTCTGTTGTGGGGAAATGCCGCCGATATTCAGACAATTTTTATTTTACAAAAAAGGGCAATTCGTTCGATTTATAAATTAAGTCCCAGACACTCCCTCAGAGACAAATTTAAAGGGATTAATATAATGACTGTGCCTTTTCAGTACATTTATGATAATCTTTTGTATGCACATAAAAATATTAATCTGTTTAAAAAATACAGTGATATCCATAATATAAATACTAGGAACAAACACAAATATGTTGTTCCTACAACAAGGCTCAAGAAAATAGGTGGCTCGTTTAGATGCCAATGTATACATTTTTATAATAAACTTCCTAGCCACATTCAAGAACTAAGCATTAATAAATTCAAATCTTTTATAAAGCTAAATCTATGCCAGAAAGCCTATTATACTGTAAAAGACTATATTGAGGACAAAAAAGCTTGGGATTGAGCTGCTCCAATAGGTCTAGACAGTGAATGTTGTTTATTTTTTATTTGCTGATTTACACTTTGGTTTTTTTTTTTTTTTTTTCTTTCTTTCTAAATATCTATTTATATACAGAATGTCATGAACATTTACTGTTTAAAGTCTTATATTATTTTAATTATTGTGAATGTGAGGACTATGTGGGTCATTGTTTCTGTTTTAATCATGGTCTGGCAGTTTGAGTGGTGTATGCGGTCTACACAAATGTCCTGTCCCTGGTATTGCTCGTCGAATCGTTGAGCTCCTTAAGTTCTGAGTTGAGCTGCACGGTTACTGACGAATGCGTGCACTGACTGCTCAGGTCCACTCAGTGTGGTTCTATCCTCAAAAGACCACTTCAGACACCAATCTACATGGTCCTCAAAGATTATATCCGGATTTTTATATACACATTGACATTGATGAATTTTATATAAACAATGACATGGATATTTACTTTGTAAAGTATCTTATTTTTATTATTATTACTGTGAGTGTGAAGACTATGTGAGTCATTTCTTTTTTTCGGTTTTCCTTCTTAGTTAGTTTTAATCGTGATCTGGCAGTTTGAGTCATTTATGCGGCCTACCCAAATGTCCTTTCATTGGTATTGTTCGTCGAATCGTAAGGCTCCTCAAGTTCTGAGTTGAGCTGCACGATTTTTGACAAATGCGTGCACTGACTGGACAGGTCCACTCAATCTGTGTGGTTCTTTACTCAAAAGACCATTTCAGACACTAATCTACATGGTCTTCACATTATCTGACCAAGATTATGTCTGGACTTTAAAAGAGACTGTGACCTCTGAGTTTGTTTCGGCCTTTCTTCTCAGAGTAGTCAGATAGGAAACGCCGACCTCATCTAGTTTAAAAAAATATGATTGACATGTAAAAGTGTTTGTACAAACCTACTTACAGAAAATAAATCATTTATCATTTATCATGTGAGAGGACGTTGTCGTGTTGATTCGCAATTTACCGTGTTCAGTTGTAGCCCTTTGCGTTCCTGCACGTGTTGTTTGCGTTAGTTTTGAACATTTTTGTTTCACCGTGTCCAGTCGTAGCCGCAAGCTCCTGCACGTGTTGATTTTTGAGTTGTGTTGAGCTATGGCTACTTTTTCCAATCAGGAATATGCGGATATCGTATTTATGTATGGCAGAGCAGATGGCAATGGATCCTTGGCGCGACGGATGTATCAAGAACGCGTTCCGAATCGCAGGGTACCGAATGTGCGATTGTTTTACAACACTTTTCGTCGACTTGCCGAAGTTGGGTTTCACCGCGTGGAACCTGGAGTCAACCCAGGCAGACATGAAACTGACGTCGAAGAAAACATTTTGGCTGCATTTCAAGCAGATCCTACTACCAGTACCAGAGCCATAGCTCAAAATCTAAACATTTCACAATGGAAGGTGTGGCATACAATGCACCAAAATGACAAATATCCGTTCCATGGTAGGGGTGTGCAAGGTCTGGAAGAGCAAGATCCCCAAAGAAGAATACAGTTCTGCCGTTTCCTCCTCAACAAAGACATCGAAGATGCGTGGTTCCTGAAATCAATCTTGTGGACGGACGAAAGCAAATTTTCTATGGAGGGCATTACAAACTTTCATAACCTCCATGAATGGGCCGACAGAGACAATAATCCACATTTTAAGAAGCGAGTGTCGTTTCAGGGAAAATTCTCTGTCAATGTATGGGCTGGAGTAATTGGCAGGACATTGATTGGGCCCCACTTCTTACCGGATAATTTAAATGGTGAAAATTATTTGCACTTTCTACAATTCGATTTACCAGTTCAGTATGATAAGTTAATGTCACTTGAAGAACACTTTTGGGAAGTACCTACAGAATATTCTGTAGGTCACCTGAATATTCTGTAGGCATCTACACTAATATTATAAAGAGATTTGATTGTTTGTTTGTATTGAATAGGCTCCGAAACTACTGGACCGATTTGAATAATTGTTTTACCATTAGAAGCCGACATTATCCCTGATGACCCCTCAGAGACAAGTTTAAAGAGATTAATATAATGACTGTGCCTTCTCAGTACATTTATGATAATCTTTTGTATGCACATAAAAATATTAATCTGTTTAAAAAATACAGTGATATCCATAACATAAATACTAGGAACAAACACAAATTTGTTGTTCCTACAACAAGGCTCAAGAAAATAGGTGGCTCGTTTAGATGCCAATGTATACGTTTTTATAATAAACTTCGTAGCCACATTCAAGAACTAAGCATTAATAAATTCAAATCTTTTATAAAGCTAAAACTATGCCAGAAAGCCTATTATACTGTAAAAGACTATATTGAGGACAAAAAAGCTTGGGATTGAGCTGCTCCAATAGGTCTAGACAGTGAATTTTGTTTATTTTTTATTTATTGCTGATTTACACTTTTGTTTTTTTTTTTTCTCTTTCTAAATATCTATTTATATACAGAATGACATGAACATTTACTGTTTAAAGTCTTATATTATTTTAATTATTGTGAATGTGAGGACTATGTGGGTCATTGTTTCCGTTTTAATCATGGTCTGGCACTTTGAGTGGTTTATGCGGTCTACACAAATGTCCTGTCCTTGGTATTACTCGTCGAATCGTTGAGCTCCTTAAGTTCTGAGTTGAGCTGCACGGTTACTGACGAATGCGTGCACCGACTGCACAGGTCCACTCAATCTGTGTGGTTCTTTCCTCAAAAGACCACTTTAGACACCAATCTACATAGTCCTCAAAGATCAAAGATTATTTCCGGATTTTTATATACACATTGACATTGATGAATATTATATAAACAATGACATGGATATTTACTTTGTAAAGTATCTTATTTTTTATTATTATTATTGTGAGTGTGAAGACTATGTGGGTCATTTCTTTTTTCTGTTTTCCTTCTTAGTTAGTTTTAATCATGACCTGGCAGTTTGAGTAATTTATGCGGCCTACCCAAATGTCCTTTCATTGGTATTGTTCGTCGAATCGTAAGGCTCCTCAAGTTCTGAGTTGAGCTGCACGATTTTTGACAAATGCGTGCACTGACTGGACAGGTCCGCTCAATCTGTGTGGTTCTTTACTCAAAAGACCATTTCAGACACCAATCTACATGGTCTTCACATGATCTGACCAAGATTATGTCTGGACTTTAAAAGAGACTGTGACCTCTGAGTTTGTTTCGGCCTTTCTTCTCAGAGTAGTCAGATAGGAAACGCCGACCGCATCTAGTTTAAAAAAAAATATGATTGACATGTAAAAGTGTTTGTACATACCTACTTACAGAAAATAAATCATTTATCATTTATCATTTATGAACATAGGCTACTTTATACCGCTGGAAAATGCTTCATTCCTACGGGAAAACGGGTAATAGGACAACGGGTAGTATGAATTATCCTTCCGTACTTATCTATTTCACATAACTTCTAAACGGCTGAACGGATTGGGTTGAAATTTTATATGGGTATTTCGATGCTTTCCTGGATTATTTAAAAAATACAATTGGACCCGGTGGCTGTTGCTGCGGTCAGTATGTCAACTACTGAACGGCTTGATCGATTCGGTTGAAATTTTGTATGTGTATTTCCATGGTTTCACAGACACGAATGTATTAACCTCTGGTCTGTCGTAGATATACGTTCCGACAGTTTACGGATACAAAATTTGGCGCGTAGGTCTAGGCTCCGACATACCAGAGGCTAAGCCTACCTAATCTATCTCTCTATACATATATAAATAAACCAACTACATTAACCACATTATTTAAGCAACATATTTTTAAACGGCGGGAATCCTGAATTCTACGCAAACGAAGTTGCGGGCGGATGCTAGTTGAGAATATTTTGAAATTTCTTACAGTTAGCTGCTGGCCCTGTACCTTACATGCCCAAAATTGGGTCCCAACACGCAGTCTACCAAGTCACAATTATTGCAGTAGCTATTTCTCTTTCTATTATAGGTATGATGCTGGTGGCATATGACGAAGAAACAGGTCCATGCGTGTACAAGACGGACCCGTCCGGCTACTATTGCTCGTACAAGGCGGTGTCGGCGGGCGCGAAGGCTACCGACGCCAACGCCTACCTGGAGAAGAAGCTGAAGAAACGCTCGGACCTCAGCGCCGACGAGGTGGTGCAGCTGGCCATCTCCTGCCTGTCGCAGGTGCTGTCTGTCGACTTCAAGTCCTCAGAAATTGAAGTAGGACTGGTTACCAAGGATAACCCACAGTTCAGGTGAGATTAAAGCTGTATGGATGTCCATAACATAACAGCACGGCTCTCGCCGGTATTCCCAGGTTAGAGGTGAATATTCACATAAGTTGTTGTGTTCATTATGGATGTGTACTGTATTGTTTTTACTAGTGATAAAAATGTGAAGTGTTTATTGTTTCAAATTTCAGAGTGTTGGCTGAAAACGAGATCGACAGACATCTGACTGCTATTGCTGAGAAAGATTAAGGATTGGGCAAATAAAATCCCTATTATAATTTTTGAATAAAATGTTTCTTACACGACTTATTTTTGGTTCTTTCTTATTATTATACAGGTTGAAATTGAAAACATGCGACAAATCGAAATGAGAGATTGTACTCATCATTGTGAACAACTTTTACTATGAGATAAAAACTGAAATCGCGAAAAAAAATCAGCTGTTCCCTACATTTATGTTCGCATAACTCGTCAAAATGTACGGAACAGCTGATTTTTTTTTTTCAATTTCAGGTTTGGTCCCATGGTAAAAGTTGTTCATAATGATGAGTACAATCTCCCATTTCGATTTGTCGCATGTTTTCAATTTCACCCTGTTGACTACTTTTATAAACTGTTATAAATCTTGACAGAGTTTTGATCGATCACATTGTATCTAAACAAACAACTCTGTGAGCAAGCCAGCGTTTCCTGCCGGTACGTTAATGATTTGTCCCGGCAACTCGGTGACCACGCTGGTAAAGTTGTGCAGACTGCAGCAAAACACGAGGCCGTACACGGGGCTCTCGTAATTGCGGTGTCTGCGCAGCTCGTGGAGCCACGGCACGCGGCCGCACGCGCTGTCACAGAACACGGCCTCGCGGATCTCGCTGACGGCCACGAACGGGTCGTTGAGCAGCACCAGCGCCACGGCCTTGTTCTCCTGCTTTGCATGCACCACCGTCCAGATATACTTCGGCACTGGAAACCTTTTACCAGCTTTTAAGAACAGCTCGGTGCGCGAGTGACCCGCCCGCAGCGCGAGCACGCCGTGCGTGCCGGCGTGTACGTCCAGCTCGGCGTGCGGTCGACTCAGCTTCAGGAACTTGGCGACGTCGTGATGCAGGTGGTGCAGGTTGCCGCGAGCTATGCTGCGCCATACCGCCACGCGGTTTGACACAAAGTCCGTCACGCGCATGTTCTGATCCTCGAAGTAGTGGCTGCTGAGTAGCTTGGCGGACGTGAGGCTCTGGTCCGCGAAGGAGTACCGCTCGTGCTTGAGCAGCTCGTGCAGGCGCCGGTTCATCCGGACGTCGTCGGAGTAGAGGCGCTCGGCAGCGTGGCGCGTGGTCGCGTCGAACATGTGGTTGAAGTTGCCGAGGATGCTGAGCGGCGCCGAGTGCTCGCTGTGCGCGACCACGGCCAGCGCGTTGTGCGGCGCGCTGCTCATGCGCAGGCGCGCGGCCACGGCGCGGTCCTCGTCGAAGCACAGCGCGGCGAGGTGGCGCGGCGCGTGCGCGCTCGACTCGTGCATCAGGTACGCGCGCCCTTGCAGGCCGCCGCAGTTGTCTACCTGCGTGGGAAAAAATCCTTTTTGACTTTGTCGTGATTCACTCAAATAAAACGAATGTTGTCAAGACGTAGGTACTGTATATGTCACCTGATGCAGCACATCTTCGAAGATGCTCTCCTGGCAGCCGAGCTCGAGCAGGTGCCGCAGCGAGCTGTCGGCGCGCACGCGATAGCGGCCCGCCTCGCACAGCACGGTGAGCGAGTCCCGCAGCGGGTAGGCGAGGAACTTGCCGCCGCCGCACGCCAGCGTGAGCGAGTCGCCGGCCGGCACCGCCAGCGTGCCGTTGGCGGCGCGGTGTGACGTCACCAGCGGCATGTTGTCCGGCACGCACTCCGCGCACTCCAGCTCCATCACGCATGGTGCTGCTCGTTACGAACATACTATTTTATTATCATTTCTGCCGAGTCACTCGCATATCGTAAAAAACCGGCCAAGTAAGTCGGATTCGGGTTCCAATACCACCGTAAACGATAATAGTTTATCGTCTTTTCATTACTGGCCATGATAGAGGCCATAAAATTACACTTATTCTGTGAAAATTTCAAGCTATTTTGGATAGGCTACAGACTACTTAGTCCCGTTGACACGTTGGGAACGGAAGTTCTGTTTACTCCTTTTAATATTGATACAACCTTAAACTGAGAGGCAAAGTGCTGATCACAATTGTGATTTATTTATTTTACTTTAGTATAAAACATGATCTCATAAAGTTCATTAAAATGGTGCAACAAACTATTCCATTTCCATTAGCAGCATCATTGAGCAGTCGGCTCATAATATTATTTGTGATACTTACGATCGGTGAAGTGGGCAAGTTGGAAACAAAACACGAACACGACAAGACGTAGCAGCCCCATGGTAGCGGCGACAGATAGCGTGCGACTGCGCGCTCTCGCGGCCGCTCACTTGACCCCAGATAACGCGCCCCTACTGGCCAGGGTTGCCGACACCTACCGCTACAATATGTACCTACTTGTTTTATTATCGTTTTTTAGAAGTAACGTAAATAACTTCTAATGTGGTGGTAATAGTAGGAAGTAAGGACAAAGCACAAGACCACAGCTAGCTAATTAGTTGTAACTTTGTGGGGAACCTGCACAAGACAACAACTACGACAAAAATAAAAGACTGAAGACCAATTTATGATAAGTAATTTAATATGAACATAATATACAATGCTGATGTTTATTTATAAAAGCAGGTATAAACCGACGAAACACATACACCGTACGATAAAATAGTATTTTATTTGTTTCATTAACGTACATAACTATAGAGTATAATTACTTAAATAATTAACTATGATCGTAGTACAATTTTGCTACAAAGTGTGTTACAGTTCAGCAAAATTGTCTGACGAAGCCCACGGCCTGCGTCCTGCGACGATCTAACTAAACGATAGTGATCTATGTGAATATGACCCAGAGCTGCGACCGGCAACAGTAAGTGCGACGTGTGAGGCTGCCGAGCTCCTCCGTACTGCTTCCGTGGATATGTGCATGCTGGTCGCGCGTCGACCACACTTTGTATATAATTAACCTTAATATTGCGATATAACGTAACCTCTACAGCATAAGTTAAGTAAACAAGCAGTCTGCGTCTGGACACAATGACCAAGCATACTAATGTTGATATAAAACGAACGCCTACAAGTTCGATGAGATAATGTATTACAGTTTACAGATGGGATCTCTAGGCCCTTTGTACACACACTTTGTCTTGGCCCTTTGTACACACACGTTGTCTTGCTGTGAAAAACGTTATTCACCGTGTGTAGGCACGGTCTTCAGTGTTGTATAGATCACTATGGAAGCTTGTTGAAGAACACGTTTTATCTACGGCGCGATTTATACACCGTACCGTAAAGAAAACATGCCGCGTACAAAGGACCTAAAGGTACCACCAAACCAACGCGTATAACATGCATCCGCGATGCGTTCTTTGAATTTCGTTATGACCGCGGCGTTCACAGGATGCGTCGGCAGTAGTTCATAATAAACAACTGCGCGCCGCCGCCAACCGTACTCACCGTCGCCCAGCCGACGCACCTTGACCGCGCTGGTATGGCAGTCATCACTAAGATGGCGAAAATACACGACATGGCTCGCAAGTATGACGTCGCCACACTCGAGCCCAGCCTGTCGGCGACACAACATCACCGCGGGCATGCGATTAACACTCAACAGCCATAACTTATCTACCTACATTAAACTTCATTATCTGTGAAACGACACGTGTATGTATTGCACAAGTATTACAAGGACGAAGGAAGCTAACCAACCGATACAGTAATAAATCATTTATATAAAGTCAGTCAGGTTCACGCTGGTGTGCGTTGCGGTTTCGAGAAATATTAAGTTCTCAATCATCCAACCAATAGAATATGAGATGCGGTTGAGTGATTGCGGCTTAAATTTCTTTACAAGACCATTTACACTCTAAACATTTAAGTGTAAAAACACTCCGAAGCGAGGAATAATAAAATTAATCGTGCGACACTATTTGAGAGCAGATATTTAAGTTCCTTGCTAGGTCTGTTTGTTTGAAATCTGCTTTTTTAATTGCACCCAAATTTATTATGCGACTAGACATTCCACGGGTGACTGGAACTTGAAACTCGAATAATTCTAGTGTGAAACAAAAGCGCCGGGAGCTTTAGTTACAATGAACAAAGATTTGAAAAGCTAAATGACGAACAGGTGTTACATAGTTCACCCATTTTGTAGAAGAGAACATTTGGAAGCGCGCGAGTGCAACTGACTTCAGCACCCAGCGTCAGCGTCGACGCGTGTGAAGTGCGACACTGATACACTCGCAAGGTGCTCTTCCCGTGTACGATTCAGTCACTATGCGAACAGACAGCAGCGATGCGCCGAGCAACATGCTGCGTCCTATTCCATGACGGAGCGGATCGTTCGTACCGCTACGGTTCCGCCGGCAACACCTCGTCCTCGCCTGCACCCGATGGCTTCTACAGCTTTAGATAACATTATTTTACTTAACTTATTATGGAAATTCTAGCGTCTTTACTATAGCTTCAACAGCTACAGAATACCTGGAGACACTTGGATACCTCCCTCCGGATGGCCTATCTGGCTTAAATAGGTCAAGACAGTAGAAATGGTTTGTATAAATTGTATTATGTTGTTGAGTGTGATCCGGAGAGTGCGGGCGTGTGGGGCGGCACGAGCGCGTGCGTGCTTACGTGCAGCAGGCACGCGTGGGCGGCGCGCGCGACGGCCGGCGCTCCACTGCGATGCGCGCGTGGTCGGCGTCGGCCTCGCGCCCCGACGTCTTGTCCAGGATGGCCTCGGCCAGCTCGGAGAAGGCGCGGTCTATGTTGATGTTAGCCTTTGCCGACGTCTCCATGAACCGGATGCCGTGCTCGCGCGCTATCTGCACATACGAATACATGACATTTGTAACGCGCCGATAACAATAATCGTCTATTATTTTCTACTAATGAAATTATGAACTTTAATGTGTAGTCTATAAAGCTACATAGTTGCACAGTTTGTTATGTCGTAAAGATATTTTATTCATAATATATAATACTGTGCAGTCAGATGATCATTTTAGAATTTAGATTAACAGACTAAAGGTACAATGTGTCCACCTTCCTTCTCTTTTTTAACCGACGAAAAAACGGAGGAGGTTCTCAAGTCGACGCGTATATATTTATTGTTATGTATGACCACGCATAACTTTTTACAGAGTAGTCCGATTGTGATAATTCTTTTTTATTGGATAGGTTATACCTCGAAGTTGGTCCCACATAAATATGAAAAAAAAATCCTACCCTAAGGGTGGGAAAATAGGGGTGATTTATTGTTCACTCACAGATTTTAGTGCTAAGTTGTGTAGTAATTAGTAAATTATAGCCACAAAAATTATAAAATAAAAAGTTTTTTACAAAAAAATTAAACCACCGAAAAAACTAAAAAGCAAAAATAATAAACCTCTTTTATTTAACCTTAATAACTAAGTTCTTAATGTAAGTATACCCAAGTAATTTTGAATCGGCGCCAAGCAAGCAAATTAATTAATTACGTAAAGCGTGATGCGCGGCGGCGGCGCGGCGCCCTGAACCGAAGTTCCAAATGAGTAGATTAAAATATCAACTTTAAGCTGCCTTAGTTTCAGTTTCATCAACAATTGCATCATCAAGATATATAGGGTGCCAGGGAAACGCTTCCGATAACGAAGACAGGTGATAGGTACCATCAAAAAAACTGAAAAAAAAATGAACAATTTTACGTATTTTTTTAGCATTTTTCGTACACTATGCTGTGAGAACAGTTAAATGAAACCATTATTTGCGATTAAACACATTTTTTTTCTTAACAACGCTAACAGGCAATGTATTCGTAAATAAATATCATCTGACGCTCGCGCATAACCTCGAGTTCAAAGTGCGCGCGCGCTCGCTAACAGCTGCGCGGTGCGGCCGACGACCCCAAGTCCACGCGACGCGAGGGCTCGCTCGTGCGGCGCGGTGCCATGTGATCCTATTGCTGTTCTCCTAAGCTCCTAACCTTTACTCGATCGCTTGAAACAAATGTCTTTTCATTTCAGTTCTACCTATTAGTGGGATATCTGCTTTCGGATTTCATTCATACAAGGATCGTAATGATTTTCCCCTTGAACAGGGTTACAATTTTGATCCGACGTGCTCAAGTTAGTACTAATACCTTCCTTCGAATACTGATAATCAAGGTAAATTATCACAAAACTCATTGGTATAGGCCGAGGTTTGAACCCGGGCCATCTAGTTTGAGAGGTAGGCGTCCACGGCTATGCGCGACGCGGCGGCGCGGCGACCATAAGCATCCTTTGTAAAGCGCCGCCAAAATAAATGAGAAAACATTACAGAAGCGTCAACAGTTTTAAATTGATGCACTGTGTCGTGCATTTAATAACAGTTTTGTATGTAAGTCGATAATCGATAGTGAATTAAATAAAGTAAAAGATCGCCGACTTTAGCTGTGATTGACAAAACAAATTTCATCGTGTGTACAGTTTGAAGCAACTAGCGCGCGTGATTCAATTGAATTTGAAATTTATGTCACACGACGCGCGCTCGTTTTTTGCAATAATTGTATCCTTCATTTAGTAAGTAAACCCAATCAAATTAAAGTGGATAATTAAATTAATTTAGTCTAAGAAACCCGTTAAACCTTATTTAAAAGTTAGAAAATGAAAACAGTTTGTAATAAAGCATAAGTACAATTTCCTAACAATTAAAAATAATTGGTTTTTGATTTCATAATTATTCTTTTAACATTTTCTCCTCTGTAATTTGTTAATCTTTGCACAGTCAAAGACGCCGCTAAGTGACTACGAACCACCGAGTCGGCGGCGCACGCGCGGCGTTTGTTTGGCGGCATTGTTTGATCTTTTTAGTACTTCTTTATTAATCTAGTTAGTTCCTTTCCGACTCGGTTCGTGAGCGAATGTGCGTTACGTTTAATCGATCGATAGCTATTGAATCGTATTTAATACTGTTTTGTTAGTTTTAAATTTGTGTTTAGTTATTATTGTTACGTTTCTAGTGCTGTTTTATTGTTTTTTAGTTATTATTTTTGTTGTGTTAAACAATGCCTGAGGCATACGTGTACAGTGCTCGTGAATACGGCAAAATGTTGATGTGTTTATAGTAGGGGAGCCCAGGAAGGGATTTTTGAAGTGACTCGAGCGTGTCAGAAAATTATATAGGGAGAATCCTTGCATCCTTTAATGTACCTCTACCAAGTATGAACCCTCCATATGGTGGGGTGTGTTGAGGGGAACCCGTCTGATTGTTAAAAAAAAATCGATTCTTAGAAAAACTCGAGCGCGTCAGTCATTTACAGTATGTACGCGCATTATATTTCTGGTAACTATTAGATATTAATCTGACGATTAATTCAAGGGGGCTGGCCGTAACGAGCGGTTGAAAAAAAAAAAAAAAAGTTATTCGAGCGTGTCAGACATTCAAAGTGTAAGTCAACTAAAGCTTAAAAAGTGTCCTATTAAAATATCTGACGATTTGGACATGACACAAACTCATAATATATTTTTGTATATGTGAAAAAAAAGGTGATCTTGAGATACTCCAGCGCGTCAGATTTTTATGCAGGAGGGTCAAGTTGATGTCATAGTCCTCCTGAATAATAATCTGACAATTATATGGAGGGATATCGCTAGTCTGACCATTTTGAAGGAAATTTTGAAATAATATATCCGCATTTACGTACAGAAATTGGTTAATTTATTAATATAAAATTAAATATAGATCATTAGTTAGTTTAGGGACGGTGCGAGAGAGTGAGAGATAGAGAAAGAGCGAGAAAGAAAGTGAGACGCGGAGTGGGGAATAAATGATAAATGATTTATTTTCTGTAAGTAGGTTTGTACAAACACTTTTACAATCATGTCAATCATATTTTTTTACTAGATGAGGTCGGTTTCCTATCTGACTACTCTGAGAAGAAAGGCCGAAACAAACTCGAGAGGTCACAGTCTCTTTTAAAGTCCAGACATAATCTTGGTCAGATAATGTGAAGACCATGTAGATTGGTGTCTGAAATGGTCTTTTGAGTAACGAACCACACAGATTGAGCGGACCTGTCCAGTCAGTGCACGCATTTGTCAAAAATCGTGCAGCTCAACTCAGAACTTGAGGAGCCTTACGATTCGACGAACAATGCCAATGAAAGGACATTTGGGTAGGCCGCATAAATGACTCAAACTGCCAGATCATGATTAAAACTAACTAAGAAGGAAAACCGAAAAAAAGAAATGACCCACATAGTCTTCACACTCACAGTAATAATAATAAAAATAAGATACTTTACAAAATAAATATCCATGTCATTGTTTATATAAAATTCATCAATGTCAATGTGAATACACAGCTCTCAGCCGCTGTACGCTTCACCTTTGCTCCACGATTCTACTAACATCGCCCCATGAAAATTGTCAGATTATTAGTTTTTTGTAATTCTAATATTGTTTCCTTCAAAATAAAAAAAAATTGAAACGCGCTCGAGTATTTCAAGGTGACGTTTTTTTTTTTTACAACTTCGAGACTCGCTTGTTTCTTAATGTCACGCTCAAATTGTCAGATTATTGAGATATACAATCTTCTCAATGTAATTAATCAACTTTCTCTTAATCTGACGCGCTCGAGTTTTTCTATGGATCGATTTTTTTTTACCAATCAGACGGGTTCCCCTCAACACACCCCACCATATGGAGGGTTCATACTTGGTAGAGGTACTTTAAAGGATGCAAGGATTCTCCCTATATAATATTCTGACACGCTCGAGTCACTTCAAAAATCCCTTCCTGGGCTCCCCTACTATTAGGAGAAGCCCGTGGCAATGCTTCTATAGCGTTGAGAATTTACCGAAACAGATTTCCGAACGTCCGGCATCCGTCTGATTCTCGCATGATAACGGCGGCTTTTCAGCGAGTCTTAGAAAATCGACCGATTGCTCCGGTGGCGGCAGGTGGTGGACATCAAGTAAATGTTCGGACCGAGGAGCGTATTTTAAATGTGATTCGCCAAAATCCACGCCTGGGCACACGAAGTGCCGCGAAATTATTGTGGCGCCGGGGCGTACCGACAGTCTCTCACTGGACAGTTCACAAAGTCTTGCGCCGGAACAGAATGCGGCCCTACAAAATACACAAAGTACAAGCTTTGCTACCCAATGATCACGTTCGTCGTCGTGCGTACTGTCGTTGGCTGCTAGATCAACAACAACGAGCGCCTGGCTTTATTGAGCACATTATCTGGACGGACGAGTCCACATTCACGAGAAACGGGATGTGGAACAGAAGGAATGCCCATGTATGGTCAGACGTGAACCCGTCCGCCACTCAAGAAACCGGCTATCAGACCAGATGGTCCGTCAACGTATGGGCTGGTGTTTTTAATGGACGAATTTTAGGACCAGTGTTTCTACCGCAGCGCCTCAATGGATCAGCATAACTTAATTTTATAAACGGACATTTAGATGATATGCTAGATAATGTATCGCTGGCTGAATTTCGTCGAGCATGGTTCCAGCACGATGGCGCTCCACCGCATGTTACGGGACCCGTCCGCGAGCGTCTCACTGAGCTTTTTGATGATCGCTGGATCGGAAGGCTGGGGCCGCACGCCTGGCCGGCGCGTTCTCCCGACTTAACACCATTGGACTTCTTTTTGTGGGGTTATGTGAAAGAAAGAGTGTTTAATCGGGAATGTGACAGTGCTGATGAAATGCGGGGCAGAATAGTGAGCGTTTTTGATAGATTACGTACAGAATGTGTTGAGGGTCCTACACTAATGCCTCGTGTTCACGGGTCGACACAGCGACGGGCCCGGCTTTGTATTGAAATGGACGGAGCGCAGTTCGAGCCAGACCTCATAAGGTCACAAAGGATTTAGACAGGTACGTAAAATACCTCTGTCAGCTTTAATGTTTAACAGTAGGCTACGAATGCGATTAAAATGTACAATTTTCTGAAGTGTTGTAGGGGTAGGCATTTGAAAGTGGTGTTTGTAAATTCCGTATAAATCCCGTGACTCGGCCGTACGGAGCGCTCGGCGCCCGCGACGCGCGTACGCGCTGTGGCGCAATGTTGCTTTGCGTGTCAGTGACCTCACGTTTTTTCACGGTTTCCATTGCGTGTTTACGAAATATGAAGTTTTGAAAATAACCAATTTAAAGCGAAAGGTTATTGGTATTCGTTACCATTTAGGTTGTATATAATGTACGTTCTGGCTTCGGAAGCGTTCTCATTACACCCTGTATGGGATCGAATCCATGGTGAGGTTATATAAGAGATTTTGTTATTTAACCTTTTGAACGCCAGAGTATAAACGTATCGCCGTACCCCTGGTTTTCCAAGTCTTTGACTCAAGGTTAGTCCCCAAAGTATGGAAATCTGCTTTTATCACACCCGTACATAAGAAGGAGTCTAGAACCGAGATTACTAAGTATATGCCTATATCCAAGCTGTGCATTATAGCTAAAATATTTATATTCCGCCCTTGGTAACTCGTTCATCTCCTTTCAGCACGGATTTTTGAAAGGACGGTCTAGGTCTACCACTTCTAACCTGATTTTATTTAATGATTACATTACGGATGCTATGGATTATGGTAAACAGGTCGATGTGGTTTACACAGATTATAGCAAGGCATTTGATCGGATCGACCACGATACCTTGATAAAGAAGCTAAACTACATGGGCATCCGTGGGGACCTCTTGAGGTGGCTCTCTTCTTACATTGATAAGAAGTCACAATCAGTAGTACTTAATAATTATATGTCTAGTTGGGTAAACGTGCCCAGCGGAGTGCCTCAGGGCTCATTGCTCGGTCCTCTTTTATTTGTAGTGTAATGTAAACGACATCGATCAGTGCCTCCATTCATCCAAACTATTATGCTTTGCCGATGACATGAAAATCTTTGCCACTATTTCAACGCTCGAAGATAGAGTAGCACTTCAGGCTGACTTGTATCGGTTTGAAGAGTATTTTCGGGCTAATAAACTTGATCTCAACCCATCCAAGTGTTAGATGATCACTTATACTAGAAAACGTGCAGTCCTAGCCACTACTTATACTTTGGCGCGCCAGGTCTTGCCAAGGTGCAATACTATTCGTGATTTGGGCGTCCATTAAAACAGTAAGTTACTTTTTGACACACACAGTGACGCAATTGTTAAAAAAGCTTTTAAACTGCTTGAGTTTATAATAAGTCTCTCTAAGTGTTTTACTGATGCTAAAACACTAAAAATATTATATTGCACTTTTGTTAGAAGTCAGCTACTTCTTTAAATCTAATTCTATTCACAATTAGTGTGAATTCGGCCAGAAGGTGTTATTTGTTTTTGTCATTTTATTTTATTTTCTATTATTTTAATCATATACCTAATTGCAAACTAAATAACTATTTATATTGCTTCTTACTTTAATTTAGGCGATGTGTGTTTTCTGTTTTTGTGCTCACACCATAAATTATTAATATAAGTCTGTACGTGAGGATTTGTAATTGGCTTTCGAGTGACTGGTTTCGTTTTGTGTTTGTTTTTATTAGCTGTAAGTCCTTCATGTACTAAAATAAATAAATAAAATAAATTAGTACCTACTTATAGAAAAAAATAGAACCAACTATTTTTTACAAACGTGTTTTCAATTGAAATATATTATTATAGTACAATAGATCAGAAGGATTCTTCATTTAAAGCTCGTCTTTCCGATAAATTACAGCGAGAAGTTGCAATACCGAATTAATACAGTTGTCCGTCACGATAGGTGGTATCGAAGTCCAAAATAACAAGCCGTAGCCTTGACTCATTGCCTTTTTGGCAATTTCACGGCGGAATACATGATCTCAACAAAAAAACACAAACATTACAAAAAATTTTTTCCTATATTTTGCAATTGTAAATTAAAATTATTTTTTATGATTTTGGTTTATCATAAAATCATTTTTTTTCCTCATTTTCTTTTTTTCTGTAATGATAAATGATAAATGATTTATTTTCTGTAAGTAGGTTTGTACAAACACTTTTACATGTCAATCATATTTTTTTTTAAACTAGATGAGGTCGGCGTTTCCTATCTGACTACTCTGAGAAGAAAGGCCGAAACAAACTCAGAGGTCACAGTCTCTTTTAAAGTCCAGACTTAATCTTGGTCAGATCATGTGAAGACCATGTAGATTGGTGTCTGAAATGGTCTTTTGAGTAAAGAACCACACAGATTGAGCGGACCTGTCCAGTCAGTGCACGCATTTGTCAAAAATCGTGCAGCTCAACTCAGAACTTGAGGAGCCTTACGATTCGACGAACAATACCAATGAAGGGACATTTGGGTAGGCCTCATAAATTACTCAAACTGCCAGGTCATGATTAAAACTAACTAAGAAGGAAAACAGAAAAAAGAAATGACCCACATAGTCTTCACACTCACAATAATAATAATAAAAAATAAGATACTTTACTAAGTAAATATCCATGTCATTGTTTATATAATATTCATCAATGTCAATGTGTATATAAAAATCCGGAAATAATCTTTGATCTTTGAGGACTATGTAGATTGGTGTCTGAAGTGGTCTTTTGAGGAAAGAACCACACAGATTGAGTGGAACTGTGCAGTCGGTGCACGCATTCGTCAGTAACCGTGCAGCTCAACTCAGAACTTAAGGAGCTCAACGATTCGACGAGTAATACCAAGGACAGGACATTTGTGTAGACCGCATAAACCACTCAAACTGCCAGACCATGATTAAAACGGAAACAATGACCCACATAGTCCTCACATTCACAATAATTAAAATAATATAAGACTTTAAACAGTAAATGTTCATGTCATTCTGTATATAAATAGATATTTAGAAAGAGAAAAAAAAAAAAACAAAAGTGTAAATCAGCAAAAAATAAAAAATAAACAACATTCACTGTCTAGACCTATTGGAGCAGCTCAATCCCAAGCTTTTTTGTCCTCAATATAGTCTTTTACAGTATAATAGGCTTTCTGGCATAGTTTTAGCTTTATAAAAGATTTGAATTTATTAATGCTTAGTTCTTGAATGTGGCTAGGAAGTTTATTATAAAAACGTATACATTGGCATCTAAACGAGCCACCTATTTTCTTGTAACAAGCTGAGCCCAAAAGTGGGCGATCTCCTTTGAGGTAATTTAGTGAACTTTGTTCATTGATTTTTTGGCGCCTACTCAAAATTACTTAGGTATACTTACATTAAGAACTTAGTTATTAAGGTTAAATAAAATAGGTTTATTATTTTTTGCTTTTCAGTTTTTTCGGCGGTTTAATATTTTTGTTAAAAAGTTTCGTAAATTACTTATGTACAGACGCCAGCACATCAAGCTACTACAATCTGTCAAATTTTTTTAATCGATTTTCAACTTTATCGCTAAAGTAGTAGGTTCAAAGTTGATCGGGAAAATTTGACAGTTTCGGGTAGCATGATGTGCTGGCGTCTGTACTACTCTGTCAAGAAAGTACCGGGAAAAGATCAATAATACACAAAATGTTAGTTATTCCTGCAAATTTATTTTATCACCTTCAAAGTAGGCTCCTTCAGAAACGATACACTTATGCCAACGAATAATGCAATCATCAAAACATTTTTTAAAGGCTTTTTCCGGAATTGAGTTCAGTTCTCGCCGCGAATTTTTCTTTATGTCTTCTACCGAATGAAAACGGGTGCCACGAAGTAATAATAGTACGTAGTAATTTGAGTTTAGGAAAAGGAAGAAGTCGGTTGGAGCCATATCTGGTGAGGTAAGGTGGTTGCTCAATGGTATTTGTTGAGTTTTTGGTCAAAAATTCGTTCACAAAGATGGCCTTGTGCGAAGGCGCATTATCGTGGTCAAAATCCAAGAATTTTTCTTCCACAAATCTGGCCTTTTTCGTCTAATTCGCTCTCTTAAACGCCGCATAACGCTCAAATAATATCCTTTATTTAGCGTTTGACCTTCCGGCAAGAATTCCGAGTGCACAACACCGCGATAGTCAAAGGAAACAGTCAACATGACTTTGACTTTTGATCGACTTTGGCGTGATTTTTTCGGTTTCGGTTTAGTTGGAAGGCGCCACTCCGAAGCTACTACAACCCACGTCTCGTCACCAGTAACAATGCGTTTCATGAATTTTGGGTCGGAATTGACTTGTTCTAGCATGTCCTCAGCGACTCTTATACGATTGAGTTTTTGGAGAAAATTCAGGTCTTTTGGGATTAGCCGAGCGGCAACATGTTTCATACTCAAGTGATTATTTAAAATGGTACGGATCGACTAGTGAGACAAAGTTCGGCGGCTATCGCTCTCAAACTTGAATGAGGATTTTCAGCCACTATTTCCTTCACTTTTGCGATGTTAACTTCAGTTGCAGACGTTGATGGCCTACCAGAGCGAGGCAAATCTTCCCATCACATCTCGACCGCTTTTGAACGCTTTGTACCACTCATAAGCACGTGTTTTTGATAAAGTCGATTCACCGTAAGCCTTTAACATTTTCAGCGACTCCGAACACGAAATTTCATTGGCGATACAAAATTTAAGACAAACTCTTTGTTCGATGTTTTTGTCCATTACGATTTTCGCAATCGCAATACATAGTAGTTATGATATAACATAAAACAGGACTGTATTTAATCTAAATAACAGATGTAACTCAGACTAGGCGCCAAAATGGAAAACAGTTGTGCCAATATAACAATAAAAAAAATTAATTTGGAACCATTAACAAATCATCCATTCCTGATAAGGGAAGGTCGGGTAGCCAGACACATAAATAAATTGTAAATAAAAGTACCAATTAATGAAATTTCTGTCTTTATTTTGTACTTAAAATTAAATTAGAGACTTCTTTGATAATATTAATTAGAAATTTCTAATCATATCACATTTTTTAAAGGAATCTAGAACGAATTATTTGGTGTTATATTTTTGGTAAAACAAGTAATGGGGGGTAGCTCCGGGCATAATAATCAATCGTGGCCGAATCGTTTCTTGGCCTTAAAAACGTCACAAATGTAATAAATACCACAGAATCTAAATAAACACAGTCTTCATGGGCCCAGTCCTTACATTTTCGGCACTGTATCCAGTCCTTTTTAAATGTTTCTCTGCATATGTCTCCTTTTCTCGATCTTCTTGAGAAAGAGTTTGAATTTTTTTTTTTTTTGTGTTCTACATCTTTTTAGCACCTTTACTTTTTGTCCTTTCCCTTGGTCTTTTTATTGCCTCTACTTTTCCCTTTTATTTTCTATTTCTTTATTATATGGTGAACAGGTTATAATCTCGCACTTTTGGGTTTTTCGAGCTCGCCTTAACAAGTGTTTTGTTGACGCATCAGGAAATGGTGAGAGCTGTTTTAATAAATTTGATGAGCTGGAAACAAAAAACTCACTCACGACTAACTTACTCGGCACCCGCACCATTTCTACTCTAGAGGGCACACATTTACAATAACGCTTTGCCTACGCAACACATTTAGTTTCTTAGGAATTTAAATGTCCGGGGTTACCCGCTATCTGGGGCTATCCGACCTTCCCCTATTTTTTTGACTGAATGTATATTATTATTTATGCAGGCAAGTATAATTTTTGTTAAAGACAAAGAATAATAATATGTTATGTTTTAATTAATTCATTTTTAGATACAATCATCAAATGGATGTTACCAAACACGCATTCGGAACAGTGAGTGTTATCTGCGCGTGAGTCACGCAGTGCGCTCATTTAGCTGGACACATGCTAATTGATGGTTTCACGGTGCGCTAACATGAACGCGGCACACAAAACAGATTTCGTTCATGAAACACTGCTCGCTCATTTGTGTCAGAGCCATAACAAACAGCAATTAGACAGCTATGCTAATTGTAAGATTAGCGAAACAGTCATAGAAATAGTAACGAAATCTCGCGCATTACATCTGAGGTGGAAAAAAACAAGTTGACCAACACTTGTTAGAACTGCTTACAACAGTACAGTGACAATCAAAGAAAAGCAACAAGGTTTTGTTTTGATAACATGATGTAATGCAAATAATGTGTCACTTTGTATCAAATGCATTTAGTCAATAATATATTTATGTTAAGGATACAGGAAGCCACATACCTATGTGACGCGATAGGGGATATTGACTAACAATAGGCTAACTAAGTAAATGTATGTACATTAATTTGCTAGAACAAATTCATTATTTTTTAAATAGGTTTTGGTTTTTTAGTGGAGATTACAACATGTTCTCATAGGCTACAACAGTGGGCGGTGAGCCTGCCATACAAAGTACAAAGCATACTCACTGCTTCTCCACGCTCCTTGCTCACAACTCGCTTCTCCTCCATATCACACTTGTTGCCAAGTATCATCTTCTCAACATCTTCATTTGCATGCTGGAATGACAATGTTCACTGATCACTATTTATTATACAAGGTGTAACTTAAATAACGCACAACCTTTTAAGGGGTCATTGTACTCATCATTACGAACAACTTTTACTATGGGACCAAACATGAAATCGCGGAATAAAAATCAGCTGTTCCCTACATTTTGACGAGTTATGCGAACATAACTATAGGGAACTGCTCATTTTTGTTCCCCTAGTAAAAGTTGTTCACAATGATGAATACAATGACCCCTTATGAGGTTGTGCGTTATTTAAGTTACAGGTTGTATACAATGACATTGCTGATGTAAAAACTGAACTAAATACTCAATGATCAGCTCAATTGCTTATTTAGTTCAGTTTTTACAATCCTAAGTACTTAATATTTCAATGACAGGTACTCAATCAGTGATACGTACAAGAATGATTTACTACACAATTACGTGGATGTTAAATGCTAATATTCAACTTACTAATCAAGAAGTATTCATATTTACAGTAACTTATTTATTAGGTATACTATTAGTTATTCTGTGGTCATTCCTAAAATTGTAGTGATTTAAAATAATAATTACTTTTATATATATTTTGAGTGGCCTAAGGACATGTCTCATTTCAAGATTAAGTTTACACCACCATGGTGACATGTAGGTGACAACAACATGTACTGCTGTAAGTAGCATATTATTTCATAATGTTTGATTCACACTGAACTTCATATGTATTTTTAGATACCTAATTGAGAATATTAGAAATAAGTTGCATTTAAACAAAATGTTCCCCACTGCATACAGTATGTTGTGAGGAAGGTTATGGTATATTGGTGGGATCACATGACCACTGTTGTGGCATACCTAAATATGATTGTATAAATACACACAGTCCGGCCATGCAGAGTTTCAATTACTGCTCCACAATATGCTGTACCCGCAGCGGTGGCTGAGACTACTTACTTCGTCTATATTCCGTAACCATTTGACGATGTCATCAAATGTTTTCTCATTGGTGATGTCGTACACGAGCATGATGCCCATCGCGCCGCGGTAGTACGACGTGGTGATGGTGTGGAACCTTTCCTGGCCCGCCGTGTCCCATATCTGGAGCTTTATCTTTTTGCCGCGGAGCTCCACCGTCTTTATTTTGAAGTCGATACCTACAAGTCATTAAAGCACACCATTTAAAATAACATTATGTTGTAATCGAGTAGTACGAAATGATTCTAAGTACTAGGATACATTATATTCAGAACTAGGTAATTAAAAATTAAACAAAAATAAAAAAAACAATTTGTTCAAGGCAAGGCTTCGGTGATACAAAAATACAAAGGTGGCTCATACCGATCGTAGATATAAACGTCGTTGTGAAGTGGTTGTCTGAAAACCTGAACAATATACATGTCTTGCCTACGCCGGAGTCACCAATGAGGAGTAGTTTGAACAACAAGTCGTAGGTTTTCTTAGCCATTTTATTATATTTTACGCTTATGAAATGTAAAAACGATAAAAACCCAAAATCATCCGATCTCAAGATATGACAGTACTTTTCAAGAGTTGCCTTGTGGACAAAAAATGATGTCATTTTCTTGTTTAAATTTTTAGCTAGGAACATTTTAAGTTTTGAGCAGAGAACAGACGTGCTGCCAAGATCGTGCGGGGATAGTCGATCTTTGACGTTGGTAAAATAAATTGGTGGTGTTTGTGTTTATCTTGATCAAAGTTATGTCGTATGACATGAATCTGTTTGAAACATGTTTGAAACCATATCAATATTATTATTTATGATACACCATGGGGTAGACGAGAACAAAAACCTCCCCAATTTACGTGTAGCGTGTAGAGGAGGTACCCCAAAAAAATGTTTTTTTCATGATTTTATTTTTCCACTTTGTTGGCGTGATTAATATGTATAAACATGCTAAATTATAGCTTTGTAGTACTAAGAGACTTTGAGCTTAGCTGCGGACAGATGGACAGATGGACATGGTGAAACTATAAGGGTTCCTTGTTGACTACGGAACCCTAAAAAAAAAAAAAAATACTGGTAGCCTGAGTGCGACCTGCAAAGGGGCATAAGTTACTTTTTATCCGGGATATTTATATAAAATTATGACATCTAGACACGCGGTAGCGTGTCAAGCCAAGTTCAAACTAATAGAACTGGCAAGCAGCAGCGTGCGTTACATTCTTATAATTATTACACGAACCATTTGGAGCCCCCCTCATAACTCAAAAACTATTTCACACAAACATGTCAAAGGCTGATATATTGAGACTTGCGAGATACATATGTGCAACAAATTTCATTAACTCACCTCAAATTGTTATATAGATATTAAAGTCCAAAAATCGTCATTTTTATCACCGACTTAACTGACTGACCTATAGATCAAAACTCTAACCCAGTTCCCGATGACCTAGAAAGTTCCAATTTGGCATCCAGATATGTAGTTGGGTGAATACAAAGGAATAAATCAGAAACCAGTACATTTTTATCATTTTATTATAATTTGTCAATTAATTGCTTACCATACTTAGCTTTAGTATTTAATTTGTGTGTAGATCATGAAGACTATAGATAAGGAGTCCAAACTCTGTACATTAGAGTTGTGCTTGTGCCAGAAATTTGAAAAAATAACGTTGGCGGGCAGAGTGCGCTGAGGTCGCTAAGTTACCAAGGTAGAGAATCCACTCGGTACACTACGTAATGCAGCGCGGCTGGTGGCTGGTTTTAGAACTATTGCTCTAAGAATTTTTCGGGACAAATTTTCCGTATGCGATGCCCTAGAGTTTGGACTCCTTTTCTCTAGTCCTCATGGTGTCTTCTGAGATCAAGGAGTCTTCCCAGATTTAAAGAAATACAGTAAGGTTATTCCACTTTTTAAATCTGGGGACAGCAAAGACACCAATAATTATAGACCAGTATCCGTGTTGCCAGTATTCAGCAAGGTATTCGAAAAGGTAATGCTCAATCAAATGCTTAATCATTTTAACAACAACAAAATCTAAAATAAAATAAAATAAATAATAAATCTAAACAACAAAATCGACCAGCAATATGGTTTCACCAAAGGCTGTTGTACAACCGACGCCGGTGTCACTTTATTAAAACACGTATTTACAGCGTGGGAGGAGGCCCATGATGTCATAGGAATCTTTTGTGACCTCTCCAAGGCATTTGACTGCGTTAATCATGAAACCTTGCTCTTGAAACTTGAGCATTACGGACTAGGTAAACCTGCGCTCAGTTTAGTAAAATCTTATTTAAGTGATAGACAGCAAAAAGTTCAAATAAACGGGGTCAATTCACTTGGTTTAAAAGTAAAAATGGGTGTTCCACAAGGCTCGATATTAGGTCCTTTCCTCTTTTTGGTGTATATTAATGATCCACCCCATTTATTAAAAAACCAACCACAAATGGTGTTATTTGCTGATGATACTTCCTTAATTTTTAAGATAAATAGACGTGCATCAAATCTTGACGACGTAAATAACGCCTTACTGCAGGTGCTAAATTGGTTCACTGCTAATAATTTAGTATTAAATGGAAAAAAAACTAAATGCATAAGATTTGCTTTACCGAACGTTAAAAGTATTGATTGTGACATAGTATTGAATAAAGAGAAACTAGAATTTGTCGATAAAACTGTTTTCCTGGGGATCACGCTCGACTCAAAGCTACAATGGGGTCCTCATATAACATCTCTTGCAGGATGGCTAAGTTCAGCAGCGTATGCTGTAAGAAAAATCCGTCAATTTACTAATGTAGATACCGCGAGACTAGTCTATTTCAGTTACTTTCATAGTATCATGTCTTACGGTATTTTACTATGGGGACGGGCTGCCGATATCAAGTCTATTTTTATTCTGCAGAAAAGAGCCATCAGAGCAATATATGGCCTCCGCAGGCGCGATTCTCTAAGGGAACTGTTTAAGGGTATTAATATCATGACGGTACCTTGTCAATACATCTATGAAAACATCATGTACGTAAGGAAAAATCTAAATCTTTTCACTAAAAGAGGTGATAGACACACCTATAGGACTAGAAATAGGGACCAATTGGTTCAACCAGGTTTCAGACTGGCTAAAGTAGACTCGTCCTTCATGGGGTACTGTTTAAAATGCTACAATAAAATACCTCCCCACATACTCCAACTCAATGAAACGAAATTCAAATCTTACATAAAACACACACTATGCAGCCAAGCATATTATAAGTTGGGGGATTACATCGCAGACAAAAATGCTTGGCTCAACGCTGGTCCTGCTCCACAAGGGCGCATAAACTAATTAATTAGCATTCGAAAATATATAAATACTAGCTGCGAAACCCGGCGTTGCCCGGGTTATGATACATCCCATGTTTAATGGCATGAAAAATTTATGCACACCAATATTTTTTTAACTTACATATTACAGATTCTTATCTCCGATATGTAGATATCTATTTCGGCGAGTTCAGATTCCGTAATAAAATAGTTGGCGAGCCAACTTTTAATTTAAGGCAGTGTAATGACATTCCTGGAACATTCAACGAATTTAAAAATTCAGTAGGAAAATTCCCGCTTTCATCTTGGTCAGTCATTGTATCAATTGACATGTAAACTTTTTCTTCTCCTGGAATCATTTCTTGGACGATCCTGTTGATGTTGTTGACAACGTCGTTCTTTGTCGCTAGAATAATTCACTCTCGTAACCATTCTGAATTGGTATGATTTTCGAGAATATTCGAGTATACTTCATTTATGACTTGTTCAGATGTTTCAACAATATTACATAAGTTATTAGTCAATACGATTTGGCAAGTATTTTCATCTACTGGATAGGTGCCTTCTGCTTTGTGTAAAAGTTTTTCAGAAAATTCTTGTGCCCTTTCATCTCCTGAAATGTACGCTCTCATGTTGTCCTGCAGTTAGTAATGCTAAAGTTCATTGCCCCCATAGATGTGACTCCAAAATTTCTACATATATATAGTGTCTGTATTCATTTAATAAGCATGAAGTTTCACTTCTATCGGGCGTGGTTTCCACGCACAACCTTTTTTTATAAATAATCTAGATCATTCTGGAATTTTCGAGAACATTCTAGAACGTTTGGGGGCATTCTGGTGAATAATAGACCGCTCTGAATCATTTTAACATCTCTGAATTATTTTTTGAATAATCTAGAGCATTTTGGAATTTTCGAGAACATTCTGGAACGTTTGGGAGCATTCTGGTCAATAATAGACCACTGTGAATCATTTTAACGTCTCTGAATTATTTTTGAATAATCTAGATCATTTGAATTTTCCTAGAACATTCTAGAACGTTTACGAACATTTTAGACGATGACAGACTATGCTATATCATTTTAAAATTTTTGGCTAATAGTAGATCATTTTAGAGCATTCTACAATATTCTGGCAAATAGAAAAGTTTCTATGTGTTACAAAAGGACAACAATATATTATTCCAAATTTTCGCCACTCACAACCATCCACTTTTACCCACCGCGACCAAACTCCCTTATTCACAGCAGGAGACCACAGGGTATTCACCACCACAACGGGGAGTAGATTGCCGTTGGTGGTGATAGAGAAAACCCCGGACGTACATTCGCACACTTGCTTTTTATACATATATTATGATATGTATAGATTCGTCGTTTAACGTAAATTTGCACACATTTTGAAACTTTCTAGATCATTCCAGAAGTTTCTAGAACGTTCTCGAAGATTCCAGATTGATTATAATAGTTTGCACTCATTTCGGAACCTTCTAGATCATTCCAAAAGCTTCTAGAACTTTCTAAAACATTTGAAACTTCCTAGATAATTCCATATATTTCTAGATCTTTCTTGAACATTCTGAATCGATTATAATAGTTTGCACTCATTTTCGAACTTTCTAGATTATTCCAGAAATTTGTAGATCATTCTCGAACATTCCAAATCGATTATAACGATTTTACTCATCTTAAAACTTTCTAGATCATTCCAGAAGTTTCTAGAACTTTCTAAATCATTTCAGAAATTCGAATCTTCGAGAACTTTCTCGAAGATTCTAGATTGATTATAATAGTTTGCACTCATTTTAAAATTTCTTAGATTAATCCAGAAATGTGGAGATCTTTTCATAAGTCCTTATGAGTTAGAAAAGGACAGCTAGATATATATTTATTCACATTTTTGCCACCCACGACCACCCACTTTCACCCACCGCGACCAAACTCCCTTACTTTCACTGTGAGACCAAGGGGTGTTTACCACCCCAACAGGAAGTTAATTCAAGTTGGTGGTGATAGCGAAAATCCTGTCTTTACAAACGAACATTAGCATTTTATATATATATATATAGATATAGATAGTTGGAGCTGCTGAAGACTGCTGAAGATTGAAAAAACTATCTTTGTATTGTATAAATTCAATCTCCTAATATTGTATAATTGCATAACACGTGTGAGCACTATGTACCTAAACTATAAAGCTACCATTTACTGGGTACGTCTTTCATTGACTTGAATGTGCCATGGCGGCTGAGAGTATGTCATGCTCACTCAAATGTCTCGCTGGTGGTGGTGTGTGTGTTGGATCATTAAGTTCCCTTCAAAATGGTTGAGCTAAATGGTGCTGATCCCTACGTCATGCTCGTGAACGGGCGCCGCCAGTAGGGACTGGTCATCTCTTAGCTGCCACGGCTTATTTTAATTTTAATCTAAGTATTTTCATTTCTGAATTGTTTTTGTTGGTTATCTTTTTTTAACCGACTTCAAAAAAAGGAGGAGGTTATCAATTCGACTGTATTTTTTTTAATTTTTTTTTTTTATGTTTGTTACCTCATAATAACCGACTGGGTGAACCGATTTTCATGATTCTTTTTTTATTTGAAAGCTGGTGCTTCCCGTGTGGTCCCATTGTCATCATTTCAATATCTGATGATGGGATCTTGTAGAAATCGGGGGAACTCTTCAATAAATAACAGCAGATTAACCGCGATTGTTGCTATAGCATATCTAAGCATTGTTTACACCATCACACAACATAATATCACGCCTGTACTCACTACAAAGGTTATAATTTTTTTTATTATAATAATAATACCAGTAAAACAACCGCGATTGCTGCTATCGCATATGTATGCACTGTTTACGCAATCGCACAACATAACATCACGTCTGTACCCTATAAACGCAGATGCAGCTTCCTGTCACTGATATTTACATAGCAAGTAGTGTTTATATGAATTTGATTGGGGTAGATATAACTAAAAAGTGAAAAATAAAAAATTTTATATAAAAAAAAAAAACAACCGACTTCCAAAAAAACACTACAAAGTGAAAAATAATTTTAATTTCGGAAGTCGGTGTCAAAAAACCAAAAGTCGTTTGTTTTTTTTTTATATAATTTTTTTTTGTACGGACGCTTTTAACGTGCACGTCTTTCTACATCGTTCTCACATGTATAATTTCAACTTGAATGATGTAACCAAAATGTTGTAACAATTTTTATGATTTAAAAGAGTGTCCGTGGAGTTTCTTGCCCGTTCTTCTCCACAGGTACCTACTTCGCTTTGGAATGGGCAACTAGCTTCATCTTTTTGACTGACTGACCCCTTGACAATTCAAAAGTGCCTATAATTGGTCTACTTGAAATAAATGCTTTGAGTTTGAGTTTGATTGATTATATTAATAACACTTACTTAAAGTTCCTGTAATGTAAGAATCAGTGATCAAAATTGATGACAGCCGGTCTTTATGTGGATTTTAAGGTCTTCACGTGAATATACAACGTGTAACGTTAAATGCGCAAAACCTCAGAAACTCCAACTGATTTTTAATTCAATGGACCTATTTCAGAGGGAAAATAAGTCATTAAAAAAATTGTAAAGCTTTTATGTGCTGTTTTAGTTTTACTGGCCATTCTGATCGTTTCTTGCGTCTGCGACGACGCTTTACCGAGGGAGGAGTCGTCACCGGGCCTCTGCGGCGCGCTTTAATGAAGATTTTTTGAAAAATGTGACCTATATTAAAAAGTGGTTCAATTAATTCTGCTCGTTATTCTGATCAAACTATTTTCAGGTTTTGCGCGTTTAACGTTACACGTTGTATAACAAGCGGAATACCACCCTCATTTTTTTAAATACAAACATATTAGTTTTAGTAGTTATAACTACTTTTAACTAAGAGTATAGTCGAATTTCGTATTTATTACGTTATTAAATGGGAATAATGGGATTTAGTATTAATTATCATTTCAATATTTAGCGCACATCAATAGTGCAAGATCTTTACTTATAAATAATGAAATAATAGGTATTTTGGACCATGGCACACGGTGCGCCGTGGAGCAGCGGGGTGGGGAGCGGTGCGATAAAATCTTGACGCGAACGTGCCCAAGCGAGCGGCGTGGGTGATGTTACACAGTACAATATCGCTCACACATACACGACTGCTCCTTAGCCCGGACCGTGACCGGCTAGCTCTGGAAGCGGGGCGGGCGGGAGCAATTCACCAATAATCTGCAGGAGCGTCGAGTCGGCACCTCTGTTGCTGGTCGTCCTCCGCCAGGCCTCCCCCAGGTAGCCAGCGAGTCGGACTCATGCACCGAGAGTTCCGTACCGTTAAACAAAGTGTAACGTTAAATGTGCAAAACCTGAAAATAGTTTGATCAGAATAACGAGGAGAATTGGACCGTGTTATGCAGAAGGCAGCCATGTCGGGAAAAGTACAAACAGAGTTATGAGCATTTTTCTGTCGATGCTTGCACTTCGGTTGTATATTAATTTTCTGATTATTTTATATTTGAGACATATCAGTATAAGTATTGTAATTTTTTGTATCATAATATGCAGAATTTCAAAACGTAGCTATTAATATTAATAATTGCGATTTTAGACGTGGCTGTTTTATACAAAATGTAAAATTTTGTAGAAATCACAATAAAGCATAAACCAGCCATTTAAGTTGGCTGTGTTTTAAAATGTGATCTGTAACTATTTAAAAAATAAAAAACAGACAAGAAAGTATTATGTGTAGCAGCTATTGACTAAAAGGTTTACTACGTTCACTAAAATAATCCGACTGTTGTATAATGTATTCATACAGTTTTTTACTTTACCTAGTGAAAGTAAAAAACAGTATACTTCCTTTCGGTTTTATAAAAAATCAAATAAATAAAATTATTTTGATTTGAGTAAAAACTTGGCAATATGATTAGAAGTAATTATTAAAAAAATATATTAAGACGTCACAAACTATTATCAGTAAAATACAAATTTTCGCACTTATTCATCATCCAAATTAAAATCTAACTCAGCATTAAATCCATCAACGTCATAATCTTCAATAATTTCAGGTGTACATGTCAAATTGTCATAAAAGTGTCGAGCATCTTCTGGTATTACATGTATTATTAATATTATATCAAGTAGCTTGGGCTCTGCTATAGGTTTTCCATTTGGCCATAATTTAGTTAACTGACTCTTAAAAACACCTTCTCTTTCTGGATTGTCAGAGCCGTGACAACGTCTATAAGATATTTTACGAGTAATATCCAATCAGTCGTAATCTTCTTGGTCAAAGTCATTAATATGATATTGATTTGGGTATGTTATTTTTAATTCTCTTGTTATTAGCCAATTAACTTTGTCATTATTTGTTGTTTTCTGCGATACTATGAACTTTTCTAGAGTCGCAGTCGAATAGAAAACATCAACTTCTATTTGGCAAATTATCAGAGGTTCTTGCTTTTTGCATATAGCCATAATTTGAACGTAACATATAGTAGGTAGAGAAACAGAATCTCTACAGATTTTTTCAGTAATCTGAAAATTTACATTATTGTGACTTAAGCCTGTTTGCATGTTACCTCCTCATATATCCTTTGATGGTCGCCCGCAACTTCGTTTGCGTAGAATTCGGAATTACCGCCGTTTAAATCCTATTACCCGTTTTCCCGTAGGAATAAAGCATTTTCCCGCGGTAAAAAGTAGCCTATGTTCATCAGGGATAATGTCGGCTTCTAATGGTAAAACAAATTTTTAAATCGGTCCAGTAGTTTCGGAGCCTATTCAATACAAACAAACAATCAAATCTTTCCTCTTTATAACATTAGTGTAGATTATATTTGTCTGAAGCTGGGGTAGAGGTAGTGTCTTTTGCATATCAAACGTAAGACATTCGATGTCTTCTTGATTTTTAGCTAAGTTTATAATATATATTTTTAATTGAGATCTTGCTCTTTCGGCCTGGTGAAGATGAATGCTGTGTGTTTCTTTAATGGAGTTAACATCCCCACCGCTTCTACTTGTATTTCTTAGTTCTATGCGAAATTTATAGCAGACATTGCACGTATCTTTGCTTAGTATTTTAGGTTTGATGTTAAAGTTATCGTAAAAAATCGCTTGAAAAAACTGTAACTCACGGCGTTTCTGGTCATTTTGGCTTTATATTCATCATAAACTACCTACATACAAAGTCAATCCAGGCTTAAAAAAACTTTGCCGATGTTTTTGACCTGCTATAAAGAGACGTATATAGTGGGAGTGAATTAATAAACTCATTTATTACTTCTTTACGCACACCAGGTACCCTATTTTCTCCTCCCCTTTTTTAAACCTCATTGTTCTAGCAACGGTATCCGCGAATTTATTTTGTCCCTGGCTGTTGAGATTCTAGTTGAGCATATATTCACAATTTTGCAGAACATACCTCGGCAAACATCATGTTTCTATTTTATATTTTCGCAAAAACTGTTTTCTTTTTATGGCTTTATCACTTCTCACCTACTTGACCTAAACGCCCAGAAAAGTTGTGTGCGAATTATATGAACCAAGACTCCAAAACTATTCATATAAATGTTTGCGTGTTTGCAAAGGTACAGCCGTTTTGCACAGATTTTTGCATTTGCAGGTAAAATCTATGAAGTGTCTTGATTGTTTACATCTTCAATCAGGAAAACGCCCTGGATGGAGTTGAAAAAAGCCAACTGCCATTAACAACAAATAAATAATTTACAGTAAACAGCCATCTCAGAGTGGCTGCCTTTTACGTAACTCGAACACCGATACCTCCTAATATTTTGAAATTTGTAAAAAACAGCCATATAGTTTGGCTGACTTCTGCAAAATAGGTATTTTAATTTTTGTCAAAATTGGCTGCATTTTACATGAAGATGACTGTTTTTTACAATAAACATCTGTAGACATGGCTGCATTTGACGGCTCATATCTCCGTGATAAATAGAGATATGGACATGGCTGTCTTTGCAAAAAATCTGGTATGTCGTAATTTGTATGGCTGTGTTTATAACTCATTTTTGGAAAAAGTGCCATATGGCTGCTTTCTGCATAACTAGGTCCAATTAATTGAACCACTTTTTAAAATATTAGGTCATCCCACTTCCAGTGTCATATTTTTTTATTATTATTATTTTACAAAAACTGACTACTATACTATATAACCTTGTGACACTAATCAATAATCTCCACCACTATTAATCACTCGCTCCCAGACTGCTGGCAAATCTTGAACACCATTTAAAGTACCATTTTTATTTAATTCATCAATAATGCTCTTTAGTTTAATATCTAACTCCTTTTTGCTATTGTATCGAGTACCCGACAATTTCCTCTTCACATGGCCAAAACAATTGAAATCACAAGGATTCATATCCGGGGAATATGGCGGCTGAATAATTTCAATCCATCCTTTATCTTCAATTAAATTCTGAACTATTTTTGATTTGTGCGGTCTGGCGTTATGTAAAATTATAGGACTCGTTATATGATGTTCGTCTGCCCAAATAGGAATATTTTCTTCTAAAAATGACTTATATCGCTCTCCAGTCATAGTTGTATTTTCATCATAAGTTCTCCAAAAAGCAATGCCTCTGACATCCATAGCTACTATTAGTAGTATTTTTCGTTCATGTAGCTCTGCACGTGGTAAATGTTCAGCTGAAGTGCCCGGTTCCACCCAACATCGTGACTGATGTCTTTGACGAGGAGTATAAAATTCGACCCAAGTTTCATCAAGGCATATGAATCTATTAAGTATATTTTTCTTACGGCGATACCACGATAAATGGCTACGCGCAGTTTCATAACGAAACTCCTTCTGATCCGTGTTCAGAGTGTGGGGCACCCACACTGCACTTTTATTGACCAGACATAAATTCTCCGTGAGTACTCTATGCATACTGGAATGAGGAATGTTAAGTTGAGTGGAGAGATCACTGACACTGACCCTACGTGACTGACGAAGGGCTTCCTTGATTTTGTCCCTTGCTTCTAATCTAGTCGATGATAATGATCGAGGTGCTCGCGGCTCATCTTCAGCTGTGGTTCTTCCTTGTTTGTACATTTCAAGCCATCGCTGTACGGTTCTTTTATTTAAGGCGTTACGACCAATACACTTTACCAGTAAGTCGTGCGCAACTCCTCCAGAGTAGTTGAGTAAAGCACAAAACTTTAGAAATATACGTAGCTCCACTATATTAATAGATTTTTTTAAATCTTCCATTTTAAATCAATGCACGTCTTGACAATACAACAACCAAATTAAACTAACATGATTGTACAAGACAACACATGTATTAACTATTGCATACCATTGCGCAATACATAAATATTGGAAATAAAAAATATGACACTGGAAGTGAGATGACCTAATAGATGAACTGAAATAGGTTAATTGAATTAAAAATCAGTTGGGGTGTCTGTGGTTTTGCGTATTTAACGTTACACGTTGTATATATATATATTATGTTTTACCCTATTAGTGGATAGAAATACTGACATCAAGTTGATCTGCCGCGGGAAAACAACTATTTCAATTTCAGCTTGTATATTAAATTTACATTTTTTTTTTCTGAAAAAGTGTGCTGCCTAGAGAAATCGTTTTATTTTTCCTGTAATCTTTACATAAACTTCTATCATATACAATAATTTCAGATTTTTCTATAAGCAATGTTCAGAGATAAGGGGGAAATGTTTTTTTTTACATTTTTCATCCAAAGTCGAAAACTGTGAGGCCTAAAAAAAAAATGTTTGAGAATGTGCAAACATCAATCTTTCATATGATACCCCACATGCCCTAGTAGCCTCACTTCGAATTTTTAACCCTTAGTAGGTATCGTGGGTCAAATTTGACCCAGAAGCGAACATAGCGAACATTAAAGTTTTTCTTACATTTCTATTTTTTTTAATGTTTTAAGTTCACACTAACCAAAAAGTGCCAAAAAATTAGGTTAGTTACAAATGCGTGTAAAACATGATATTTTTTTTATATTCTAAAATTAAATCAAGATAATTTTGTAAAAAAATGTTTTTTTTATTTCATAACTAACCATATTTTATACAAATAATAAAAAAATCTACGTTCTACAACAGATTTTTTTGGTATGGGTTAAATATGACCCACGATACCGGTAGTGCTGCCAAAAAAGGCGATACCAGCTAAGGGTTAAGAACCCCATTCAGCCCCTGTTGCAAAAAAAAAAATGGCTTACTTAGTTACAAAATAGTTGGGCAAACGATATCTAAAATTCTTCCAAATTTCAAGTTGATAGTATTAGTATTTCTTGAGATATCCAGCCGTGACAGATGGACAGACAGGCAGACAGACTGAGTCGTACCATAAGGGTTCCTTTTTACCGTTTTGGTACGGAACCCTAAAAAAATAGCTCCATGGAAAAAGTTGAAGGAATGGCGGGGCGAAGGGCGGCAGAAAGTAGTTTTTGTCCCACCTTGAAAAAAATCTAGATAATCTAGGGCTGCAGCAAAGTAAGTCGCCTAAAATTATAGATCAACTAAATAGGTACTTTACGCCTGTCTCAAAAGACTCAAGCGTCAGGTCAGTCAGTGTGTGATGTAAACTGTATTGACTAATTCCATGCTTTTAATCTGACAAAGACAATGAATGTCAAACGTCAGTCCGTCAACAAATATCTTTGTCATGCATATAGATTTTATAGATAATACATATATAAACTGGAATGTAATGTAACTACTAACTGTTGTAATGGCTGCCGGCGCGCGTCGGTCGATTGTTCTTTCTCTTTCACATTTCCAGATTTCTCTCAGTTGGACGAGAAATCAATAAAGCGGTCTGTGTTATATGAAAAGTAGCTTAATACGTAAAGCTTAAGTTATGTGAACTGTGTATAATTCGTGTTTTAAACGTTATTATTTATCAACAAAATGCATCGCCGTGGCGGGAAACGTATTCGGATGGATGATCCTCCACCAGAATACGTGAATCCCATGACCCCAGCGACTCCCATGACTGATTACGGTGGACAGTCGATCCATGAGCCTGAGACTCCCA
>OX451400.1:19939627-20114627 GCA_949629135.1 Eremobia ochroleuca | reverse complement strand
TTGAAATATGTTTAAGCGGATAGTATCATGAGAATTTCTATCCATTTTTAAAATTAAAAAGCCTTTCAATTATCTCACCCTTAGAAAACATAAGCACTAATATCTTCAAAAATTCCTCCCAAATAATTTTTAAAACCGAAACAACTTTGACCTCAAATTTATCTTCCGACATAAAAGTACGTTTAATTTTTAAAAATAGTTAAGTAAATTCAAATCTAGGTATACCGTAAATGATCATCTTTTTGGTTATACCTTTCTCCCTCTTCATTCTGCGTTATTTCATGTTCTTCTTCCAATACATTATGAGATACCGATTGAGCTGCTTGTGTTCTCTGCTTAGGCTTGCGGGGCTTATTAGATTGCGCAGATGTGGCAGTGAATCTTGGTTCTACACGCGCTTCGTTAGAACATTCCATTGAGTTAGTGTTCAATGACCTTGGTTCTTCGTGTACTGTTGCCTTAACTACTATGTCCCTATACGATTCCGAACCACTTGTTGTTGTACTTGTAGTAATAACGGCAGGGTAATTGCGTAATACACTATTATTAGCAATGGGTTTAATTTGGACAGTTCAACAACATTCATTGCGTTATTTACGTTGCCGAGCAAACACATTTTTCCAACATATGGAGCAATGGATTAGCAATATGCTTCAAAATTATTCAAATTGAGAGTAATAGTGTGTTGCGCAATTAGGGTGCGGGACTATGTGAATTTTGCGATAAGCTCACCGGCTTAGCGCGATTCTCAATAAACGATTGGAGAGCTATCCGATAAGGAACCTGTTTCTCGCTCATAATTAATCTTATTTCCTTTTCTTTTAAATATGAGGGGCATGTTTTATCCAAAAAAATATGTGGACCTTTACAATTTAGGCACTTAATTTCTTTTAAGTCGCAGTTTGCATGGTTACCTCCACATTTTGGGCATAGCTTCTTCTTTGTTGGGCAAAACTTAAATACATGACCGAACTGCCAACACCCTGAACATTGCGTGACAGGGAACACATACGCCTCAACTTTAAAGCGGCAGTCGAAAGCGTATATGTGTGAAGGTAATGCGTTACTCTTAAAACAGACCCTTACGGTCTCACTGTCAATCCATTTACCCTCAGTGTTCAATCTTTTGAGGCGATTAATAGAAGTAATTTCGGTCTCGCTTTGCAATAAATTCTTCAATTCGTTTTCACTCAGTTCAATGTCTACTCCTCATACAATTCCATAGGAAAATGACAGTTCATTCACCTTCTGACATCTAAAACCCATCTCTTTCAATTTCTGACACTCTAACAACGTATTGGCCTCTTCTTCATTAAACTGAATAAGTACTTTGTTGAAGCTTTTATATTTAATTCTGGTAATCCCCTTGATGTTCTCGGATCTGAGAAGTTTAGCCAAAGCCATTTGTTTAGGCAAACTTTCCATTGAAGTGACACAAACTTCATAAACATTGATATCTTCATCGTTCTGTTTTTTATTTCCATCTACCCTCTTGTTACTTTTAATTTCTGTGGAATCACTTCGTATCAACCTCTTTGGTTTCCTTCTATCAACAGTAATAAAATCATCTTCCGCACAATTATCATCTTCCCTCTCTTTTCTCTTCATCGCACTTCTTCTCCCTTCTTCAAAAGTATTTTCAACATCCACATAATTTATTTGTGTTTCATCAAGTTCTCGTTGATAATTCGTAAAAGCTTCCGAATCACTGGCATCTTCTCCATCATTGATAATATCCTCCATTAAAAACAATTAACGTCGGAACGCGTACGCATAAACGCAAATACGCGTGCGCTCCACACGCGAATCACCGGACGAGTGAGTAATAATAATAAAAAATAAGATACTTTACAAAGTAAATATCCATGTCATTGTTTATACAACGTGTAACGTTAAATGCGCAAAACCTGAAAATAGTTTCATCAGAATGACGAGCAGAATCAATTGAACCACTTTTTAATATATGTAGGTCACAATTTTCAAAAAATCTTCATTAAAAACGTTGCCGTGTCTATTTATTAATAGGTCAAGCAAGCCAATGTGAGCGCGGCGCAGCGGCCCGGTGACGACTCCTCCCTCGGTAAAGCGTCGTCGCAGACGCATGAAACGATCAGAATGACCAGTAAAACTAAAACAGCACATAAAACCTTTAAATTTTTTTTAATGACTTATTTTCTCTGAAATAGGTCAATTGAATTAAAAATCAGTTGGGGTGTCTGAGGTTTTGCGCATTTAACGTTACACGCTGTAGATCTGAATAAACATTTATTTATGTTTTCTTCAAATCGGTAGGTATTTTGAATACGATTAACGAGCGGCGTATAATAATTGCAAAAAAAATGATAAAATTGAATTTTTCAGTGTCGAAATAATTAGTAGAGGTAAGTTCGTGTTCATATTTGTCATTTTACATGTAATCTTGTAATTTCATTGATACTGCGTAACACAGATTCAAATTATAATGCATGATGTGCCATATGTGGGCCATACACAATAACATAGGTTTCTATTGAGTTATGATTTTTCTAAATATTTTTTCAAGAAATGGCATCATATTTGCAGGCTAATGTATTTTTTTTAAGACGATAAGAAAAATCATGCTCTCTAGGGTTAAAAGGCAGCCCTCGGTATTTTCGGATACCCCTAGGTATGAGAAATCTATTTTTTTTTTATTGACGTCGCTATTTGAACCAATTAATCTTTTCTGCACACTCAAATATATCTATTTGAATGAAAAATGTAATAATTCTGTTAAAGTTTTTGCCCAAGCAAAAGGCATTTATTGGGAGTTTATGGGCATTTATTCGGCATTTATTCAAAGCGTCCAATATGCCAGGGCATTAACCCATCTCTAGCTCGAACACATTATCTTGCACGCACTTGTCCACGCTTATTGACATGCCGAATTTTTCATCTTGTACGAACTTGTGCACGCTTATCGACTTGTTGAGTTTTTTAAAAGTACAATAATGATTATTCCTACTAAAATATTAGTCATTCTTATAACAAGTTGATACACGTAACACAACTTATAACAAGTTGATACACGTAACACAACTTATAACAAGTTGATACACGTAACACAACTTAAATTTAGTTTGTGAACAAGGGAATCGGCACCGTTGCATTGGCGCCGATTCCCTTGTTCACAAACTAAACTAAATTTAAGTTCAGTACATCTTTTTCTTTCTATTTCATTAAGAAAAGGATAGAAGATAAATATTAGTTAAGTCCTGTCAAATTAAGATACTCAATACACAAGATTACACGTGATTAAAAAAATGAGTTACGAAAAATACGTCTATTTACGTCCGGTGCTGACTAATTTGGCAGGACTAAACTACAATAATATTTATCTTCTGTCCTTTTTTTAATGAAATAAAAAGATGTACTGAACTTAAATTTAGTTTAGTTTATGAACAAGGGAATCGGCGCTACTGTTTATGAGAAATGACTTGCTTATTTTAGTTAATCTTTTGGGTATCACAATTTCATGTTAACACGTGTTTATTTATAGTATTAATGTGATGGCAATTGCTTTTTATTTTGAATATTCCTAAGTTTTTGCAAAAATACAAAATACTTTCTAAGACATAAAGAGAAGGCAGAGTTAGTGTATCAATTTCTTTGATTTTTTTTTCTATGAGATTCGCGAGCACCCATTTTATAGATTACGCGAACTGCCCCTCTTTTGTAACAAAATAATATTGAATCACAGCAGAACACCCTAACACATAACACTGTGGAAACAAGCAAAGTATACTACCCTAGCTGTGGCTATATCTGTTAGCTGCCGACCCCAACAGCAGAACACCCTAACACATAACACTCTGGAAACAAGCAAAGTATACTAACCTAGCTGTGGCTATATCTGTTAGCTGCCGACCCCAACAGCAGAACACCCTAACACATAACACTGTGGAAACAAGCAAAGTATACTAACCTAGCTGTGGCTATATCTGTCAGCTGCCGACCCCAACAGCAGAACACCCTAACACATAACACTGTGGAAACAAGCAAAGTATACTAACCTAGCTGTGGCTATATCTGACAGCTGCCGACCCCAACAGCAGAACACCCTAACACATAACACTGTGGAAACAAGCAAAGTATACTAACCTAGCTGTGGCTATATCTGTCAACTGCCTTATTTTTCTTATTGCATAAACAGATGAACGTAATCTACTCTTGTCTAGTCTTGCATCTCAATATGAAAGCAATTAACAAGCAATATCTGAAATCACTACATAGTATAAAACAAAGTCGCTTCCCGCTGTCTGTCCCTATGTATGCTTAAATCTTTAAAACTACGCAACGGATTTTGATGCGGTTTTTTTTAATAGATAGAGTAATTCAAGAGGAAGGTTTATATGTATAATACATGTATAATAATATAGTAGAAAAACACTGATCATTTTAGAGGTTTCTAATGGGATGTCGTAAATAAACATTTTTTTGCGCTTACATTGCAAACGCTGGCTTAACCCTACGAGATAGATCAAAATAATGTACTACAGTATTGTAAACCTTAAAAAGGTCTACAAAAAAGTCCGCGATGGCATATGTCTATCTATTAGGGATAACCCACAATAACCATTTTTATCCTATACTTTTTAAGAGAAATAATGGCTCTAAAATTATCAGTGTTTCTCTACTATATTATGCATGTATTATATGCATATAAACCTTCCTCTTGAATCACTATCTACTAAACAAAACCGCATCAAAATCCGTTGCTTATTTTTAAAGTTCTAAGCACACATAGAGACAGACAGACAGCGGGAAGCGACTTTGTTTTATACTATGTAGTGATAGTGATCAGCATTGCACCCGTGCGAAGCCGGGGCGAGTCGCTAGTATAATATAAAGGTGTGATTTTGAATGCCCAAACCAATATTAAGGACCAATTGGCGACTGTTGTGGCAATGGGTTTGCGTCGTGAGTTTATGGTTGTTTGATATTCCATCGCTGCGTAGTGATGAAGCTGATGACGGCGCTGGTGGACGTGGCGCTGCTGACGTCGGTGAACTGCGACAACTGCCTGCGCCAGTACGAGGCGGAGCGGCTGAAGGCGCGCGACAAGCGAGCGAACGAGCGCCTCGAGGTGTTGGTGGCCAAGCGCCAGGAACTGGAGGAGAACATGGAGGAGATCAAGAATATGCTCTCCTACATGTTCAAGTCTGTGTTCGTGCATAGATATAGGTGAGGGTCTACTCATTGTAAAAGAGAAGAGTTTACGCTATATTCATAAATAGTTTAGTTGTTTATCCTATCCATTGTAGAATAATGTTTATTTTCTTATTATTGTACACCATAGCGGTGTGCTGTAGAGATACTGTTTTATATTGACTAACTTTATTTGTTACCACTTGCAATAAACAATATTCTGTCCTATTCTATTCATTACTACAACAAATCGCTTAAAATCTCATGTTTTGCTCCAGGGATACGCTACCTGACATTAGAGCCATCACCATGGCAGAGATAGGTATTTGGATGGAGAAGTTCCCAGCACACTTCTTAGATGATCTCTACCTCAAATACATTGGCTGGACATTGCATGACAAGGTATACCGAGGTTTTTATAATTACAGTTTTGCTTATAAACATTATTGACGACAAAAGATATAACTGTGTGAACTGTTCGTATTGCTTATCTATTTGACATGGATGAAACTTAAAATGTTGACTACTTTTTTTGACGAAATGGAGTAAAGAATAGTATATAAAATATTCAGACAATAGTTGGACTTCGGTTTTGGTTACACCTATTGGAGATTCGCCACTGTATTATATCTATTATGTTTATCAATATGAATCAAATAAGCGCCATATAGACTATCAGTTTATAAAGCTGCTGAACATTTGTATTGTGTCTCAGGTGGGCGAGGTCCGACTCCGCTGCCTGCAAGCGCTGCAGCCATTGTACGAGTGCGAGGAGCTGAAGGGCAAACTAGAGCTGTTCACGTCCAAGTTCAAGGACCGTATTGTGTCCATGACGCTCGACAAGGAGACCGACGTCGCCGTACACGCTGTTAAACTTGTCATCGCCATTTTGAAGTGAGTTACATTTCATTTTGACTAAGATTTCTGCTCTTCATGGTACGAATTAATATGAAGAACTTTTATTTATTTTAAGTTCATAATTATACTAAAAATTTGTAGAAATGTTATCTGTGTTGGAATTTATCTACTAACTTTTGATTGAATACCGTCCTAAAAACATTGTATAATGGCTTTGTTTATGAGGCCGTTTGCAAGTATGCTATATGCGTGAGGTGCGTCGTGTCCGCAGATGTCGCATGCACCCGGACGTGCTGACGGACAAGGACTGCGAGAACGTGTACGAGCTGGTGTACTCCTCGCAGCGCGCCGTGGCCGCCGCGGCCGGCGAGTTCCTCAACGTGCGCCTGTTCCGCCACGAGCTGCCGCCCGCGCCCGCGCGCTCGCGCCGCGGCAAGGTGCGCCTGCCCAACACGCCGCTCATCCGGGACCTCGTGCAGTTCTTTATCGAGTCCGAGGTGTGTACACATCTTATACTTACAACGTCGCGCCGCGGCAAGGTGCGCCTGCCCAACACGCCGCTCATCCGGGACCTCGTGCAGTTCTTTATCGAGTCCGAGGTGTGTACACATCTTATACTTACAACGTCGCGCCGCGGCAAGGTGCGCCTGCCCAACACGCCGCTCATCCGGGACCTCGTGCAGTTCTTTATCGAGTCCGAGGTGTGTACACATCTTATACTTACAACGTCGCGCCGCGGCAAGGTGCGCCTGCCCAACACGCCGCTCATCCGGGACCTCGTGCAGTTCTTTATCGAGTCCGAGGTGTGTACACATCTTATACTTACAACGTCGCGCCGCGGCAAGGTGCGCCTGCCCAACACGCCGCTCATCCGGGACCTCGTGCAGTTCTTTATCGAGTCCGAGGTGTGTACACATCTTATACTTACAACGTCGCGCCGCGGCAAGGTGCGCCTGCCCAACACGCCGCTCATCCGGGACCTCGTGCAGTTCTTTATCGAGTCCGAGGTGTGTACACATCTTATACTTACAACGTCGCGCCGCGGCAAGGTGCGCCTGCCCAACACGCCGCTCATCCGGGACCTCGTGCAGTTCTTTATCGAGTCCGAGGTGTGTACACATCTTATACTTACAACGTCGCGCCGCGGCAAGGTGCGCCTGCCCAACACGCCGCTCATCCGGGACCTCGTGCAGTTCTTTATCGAGTCCGAGGTGTGTACACATCTTATACTTACAACGTCGCGCCGCGGCAAGGTGCGCCTGCCCAACACGCCGCTCATCCGGGACCTCGTGCAGTTCTTTATCGAGTCCGAGGTGTGTACACATCTTATACTTACAACGTCGCGCCGCGGCAAGGTGCGCCTGTCCAACACGCCGCTCATCCGGGACCTCGTGCAGTTCTTTATCGAGTCCGAGGTGTGTACACATCTTATACTTACAACGTCGCGCCGCGGCAAGGTGCGCCTGCCCAACACGCCGCTCATCCGGGACCTCGTGCAGTTCTTTATCGAGTCCGAGGTGTGTACACATCTTATACTTACAACGTCGCGCCGCGGCAAGGTGCGCCTGCCCAACACGCCGCTCATCCGGGACCTCGTGCAGTTCTTTATCGAGTCCGAGGTGTGTACACATCTTATACTTACAACGTCGCGCCGCGGCAAGGTGCGCCTGCCCAACACGCCGCTCATCCGGGACCTCGTGCAGTTCTTTATCGAGTCCGAGGTGTGTACACATCTTATACTTACAACGTCGCGCCGCGGCAAGGTGCGCCTGCCCAACACGCCGCTCATCCGGGACCTCGTGCAGTTCTTTATCGAGTCCGAGGTGTGTACACATCTTATACTTACAACGTCGCGCCGCGGCAAGGTGCGCCTGCCCAACACGCCGCTCATCCGGGACCTCGTGCAGTTCTTTATCGAGTCCGAGGTGTGTACACATCTTATACTTACAACGTCGCGCCGCGGCAAGGTGCGCCTGCCCAACACGCCGCTCATCCGGGACCTCGTGCAGTTCTTTATCGAGTCCGAGGTGTGTACACATCTTATACTTACAACGTCGCGCCGCGGCAAGGTGCGCCTGCCCAACACGCCGCTCATCCGGGACCTCGTGCAGTTCTTTATCGAGTCCGAGGTGTGTACACATCTTATACTTACAACGTCGCGCCGCGGCAAGGTGCGCCTGCCCAACACGCCGCTCATCCGGGACCTCGTGCAGTTCTTTATCGAGTCCGAGGTGTGTACACATCTTATACTTACAACGTCGCGCCGCGGCAAGGTGCGCCTGCCCAACACGCCGCTCATCCGGGACCTCGTGCAGTTCTTTATCGAGTCCGAGGTGTGTACACATCTTATACTTACAACGTCGCGCCGCGGCAAGGTGCGCCTGCCCAACACGCCGCTCATCCGGGACCTCGTGCAGTTCTTTATCGAGTCCGAGGTGTGTACACATCTTATACTTACAACGTCGCGCCGCGGCAAGGTGCGCCTGCCCAACACGCCGCTCATCCGGGACCTCGTGCAGTTCTTTATCGAGTCCGAGGTGTGTACACATCTTATACTTACAACGTCGCGCCGCGGCAAGGTGCGCCTGCCCAACACGCCGCTCATCCGGGACCTCGTGCAGTTCTTTATCGAGTCCGAGGTGTGTACACATCTTATACTTACAACGTCGCGCCGCGGCAAGGTGCGCCTGCCCAACACGCCGCTCATCCGGGACCTCGTGCAGTTCTTTATCGAGTCCGAGGTGTGTACACATCTTATACTTACAACGTCGCGCCGCGGCAAGGTGCGCCTGTCCAACACGCCGCTCATCCGGGACCTCGTGCAGTTCTTTATCGAGTCCGAGGTGTGTACACATCTTATACTTACAACGTCGCGCCGCGGCAAGGTGCGCCTGTCCAACACGCCGCTCATCCGGGACCTCGTGCAGTTCTTTATCGAGTCCGAGGTGTGTACACATCTTATACTTACAACGTCGCGCCGCGGCAAGGTGCGCCTGCCCAACACGCCGCTCATCCGGGACCTCGTGCAGTTCTTTATCGAGTCCGAGGTGTGTACACATCTTATACTTACAACGTCGCGCCGCGGCAAGGTGCGCCTGCCCAACACGCCGCTCATCCGGGACCTCGTGCAGTTCTTTATCGAGTCCGAGGTGTGTACACATCTTATACTTACAACGTCGCGCCGCGGCAAGGTGCGCCTGTCCAACACGCCGCTCATCCGGGACCTCGTGCAGTTCTTTATCGAGTCCGAGGTGTGTACACATCTTATACTTACAACGTCGCGCCGCGGCAAGGTGCGCCTGTCCAACACGCCGCTCATCCGGGACCTCGTGCAGTTCTTTATCGAGTCCGAGGTGTGTACACATCTTATACTTACAACGTCGCGCCGCGGCAAGGTGCGCCTGCCCAACACGCCGCTCATCCGGGACCTCGTGCAGTTCTTTATCGAGTCCGAGGTGTGTACACATCTTATACTTACAACGTCGCGCCGCGGCAAGGTGCGCCTGTCCAACACGCCGCTCATCCGGGACCTCGTGCAGTTCTTTATCGAGTCCGAGGTGTGTACACATCTTATACTTACAACGTCGCGCCGCGGCAAGGTGCGCCTGTCCAACACGCCGCTCATCCGGGACCTCGTGCAGTTCTTTATCGAGTCCGAGGTGTGTACACATCTTATACTTACAACGTCGCGCCGCGGCAAGGTGCGCCTGTCCAACACGCCGCTCATCCGGGACCTCGTGCAGTTCTTTATCGAGTCCGAGGTGTGTGACACGCGCGCCCGACACCAGTGCACGTCGGCTCGCGCAAGCGACAACTTGCAAAATATCCCCACTCACGCGCATAAATGTACGCGTCTCAGGCCTCTGCCTCGAATCTTGCGGGCAGCGGGGCGGCGGCGGCGGCGGCGCGGGAGCGGCAGGATCTTATGCGTACATTTAAATGGACCGGTTCTCGAAAACAGCGGCGCGGGAGCGGCGGTGGAGCGGGCAACGAGCGGTGCACTCCAGTCAAGCGGTGACCGCCCGCGCGTCTGCTTTGCAGTGTTGTGCAATGCTGGAGATATATCTCTGTATCGTTTTGGATTAATTCTAGATTCTAAATCGCCCTTGATAGCTTCAAGAATATAGTCAAATGTTTCTACACTCATTCTGGTGTAGTCGTAGAATTTTTCGAGACATTCTCTGTTCTTCGTAATTTCTATAAAACTCGCCTTTTATTTTCCTTGCCCTATAGTAGGTATTCACTTCCTCTTTTGCCCACAATAAATCGAGCGTTAGGAATAAATTGGAATCGAAAAGGTGTTTTCGCCGTTGGTCAGACATTTCGTTCGCGAATAAAAACAAATATCTCGACGACACAACCACGAACACAACACTACGCCGCTATAGTGCCGCGCGATCTGCCCGCTGGTTCCGAGAACGGGTCTGCGTTGCCCGCGCCGCTGCCGCGCCGCCGCCGCCGCCGCCCCGCTGCCCCCAAAATTCGACGCAGCGGCCTCAAGCTTTGTAAATGCAAGCAATTTATAATACAAAATTGATACAAGAAGAGGACATTTCATTTCAAGTCCCCTTCAAATATTTATAGTATTTATCACATTATCATTATGTTACGAGTAGGACATAAACAAAATTATAAAATCAAAATAATATTCCAATTTTATTTGGATTTGTAAGCAATTTGGCATCATAAATGTATCGAGAATCGATCGAATCGCGGTCGATTCGACGCCGCGCGACTGCTTGAAAGTTAAAATCTCATTCCTCTGAATATTTCGACATCCTGGATAGCGAAGGACCGTCCTCCATTACCTCATACACTACAGCAGACAGGTGCGCAGAGTTGCGTCAACTTTATACAACTCCAGCGCCCTCATGAGCCACGTGTGTGGCACCGAGTCATAGGCCTTCTTATAATCTATCCAACATGTCGACAGATCCTTTCGAGAGCGACGAACCTGTTAGCTAATGGCCTTATCAATGAGGAGTAGCTCCTCAGTACCGCGGGACCCGTTCCGTTCGTTCGTTGAGAGGCAGACATGATGGAGTTGGTGTCTATGTGTTTGTTAGTTTTACCTCTGCAAATGGATGTAAGAACTTTACAGACCGTCGGTAAACACGTGATCGGCCTATAAGTTTTGGGTTCCGCGGTGCTACCTGATTTATTTATTTTATTTATTATTAACAACTTATGGGCTTACTAAGGTCTGCCTAAGTAAGTCTATAAGTTGTTAGTGGTTAGTAACAGATTGTGCTTGTATACTATGTTAGTGTTGTTAGTACTTAATTTAATTTAGCATAAACCTATTGCTATTTTCACCCAGTGCCTTTGGATGGGGCACTCCGGTCTGCCAGTAATCATTTTCAGGATACTGTTACGAGTGTCACGCAAGCGTTGCAGTAAGAAAGCCATCCGTGTGAACTGCAGCAAACATTCCAGACGCACTACAACTGCAACAGCATCCTGATAGCGTTGTTGTACTGTACGCGCAGGGTGTTGTAGGCTCGGCTCGAATGTGACACCCACAGACCGCTCGAGTAGAAGGACTGACAGAACGCCTTAAATAAACTGACTGACGTCTGCCGTGCAGCGAGCGAACCTTCGTGCGAGCATATTGCTCCTCACCGCCAACGCCCTGCGCTCACGCTCTATGTCGCCATCATCCCGTAGGTCACTAGTGACAACATGACCTAGGTACTTAAAACTATTCACTACGTTAAGTACGACGCCGTTGAGGTATAGCGAAGGCACACGACGGGGCTGTTGCTTAGGTGCCGTAAGCACTAAGACCTCACTCTTGTTTGAGTTGTATTTAAGGCCGCTTACCTGTGCAAATCCGCATACATCTCGCAGATCGTGAGTAGTTTCCTTAGTCCGCTCATTGATGGACTGAGAAACACCATGTCGTCCGCGTAACTTATGTTATTGACACATGTACTGTCTATATGGCAGCCGACATGTTTCAGTCGCTCGGTAAGTTGATTCACATACAAATTAAATAACAGGGGCGAGCGTAACAACCCCCCCCCCCGCGCCTTACACACCACATTCCATTTGATATTCATTCGCCAGAGTACCGCCCACCGCACCCGCTCGCTCCGGTGCGCATACCGCTAGCTGTGTACTCCGCCGGTACCGTGCCCCTCAACTGGTCCCATAGCACATAATAAGAGACGAGATCGAAAGCTTTCGACAAATCGAGGAAACACGCGTGCACCGTGATGCACCGGGCGTCTTCCTCGCGGTGCAGTACTTGACGGTGTGGTTCAGGCTGAGGATGGCACTCTCTGTGGACACTCCCGCCTTGAACCCGAACTGGACGTTATGCACTGTAACAAATTCTGAGAGGCAGGCTTTCATCAGACCGCCAAGCATCTTGGCCATGGTGGTGGCTAGTGAGATAGCTCGATAGTTGTTCACGTCAGATGTGTCATCAGTTATCTTCTTAACCATCGGAACCAATATAGTCTGCATAAGTGGCTCCGGTAAATAAGAATAACCTAGGCACAGAGTGAAAAATAGTGACAACACTAGTTAGATGAACTCCCGCATGTTTAAAATGTTCGATGCTGAGACCATCGTGAGCCGGCGACTTTCAACGTTAATATAATCTATCTATACATATAATAAAATTGTAGAAAAGTGGTGTCTGTACAATGGATATATAAAAAAAAAAGTAGCAGGGGTTGTTATTATATATCGATATAATAACAACCGACCCCGAAATTGTAATTACATTTTTTTTGTCTGTGTGTTTGTGCACGCTAATATCAGAAACGGCTTATTCGATTTAGATGCGGTTTTCACTAATATATTGTAGTAAGCTTCACTTAACATTTAGTCTTTATTTCATGTCAGTCGGTTCATAAATAAAAAAGTTATGTAAATTTAAAGAATCACGGCGAACATTTGTTAAGGTACGAGGGCGGGTCAATAAGTCCGTGACTTTTTGAATTTCTGACCTCTTTACTGAAAAAGCAACACTACTCCTGTCAACAGGCCTCTGTCAGTTGACTCCTATCAAAATTTGAACTTGCTGCGTCAGTTAGTTTGTGTTTGACAGCTATCTTTATCAGACTACCCAGTAATTTGAGGAAAAAATGGAAAAAAGTGAATTTCGTGTGCTTATTAAGCATTATTTTTTGCGAAAAAAAACCATTACCGAGACCAAGGCTAAGCTTGATAAATATTATGGGGACTCTGCACCATCGATTTCAATGGTAAAAAAGTGGTTTACTGAATTTCGTTGTGGCCGTACAAGCACTGAAGATGCCGAACGTCCTGGACGCCTAGTTAAGGTCTCTACACCCGAAACAATCGAAAAAATTCACGATATGGTGTTGGCCGACCGAAGATTGAAAGTGCAAGAGATTCTGGAAGCCGTACGGATCTCGCATGGCTCAGTGGTTTCAATTTTGAGTGATCACTTGGGCATGAGAAAGCTTTCCGCAACATGGGTGCCGCGTTTGCTCACAGTCGACCACAAACGCAATCGTGTAACAACTTCACAGGAAGGTTTGGCGTTGTTTAATCGCAATATGGAGGAGTTTTTGCGGCGTTTTGTAACCGTGGACGAAACATGAATCCATCACAACACACCAGAGACCAAACAACAGTCAAAACAGTGGGTTTCTAAGGGTGAATCGGCGCCAAAGAAGGCCAAGGTGGGTTTGTCAGCCAATAAAGTTATGGCGACTGTTTTTTGGGATGCACGTGGGATAATCCACATTGACTACCTTCAAAAGGGAAGAACAATCAATGGGGAGTATTATGCCAACTTATTGGACCGCTCGAATGACGATTTGAAAAAAAACCGACCTCATTTGGCCAAGAAAAAGTTCTTTTCCACCAAGACAATGCAAGGGTGCACACATGTGCAGTTGCCATGGCAAAAATCCATGAATTGGGCTATGAATTGCTCCCTCATCCGACCTATTCTCCAGATTTGGCTCCGAGTGACTACTTCTTGTTCCCAAATCTGAAGAAATGGCTTGGTGGAAAAAGATTTGACTCCAATGATGAAGTCATCTCGCAAACAAAGGCCTATTTTGAGGACCTCGACAAATCATATTTTTTGGAAGGGATAAAAAAATTGGAGAAGCGTTGGACAAAGTGTATAGAGCTCAAGGGAGACTACGTTGAAAACTAAAATGATTTATTTATCAAAAAATCTGTGTTTTATTCCAAAAGTCACGGACTTATTGACCCGCCCTCGTATTCTATCAGAGTACGTACACGCCTCGCGCCTGCGCGTCCGTGGCTATATTATTATTATAAAGCGCGCTGAGTGAGAGCCGCGTCGCTGCCATAAGGATTCAGTTATTCGTAGCGAACGCACCTATCATGGAGAGTACCTATAGGCGAATAGTTGCATTCGATTATTGCGATTCACTTGAATACTGACTGTTTGCATATTTCATTTATTTCTATTTTAGGGTTTGTAGGTTAGGTTCTTTTTCTTAGTTTTCTTTAAAATGTTGTAAAAAAATATTGTAAGTATTTGGTATAGGTTAAGCGGTTCTTTCCTTGATTTTTAGGTATTTACTTATCTTAATTTGTATTTAGGGTTTGTATATAAATATTATAAGTATTTGGTATAGGTTAGGCATTTCTTTTCTTGGTTTTCTTTATTAATAATAATAATAATAATATATTTATTCAAAAATTATAAGGCATGAAAATTATTACAGTTTTGCTTAAATAAAAATTGTATTGCTAAGACTTACGTGCCTGAACTAGGTAATCCTGTATAATCGTATTTATCCTTATTAAGTATAAGTTCATTAGCTCAGGTTAGTAATTAATTTTTCTCGCAATTCTTTTGTTTTATAAAGTTAGTACGTTTGGTTTACACGTCTTAACACTTATTACTTAAACTGTGATAATTTTAGACTGTATAATAATCTGTAAGTATTTATAATTTAATTGTTTACGATAGTACGTGTTTACTATATAACTGTGTGTTAAGTAGTAAGTACTATTTTATTGCAAGAATGCCTCGAAGAAGATCCAACCTCTCCCAATGTAGCAGAAATGCTAAAAGGATGAGATTAGTTCGATCACAGGAATCTGAGGAAGGTCGTGAGGCAAGGCTCTCTGCAACTCGGGAACATCAGGCTAGGTTTCGTGCTGCAGAAACTTCGACTCAGCGAGAATCTCGACTGAGTTCAAATCGTTCTCGAATGATGACAACTCGAGATAGGGAAAACGGGGAACAACGAAAGGCACGTTTATCTGTCGATCGCGAAGCTCACGCGCTCTCGCGTGAGTCTGAGACTTTTGCTGACAGGGAAACCCGCCTGAGCTCCCAGAGAGTACGGACAACAAATTCTCGATCCCAGGAGACACAGAGCGAACGGGAAATACGTCTCACTGCCGATCGTGAAGCTCATGCACTATCGCGTGAGTCTGAGACTTTCACTGATAGGGAAATTCGTCTGATTTCTGAGTTCTCAGAGGGTTCGGACAGCGGTATATGTAATTCAAAATATGCTGCCCGAAAAGTCACTATTCCACGCAGACGAAGTCGCGGGCGCAGCTAGTATAATAATATATTCCACAACTTTGACACAACGCCATCTATTCCCAAACTAAGCAGAGGTTGTGCTATGAGTACTAGACAACTGATAAACATACATATATGTTTCTAAATACATAAATACATATTATAGATAAATTGCACCCAGACAAAGAACAAATGATCGTGCTCATCACACAAACATTTGTCTTGGGTGGGAATCGAACCCACGACCTTGCGTATAGTAGTCAGGGCCACTGACCACTAGACCAACAGGCCTGTCAAACGTTGCATTCCCGAAATAATTTTAGCCACGATCTTGGCTGGACCCTTTGCGTTCCGCTCTGTCACAATGGTGTCAGCAACTTTCGCTCCATGAGACGCCGACCTTAAGAGTGAGCGCACCGTCAAGTGTTCCATAAAAGCATTAGCAATATTTGTGTGTCGACAGTTGCACGAGCACGGCGCGTACCTGGTGGACTCGCTGATCGAGTCCAACCCCATGATGAAGGACTGGGAGTGCATGACCGACCTGCTGCTGGAGGAGGCGGGGCCCAACGAGGAGGCGCTGGACAACCGCCAGGTACTCCTATTTTTTTTGTTGAGGAACTCCAACAAAGGATGCACACAATACTTGGAACATTTGATAAAATGATTAAAAAAAGTTTATTTAATAAACTTGTACAACTTTTACAATAAATCTTATGTAGGGACCTCATTTTAAGTGAAAGATATTATAAAATTGTCATCTATTTATTCACAAACAAATTCTTTATTTAAATAAATTACAGTACCTGTATTTGAGTTCTGCCGACCGGATTTTCGATAAATTATGTAGGTCTACTCAGCGAGTACATGATTTATCGTTTGCGTTTTTTTTACTGATGGTCGCGCCACTTGGCAAATAGGATCCCCTTAAGTACGAAGCCTCAGAGCTAGACTATGACCCGAATAAGACCTCCGACTTAGACTTAGTATTTAAATTTGGAAGTTGAGTTGGCAGTTGAGATTTTCATTTTTTAATTTATTAGTTATTTGAGGAGGTTCTTTTCAGAACTTGACTATTCCACTTTTGATGAAACTGATTTTTTATTTATTTTTTGTTTGGTAACATTGAAATGTATACTCCGCGAAAATAAAATTGGGGGAAAACTTGATAATTACACCAGAAAAAAAAGATTAAAAGGCATGATTTCATCAAAACTAGATTATTCCACGTCAAAAAGCTGTAAGAATTTTAATAAAATAAAACATACTGTGATCATTTTCTTTTTTGTTTTATTTATTTAAAGAAGAAGATGAACCTCAGGTTATTTCAATTCAAAAATGAGATTTCTGATACCTAATTAGTTTCAACAAAACAAGATTAATCCACAGTGGTTTGAATCAAAACATGATTATTGCAACCAGCCGCGTCAAAACTTGATTATTCCATTTCAAATCTTAAATTTATTCAAAATATACTATTGCTAAATTTTTCAATCGTGTACAAAGCAATGACTATTGTTGTCGTCTACAATAATGCATCAAAATTTCGGGTTAAAAACATAGCTGCATACCTACAAAACTATTTTCTCAGATTGTGAACAATCACAAAAAGTGGAATACTCAAGTTTTGAAAAGAACCTCCTCATTTACCCTCAAATAAGTTCAATTTATTTCTTTTTGTCTTTTTGACATGTGTTTAATGTGTGGATTATTTGTGTGCTCATGGTGTAAACGGAAGTTCAGATACTTTTTAACTTTTGTAGCTGCCATCGTTTGTATCTGTTTAAGACTGTATCTGTTTCTGTTCCAAATAAACGATTTTTATTTTTATTTATTTATTTTGTATAATAGCTCGAATTAGTTGCAGTCTATGATTGAGTATAGGGGTTTGATTCATGGAATGTTCAAACAAAGTATCGAACACATTGGACTGCAAAAAGTGTTTTGAAATGCTGTATTGTAATCGCTTAAAGTCTTGAAAATTACTAAAATAGGGGCCATTTTCTGTGATGAATTTCTTTAAAATAGTTTCCGATTTTAGGCAAACTAAAAAACATCATGTGACGCAAAACACAAACCACCCATATCTTTAAGAGTGACGACGTGTCTGTTTTATATGGGTACATGACATACATTCTAATATATTACTAATAAAATATCTAATAACCTACTATTACTAATCTCATTCTATATCACCTTTATTATAAAACGTTGAAAGCCAGAACTTATCATAATCATCATTATATTATTTTAGAAAGACGCTCACTGACTAACAAGAAAACTCAGGTTGCGCAATCAAGCGGTTACGAACGCTATGTATTTTGCCTACGATTTCGCTTCTGGTTGATTAATCTATGACACATGCTATTTGTCCTTGTCGCGCTGCAGTCGCCATAATAGTCTATCCTGTTCAAACCACCATGTTAATAATTCGAAATTTATTTGTAAATGTGAAATAAAATCGTAACAAAATACAAATATGACGTTCTTTTATATACTTTCGTATGGTATGAAATTCCTTCACTCTTATTTATCTTGGAACCATAGTTTTTACACTTTCTTAACACACAGCTTGGCATTTTAGGTTATTATTGTCACACCAATAACACGCTTTGCTTCGCTCGCTGCTATTAGCCGACTAAATGAAATTACAACAATTGTCTGAATTTGTCTGCAACAAACTGCGCACGCTAGTGCGATATCTACCTTTTGTGTATGTAATATCATTGATGTCATCATGGGTCTTCAGTTTCAGCCATTAAACTAATGACTTTTTGCAGTCTTTAGTACTCATGGAATAAATGTTAATTATTTTATTATATAGGGTGACTGGTAATTAGTGATCGATACTTAAACACATGATTCTACTCATCATTACAAACAACTTTTACTATCGGACCAAATCCGTGATCGCGAAAAAAAATCAGCTGTTCACTACATTTATGTTCGTACGAGTCGTCAAAATGTAGGGAACAGCTGATTTTTTTTTTCGCGATTTCGGATTTGGTCCGATAATAAAAGTTGTTTGTAATGATGAGTAGAATCATGTGTTTAAGTATCGATCACTAATTACCAGTCACCCTATATAGGGTAGTGGAATTTTTATTGTATTGTCTTATAGCATATTTAGTTTTAACGAAGTTGTAACTAGTGATGGGTCGAGGGCAAAAACAAATACGGACATAATGGGCATAAACTTGGCATATTGGGCGTAAACGAGTTTACGCCCAAATAAATGCCCGATCACTGGGCGCAAAAACTAATAACTTTGTTTTGTAAAAAATAAAGCAGGAACTTAACTTAAAATGAAACTTAATGTCAGTATTTTGTATGTAAATTAAAATTTTAATCAAATAATCAGTCTTGTTAAAAAAATCACAGTAGGTAATTATAGAAAATATAATTTTAGCTCTCTTTAAATGAAAAATGAAGTGGTCTTGTAATTGGCTTTGATCCTACAATAGTCTTTGTACGTAATATACTACTCGGCCAAAAAAATACCGGGAAAAGCGACGTGAGGTCGAGCGTTATCGTGTAGTAAAACTACATTGACTCGTGTTCGTCGTTTTTTCTTGACAGCAGCAGATAGTTTGGTGAGCTGGGTTGAATATTTGTCAGCGCTTATAGTTACATTGTGTAATCAATGCATGTTATAAAAGAAAGTGTACAATGTCCATGCCGCTAAAACTTAGAAATGAGTCCCGGTACGATCAAGGGAGTTATATGGTGTGGTAACCCTCTATCTCCTGTCCATGAAGAATGTTCCCGTTTTTACCAGAAGGGCATACTTTTGAAGATATAAGGGCTGAAATTTTTGCCCTCTAGAAATTTCTAGAACAGTCCAGACCATTCGAGAGTATTCGAGAGCATTCCACAACATTCAAGAATATTCTGGAATGTTGTGGAATGTTTGGGAACATTCGAGAGTATTTAGGAACATCCTAGATCATTGAGCAGGAAATTCGAAAAATTTATACATACATACATACATACCCCGGAAAAATAAAAAATGTTGTTTATAAACAATTATTGTAGTTAGAATGTATTTTCAATAAAAAAAATTGTAAAGTTGTAGTTGTGTGTGTTTGTTGTAGTTGTTGTTGTAAATTGTGGTGTAAGTTGTTGTTGTGAAGTTCCACACAATCTCATATCAACTCCCTGAGTGAAGCCGGCTACTCCAGCTAGTAGTTCATAAAACAGCATGACTTGCGCGTCCCAGAAACAGCAAAGCAGAACTTTTAAGCGGTTCTTTTGACTCAGCTTCGGTTGAGTTGGTGGCGTTTCTTCTCGAGGCAGTCAAAAAGCACGACGTGTATCGTTCTCGTCATGAATCCATGATTCATCTCCAGTAACCAGATCAGACAAAAACTATTTACGTCGGGGTTGCAGCAAAAGTGATTGACAAATAGCGACACGGACTGCACGCCTGGCGTCTGTAAGGATGTGCGGTACCCACCAAAACTTTTTGATACCCAAACTCATGCAGATTGTATTCCACGGCGTGGTGACTGCAGTTAAGTGCTTCCGCTAATTCATAACTGGTAGCATCCGGATTCGACTGCAGTTCGCGGCGTAAATCGTCATCATTCACTGCGGTTGGTCGTCCTGAGCGTGGCTGACTTTCAAGGCTCCTGTATCCTCATTTAAAACGTTCAAGCCATCGGGACACCGTCGCATGGCTTGTACTTCCAGCGCCCAATGCAGTGTTGATATTGTCAGCCGCAGCCTGGGCACTGTGGCCTAAGGCCCCTCTCCCACGGCGACTTTTTGTAGTGAGGCTGTCGCGGTTATTATGGTAGCGGACTACTATGGTTGTAAAAATACCGTATGATACCAAAAGGCTAGGTATTAAACAGGTATTTTACCATAACTTACGGTATTATTGGTATTTTATGTATTTTATATTTTGATTCACTTTTTAAGATCCTGCGTTATTACGAAGAGTTGTAGTTTAATAAATAAAATATATTTGAAGTTTCGATTGTATTCTATATTTTAGAATTACTAATTCTAATCTAATTTAATGATTACTTAGTAATTAAACTTCACAGATATTATCACACTATATTTCCGTCTATTTTTAATTAGTGTGTTTGTTAAATATTTAAAGCGCACAGTAGGTACGATTTACCGCGTGATCGTCATTGTCATCGTGATCGTGATCGTCATCGTCATCGTGATTGTCATCGTCATCGTGATCGTCATCGTCATCGTGATCGTGAGCGTGATCGTCATCGTGATCGTCATCGTGATCGTCATCGTGATCGTCATCGTGATCGTCATCTTCATCGTGATCGTGATCGACATCGTCATCGTGATCGTGATCGTCATCGTCATCGTGATCGTGATCGTGATCGCCATCGTCATCGTGATTGTCATCGTCATCGTGATCGTGATCGTGATTGTGAGCGTGATCGTCATCGTGATCGTGATCGTCATCGTGATCGTGATCGTGATCGTCATCGTCATCATGATCGTCATCGTCATCATCGTCATCGTCATCGTCATCTAGTGATGAGCAAAGCAAGACCAAGACTGGGACAATCTTTGTATTGGTCTTCGTGTTGCTTACTCAGTCTTGGTCTTGGTCTTGCTTGTTTGGTCTTGGTGTTGGTCTTGCTAGTGTATAGATAGTCTTGGTCTTGCTCAAATGCTTCGAGTCTTAATCATGGTCTTGGTCTTGGATTTTGCTAATCACTACTTCTATCTCATTCTCTCGCACGTTAAATCCTATAGATGTGTGTTTATCTCTTTTTACCGTCGCTTTTTCGTTTCATTGATTTTCAAATCACAACGATGCAAAAGAAGTTTTCACTTAAAAATACCATTTCATGTTTTATATCTGTGCATTTCCACCGTATTTTCAGTATTTTAATTATTACTCAGATAATTTACTTAAAAAATACAGAAACAATCGATTTATACATAAAATACCGTAGCAAATGGTATAATACCGTATTATACGGTATTTTTCGTTTTATACATCACTTACATCTCTAATCGCTACTACCGTGCGTTAGTCGCATTTGCCACGCGCTACAGAAGCGATGCCAACTCGCCACTCGCTACATCGCGACTGTATCGATGCAAACGCGCAATGGACGACATCGGGGAGATAACGGAGGGAGGGTGGCGCGTGAGTGGAGATGTGGAGAACCAAGCATCAGTGCAACAAAGACAGGTCGAGTGCTGTAAAAGCAGCACCAAAGACAACGTGACTAATGTTGCCTCAACGGAGTCCATCTTGCAACTGTGGCATTTTTGTGTCGTTACTAAAACGCGTTTGCATCGCGACAGAAGCGTGACAGTAACGCGACTGAGAATCGTGGTGTGAGCGATGCGAACGCGCGACAGCATCGCTACAAAAAGTCGCCGTGGGCGAGAGGCCTAAAAAGTACTCATATAAGAACAGTGTTCGAACTTGTCGCTCGTCCATTTTTCTTCAAACTAACTAAACCGATCGCGAGGGCGCCTTTATATTTCCCCACATCACAAGTACCTAGAACGTTCTACAACACTAGAATATTATCGAAAACAATTGACCAGAAAAAGAAAATGTATAGAGTTTTGTAGTGTCTCATTACTTTTGTGCCAACCTAATACATGAAAAAGTATTTCATGACAGTCCCATCGCATAAAAAAATAATAAAAGAGCTTGTCCAAAAAAAGCTATAAATTTTTAAAGATGTCCCCGAAGTAGTTCCCCAAAAATTAAAAAAAAAAAAAAATTCAAATCTCCTAAACCATTAAAAATCGCGGAACATATATTATATGGGGTATTTGCGGATACCCCTAGGTATGAGGAATGTATTTTTTTTTTATTGACGTCGCTATTTGGACCAATTAATCTTTTCTGCACTCTCAAATATAGCTATTTGAATGAAAAATGTAATAAAAGTTCTGTTAAAGTTTTTGCCCAGGCAAAAGGCATTTATTGGGCGTTTACGGGCATTTATACGGCGTTTATTCAAAGCGCCCAATATGCCAGGGCATAAACCCATCTCTAGTTGCAACATAGTATTTTCGTCTTCTTTCCTGAGAGTGAGTATCATAGGGCAAGACTTGGTGTAATTTTAAGACAGCATGGAGTATGCATAATTTTCTAAGGGTAATAATAATTTTCTAATTTGCTAAGGGCTTATAACTCATTGGGAATCTGTACAGTTTGGTATACATAACCTTGATCAGACATCTCTGTGCTCGCTCTAGCTCAGCTAAAGTAAAGTATCGTTTTTTTACAATTAAAAAAAGTAATCTACAGGTATTGAAACAGTCTTGAATACGAATATGATTTATTTGGATAAGGATTAATACAAAGGTATGGATAACATGGTCTGATTTTGGTCGGTATTTCTATCAACTTTTAAAATGTAAAAAAGTTGTTATAGTAACATAACTACAATAGTTGGACATGTGGTATCGTGACATTTTGGTGTTCTATCCTCAATAGTTTCCGCAGCGCATGCGATGAAAGACATTTTATGCGTAATTTTTTTACACCTTGGGTCACATTATTGAAGTTTTAATAGGGACCCCTAATTTTTTCTACTAATAGATATAGCCTATGTAGTAAGATTGCTCGCCGATTATCACCCTGATACCGAGAATACACTGAACGCCCCTCGTACACACGCTGAGATGAGCCTTGAAATCCGATGGCACATTGGATAGGTCCTTCTTGGTACGCGCCGCCACAGTGAAATCTTCCTTTACATACCGGCTTAAAAAACTCACTATTATCCGCTTTTCATTGGGTCCAAAAATAGGGACCCTTGAAATATAGTTCACCTGTGCTTTGGGACAGCTGTAGTTAACTTTACGGCCGATAGCACCGATAATTGAGTACAAATTCTCATACTTCTGTATAAGAACCCCCTTAATTTCAACGTTGTTTAACTTGGATCTCTGTTCATAAGTCGAGAGTAGATACTTTACATCAGGACGGCAACCAGTCGGTTATCTTTTAAAGTGAAGGCACGTGAACATATCCGTCAGAAGTTGGCCGTAACATCCCAGCGTTGATATGCTGGATTCGTTTCCCCTCTACCGATCATTTCTCTCCAGACAGTTCATTTTGTTTATATGTATGTATATACAACGTGTAACGTTAAATGCGCAAAACCTCAGACACCCCAGCTGATTTTTAATTCAATTGACCTATTTCAGAGAGAAAATAAGTAATTAAAAAAATTGTAAAGGTTTTATGTGCTGTTTTAGTTTTACTGACCATTCTAATCGTTTCTTGCGTCTGCGACGACGCTTTACCGAGGGAGGAGTCGTCACCGGGCCGATGCGCCCCGCTGACATTGGGTTGCTTGACCTATTAATAAATAGACACGGCAACGTTTTTAATGAAGATTTTTTGAAAAATGTGACCTGTAATAAAAAGTGGTTCAATTAATTCTGCTCGTTATTCTGATCAAACTATTTTCAGGTTTTGTGCATTTAACGTTACACGTTGTATATGTATATAAGATTCTTTTTTTGTGATTTGGACGACACTCAATCAATCAAACACAATTGAGTTTCTCTGTAAGAAAAGGTTTATTGAGTTTGTTTTACATGAGCATGAAATGTGTTTAGTAACAAAACCTTACATACCTGTAAGAAAAGAAACGACATTTAATGTTATTAATCCCAATGTCAGTTCCTAAATCACAATTAGAATATCCTTCAACGTAATTATTTAACAATGGTATATATAAACTGTTGTCTAACAACTATGATGTGATGACGCTTTGAGGTTATATCCACAGAGTGTATAATTATCTTTTCCATAGATTTCACAATTCGATCGGTCCGGCTCGATGACGTTTGTTACGCGGGAAAATTTAAATTAAAGAAAATTATATTTTTCTTTACATGTATATATATGTATGTATATATGTATCTATGTATGTATTGTTATTATTTCTTGTATTGTATAGTAATTTCCTAGCTATCTATCCCGTATGTTGCACCTACCATATTTTGTCTCTGCATCACCCTAAGGTTGACTGGTAGAAAATGCCTCAGGCATTAAGTCCGCCTTTGTACAGTACTTTTTTTACTGGTGCATAAAGTTTTAATAAATAAATAAATACTTTTTTGCTCGCCAAGTCAGTCTGTAAACATTTCACTGTTTCCTGAAGCTTTTGAAATTCAGACACTTGCTTCAACTTCCACGAGTCTTGTCTCAAAATCGTCAAGTCTTCCACCAGTGACCTCCCATGTCAACTTAAGCTCAGCCAACTCATTTTTGATCACGCGAATGTCATCTACCAAAGTCACGTATGGTAAGAGTTTCATGTCACGTATGGTATCCAGCGACTCAGGCTCAGGGCGGGCACAACTGGTGAAGAGGTTCTGCAAGTGGGTTGTTTCCATTGTGCTATCCTATTGGCACCCCGCTTTCTCCATTCGGTTTCTGAGATATTTGCACATCCAAAATCCAGGTGTTTCTTGCAGCTGCCATACTGGACGCCATCGTTGTACTGCACGTTACAAACTACGCACGATTTCATTTTCAAAATTCTATAGTTTAAACTGAACTAAAACGTACGTAAAAAGGTTGGCGATCTATTTCTTTTGAGTGGCGCGAATGTGCGTATCAGTGTCCACATAGAGTATGAAACTGTATTATTAAAGCTACATACTCGTGTGTATTAATAAAACTAAAACTGCTTTAATTAAAAGGGGGTAGCGGGTTAAGGGGGGTCTGGCGGCCCCCACCGAATCTGGTAAAATCGTTCCAAAAATCTTGAAGAGGGTCGAAAAACAAGCAGTATAAGCTTTTTACCGACATTACAACCCCAAACGAAAACACAGTAATGGCGAAAAATATGATTTTTTGTGATTTTTATTTTTTTCAACCAGTTTAATTTATTTTTAAATGGTTTAAACTCAATTAAAATTTTGTTTTGGATGTGTGGAAGTCCCCTGAATTTTTTCAGATTTTTTGGTCAAGTAAAAACGTGAATTTTAGGTTTAAATGCGAAAAAATCGTGAAAAAGGCGTCATTTTCAAGATACAACCCTCTTATTTTTAGGGTTGTTTTCATTTTCCCGAGGGGTGCTGTATATTATAGATAGCGGCAATCGTCCTCTTTCGAATGCAGGCAATTAGACTCAATTTGGTCAATACTGGTGAGCGGGGCGATTTTTTGAAAAAAAACTCGAATTTTCAACTTTTGGTAAATTACGAGCTATGAAATTGCCGTTTTGTATGAAAAAATTGAAACGAATTTTTTTTATGTATTTTTATTTGTATTAATCGAAGTAATCACCCATGCAATCAATGCATCTTTGCCAACGCAGTGGCAGTTTATTCATGCCCTTCTTAAAGAAATCAGCTGGACAAATTGGCAACAAATTCTTCAAAGGCATGTTGTACTGCCTCTCGGGTATTGAATTTTTTTCCCGCCAAGAAGTTATCCAAATTCTGGAAAAAGTAGTAGTCTGTAGGCGCAAGGTCTGGTGAGTAGGGCGGATGACGGAGAGCTTCCAACCCCAGTTCTTGCAACTTGGAGACCGTCTGCTGTGCTGTATGAGGTCGCGCGTTGTCGTGCAGGAGCAGCGGAGACGAGCGATTGACCAATGCTGGTTGGAGATGTGCCAGCTTCTCCATCATTGTGGTCAGTTCTTCCAGAACGGAAGCGAGCAAACCAATAACAGGTGGTGCGTTGGTTTGTAGTGTTAGCTCCGTAAACGTCGTTGATGTTGCGTGCCGCTTGTGCCGCGTTGCTGCCACGACGGTACTCATATTCCATAATTACTCGAATTTTTAACGTATCCATGATGACGAAAAAGATTGAAATGCGATGAAAATGTAACACTAATCAATAAACAAATGACTACTTTTGGAAACAAAATTCCATGTTTTTAAAATAAAATTAATTTGAAATTAGAATTCTTAGCCAAACAAAAATTATTTTGATTTGAAATGGCCAGTACTGCAGAGCGGCAATTTCATAGGTAAAGACCTAATATTTCGTGGTATTTCGTGGTTTATGGTGTACATAATAAAGAGTATTCTATTCTATTCTATTCTATTCTATTCGTGTGTGAATAGATACACCTTATATAGCATTAAGTAAACTGTTGGATATATGTATGTTAAGTGTGTTTCTGATGAGTGTGTGTTTGAAGATAAAACCTTGAACACTTGCACAGGGAAAACAAAAGTTTATTAGGCAAGTAAGTATACGGGTTCACAGCACTAGTTTTAAGAATCAAGAGCAAGAAATAGAAAGAAGGAGTAGACAGAAAGCACAGTGAGATCGGTACGCGCACTTGCTCCCGCCCGGCTGACTTATTGTGCTTGTCGGACCGCATAGTCATTCATTATTATTACAAATATAGTATAATTTGGTCTAAACACTACGCCACATATGCTTCTCTCGAGTTGCATTATGAAAGTCTTTTGTTTTGCTCTATGTTAATATTGTGTTTTATAGTTCGTTTTTTAATCCCAGAAACTAATCCGACATTTAAGTCTTTTGTGTTTGCGTTTTTTTAGTATAGAAGTTTGACATTACACCTGTCATATTAGTCTCTGGGATTAAACAATGGACTTTAGTCATGTTCAAAGAGATACAAGATTTTTTTTTTAACTTTACGTAGTGACTATGTAACTTCATATATGCCCTTGCAGGAGTCGTCGCTGATCGAGTTGATGGTCTGCTGCGTGCGCCAGGCCAGTACCGGCGAGCCGCCCGTAGGCCGCGGCGCCAGTCGCAAGCATCACCACATGCTGTCCAAGGAGCAGGCCAAGGTACGCACGACACGCTCAAATTTGCTTCGAAATCTTGCCTTTATTAAGTCAGGCTGCTCAGTCATATGGCTGCAAAAGTTTGTTATGTGTATAATAAACCTTTGAAGCCATATGACAGTAGATTATTGCATAGAAAAGTAAATTATATTTAATTACTTCACAGCAAAGATTAAATTGACATACACCTCCGACCAATTTCAAGCTGACATCAACCTTTTTAATGGCCTGGATATTTGTAAATTATTATTTTTTTTCACTGTCGGTGTTTATCAGTGTCACATTTTTAATTTGGATTATTTTTGATTTTTATTTTGGTAAGAAGATGGCTGTCATTCTGCGGTGTTGATATTACGACGAAAAATAGATTAGAAATAAGTTGAGAATCACCAATATTTGAACATCAAAATTACATAAGACTTATACTGAGTCGTGCAATGAGCTGACAATGATAGGCCTTAAGCATGTACATAATGTGGTGGCAGGTGGTGAGCGACGACCGCAGCAAGCTGACGGCGCACTACATCGCCACGCTGCCGGCGCTGCTGGACAAGTTCGGCGCCGACCCCGAGAAGCTCACCAACCTCGCCTCCATCCCGCAGTACTTCGACCTGGAGCTCTACACCACGCAGCGCCAGGAGGGGGTACGTATTGCTGGGCCGACTTCGCTACTTCACTGCTCAGAACGTCACTAGTACTACTCAGACGGTAATTCCCCGTAGAGGAAGAATTGCTTCGAGTCCATGTTTAACGATTGTGATGTTTGGTTTTTTTTTCTAATCTAAGTAAATGTCAAATAATTTCTTTCAAATACCAATAAAAAAAAATTGCATTACTTTATACAAAGTGTAACGTCAAATGCGCAAAACCTCAGACACCCCAACTGATTTTTAATTCAATTGACCTATTTCAGAGAGAAAAAAATCATTAAAAAAAATGCAAACGTTTTATGTGCTGTTTTAGTTTTACTGGCAATTCTGATCGTTTCTTGCGTCTGCGACGACGCTCTATCGGGGTATAGGGAGTAGTCGTCACCGGGCCGCTCGCCGCGCTGATATTATTATTTACTATCAACGTTCATAAAAAAACTTATGTTATCTTTGAACAGTGATTTAAATGTTTCCATCACACTTTTCCAGGCTTTGGACTGGCAACATTAGGTAACCCACTTTTTCAGACTAAATAGTATTTGTCCCTGCATCTCTGGCCCAACATGTACGGGACCCCCTTTGTCCATTGACGGAGGCGTAAATGTACCAGGGTCTCGAAGCCTCTGTGTAGCTGCTTGCATTTTTCTGTTAGATACAGCTACTCCAAACTCTTCTCGAAACCGCCGCACTGCCAAGTTAACGTTGTTATTACAATGCGCCAACATTCTCACTATTTCACATTGAATGTTTATGTACAAAAACGCCACAGTCGCGAAATTCGCGCGCACGCGCCGCCGGTAACGGGATAAAACAATTATACCTGTGACGGCCCGTTCACGTTCACGTTCAGCTAAGCGCGGGGCGGCGAGCGGTAAGATCAAAAGTATGAAAATGTTTGAAGCAAGCCACGAGACGCCGCTCACAGCGAAAACGCGCGCGGTTTTTTCCGAGCGAATCGCTACAGCGGCGCGCGGTGCGGCGAGCGGCAGGAACAAAAGTACAAGCGAATGAGTGCGACGCCACGAAACAGAGCGGCGCGGACAGCGGTGTAGCAGTGACGTACTCAGTGGCGTAGTTATAAACAAAAAACTTTAGACGATTTTGTGGCGGAAATGGATACCGAGGCATTTATCACTGAAATTTTAAATCGACCGCCTATACAGTGTGTCCGGACATGGACTAGCGATATTCTAAATACTTAAATATAAGCTATTTTAAAGTACAATTACACTATAGGCTTAGGTCCAATATACTTCCCCGCTATGTGGCAGCCATTTTGTTTTTTTTGTTGAAGTATGCTCTATGCGAGTACAAAAAAAATCATATATCTCAAAGTTTTAGTCATACTGAGATAAAAATAGGCTTATTCGAAAGGCAATAATATTGTCTACCGTCTGCACTACAAAGCAATATGTTCACAATTCCATAACTTTTGAAAAAAAATGTGAAAGTCGAAAAAAAAAAACAAAAAATTATGCAATTCAACCAATAATTGTTAATTACTACAAAAACAACCCCGAGAGCTTTTTTATTTTTTATACTAGATCGACAGTTTTTGAGCTAAGCTACAATACAACATAAAATTCACAACTGTATGTCTAATACTTTAAGAGTTATTGTTGTATGAACATAGCGTATGCGCAAGCACAAAAGGCCTTTGTCGGAACCCTAAACAGGAAATCATTAAAAAAACATAACATTCATATTGAATTTTATTTAATGTTTTTTCCAATATTAAATGAAGATTAAAATATCTAAAGCAGTTGCTCAAAGTGGCCACCTCCAGCTTGTAGACACACTACGGCTCTCTGTGCCACCTGGGTTGATGAGCGCCTAATTAAATCCAAATCGGATCTAATTTCTTCGGCGGCAGCCATAATTTTTGCGACGAGTTCTTCCCTGGTATTTGGAACTGTAGCGTATACTTTTTGTTTCATATGACCCCACAAAAAATAATCCAAGGGTGTCAAATCGGGTGAGCGAGGCGGCCACGCTACTACACCACCACGACCGATCCACGGCTGTAGATTATTATTTAAATATTCTCTCACTGCTCGAGAAAAATGCGCGGGTGCACCATCGAGCTGGAACCACATACGCCGACGGTATGATAGAGGTAGGTCCATGAGGCTGTCCGCAAACTGTGTCTGTAAGAATTCTAAAAATCTAGCGCCGTTTAATGTAGGTGGCAATTCCAATGGCCCTATCAGCCTATCGTTGATTATGCCGGCCCACACATTTACTGAGAATTCATGTTGAAATGAGCTTGGGCGCACCGCCCTTGGATTTGCGGAGCACCAGAGATGGTCGTTTCTGTGGTTTGTAATCCCAGCTCTTGTAAATTTGGCTTCATCAGTCCACAGTATTCTTTGTAAAAAATTACGGTTCTGTCTCAAATTTCTATTTATCCACGAACAAAACACAGATCTCGTAGCAAAATCTGGTTCGATCACGTCTTGAACCCGTCGAAAATGATAAGGGTGTAACCCTTCTCTTTTCAAAATTCTCCATACATGCCACTTAGACATTCGAAGTTGCACTGAAATCCGTCTAACGCTTAGTCTAGGATCATTGGTTATTAGTCTAAGCACTTCTTCTTCATCTTCGGGCGATACCAAGCGATTGCGTTCATTAACAGCTCTTTGAATACCTCTTTCCGCTAATCTTGAATGCACGTCGATAAAAGTTTGGCGACTCGGTGTAGGCCTGTTAGGGTACCTTCGTCGATATTCTTGTACAGCCAAATTTGCACTTCCATTGCAAAAGCCATACACAAAGTGTATGTCAGCAATATGTTGCGATGAATATTGACGCTGTGCCATACTTTATCACACTTTTAAATACAAAACACTAACGCAGCACGTAAACAGCACGGACGGTAAGTGAAAGTAGCGATAGCGATCACAACGCAGGGCGAGGGACAACTAAACTAACCCAACTAATAATTTGTCCTTAAAACTGATTTTGTTTCAGGTAGTGGACTAATACGTTCTATCTCGCTTACTCACGGTAGTAACGAACAGTATTTCTCGCCTGCTCTCAGATGGAATACAGTGAATGCCATAAATGACACTCTGGCGGTTAACAAAGACGTTTTGTGCTTGCGCATACGCTATGTTCAAACAACAATAACTCTTAAAGTATTAAACATACAGTTGTGAATTTTATGTTGCATTGTAGCGTAGCTCAAAAACTGTCGATCTAGTATAAAAAATAAAAAAGTTCTCGGGTTGTTTTTGTAGTAATTAACCATTATTGGTTGAATTGCATAATTTTTTGATTTTTTTTTCGACTTTCACATTTTTTTTCAAAAGTTATGGAATTGTGAACACATTGCTTTGTAATGCAGACGGTAGACAATATTATTGCCTTCCGAATAAGCCTATTTTTATCTCAGTATGACTAAAACTTTGAGATATATGATTTTTTTTGTACTCGCATAGAGCATATTTCAACAAAAAAAACAAAATGGCTGCCACATAGCGGGGAAGTGTATTGGACCCAAGCCTATAGTGTAATAGTACTTTAAAATAGCTTATATTTAAGTATTTAGAATATCGCTAGTCCATGTCCGGACACACTGTATATATATAAATATTTATATATTTAACCTATATACAGGGTTATTTGTAAAACACCAACAACCTCTTAAGAGAGGTCATTGTACTCATCATTATGAACAACTTTTACTATGGGACCAAACCTGAAATCGCGAAAAAAAAAAAAAACAGCTGTTCCCTACATTTTGACGACTCGTACGAACATAAATGTAGGGAACAGCTGATTTTTTTTTCGTGATTTCAGATTTGGTCCCATAGTAAAAGTTGTTCATAATGATGAGTACAATGACCTCTTAAGAGGTTGTTGGTGTTTTACAAATGACCCTGTATATATTTTCTGTAATCTTCGTATAGGTCACGAAATTCGCCATTTAAATACCGATTTTTATTCAGTTCGTGCACTCCTTCTCTCATATTAGGTCTTTACCAATGAAATTGCCGTTCTGCAGTACTGGCCATTTCAAATCAAAATAGTTTTTGTTTGGCTAAGAATTCTAATTTCAAATTAATTTTATTTTAAAAACATGGTTTTTTGTTTCCAAAAGTAGTCATTTGTTTATTGATTAGTGTTACATTTTCATCGCATTTCAATCTTTTTCGTCATCATGGATACGTTAAAAATTCGAGTAATTATGGAATATGAGTACCGTCGTGGCAGCAACGCGGCACAAGCGGCACGCAACATCAACGACGTTTACGGAGCTAACACTACAAACCAACGCACCACCTGTTATTGGTTTGCTCGCTTCCGTTCTGGAAATTTCGACCTGAAAAATGAACCTCGCGGTTGTCCGAAGACTTTGGTCGACAGTGACGAATTAAAGGCGATTGTGGAAGCTGATGATAGGTACACAATCTACGGCTGAATTAGCAGCAGCTTTCGACGTTAGCGTCAAAACAATATTGGTCTATTTGCGTCAAATTGGCAAGTTAGAAAAAGCTTGAAAAATGGGTGCCCCACGAACTCAATGATCGCCAGCGCGAAGTACGCGTCGAGACGTGCCTTGCACTGCTCAACAGACACACAAATGAAGGAATTTTGAACCGCATTGTTACCTGCGATGAAAAATGGATTCTGTTTGATAACCGCAAGCGCTCAGCAAGTTGGTTGGATCCTGGTTCAGCACCTAAACAATGCCCTAAACGAAAACTTACCCCTAGAAAAGTGATGGTCACTGTTTGGTGGTCTAGCGCCGGTGTGATTCATCATAGCTTCTTACCAAACGGGGTGAGCATTACTGCACATGTGTACTGTGAAGAACATCAGGCACATCTCCAACCAGCATTGGTCAATCGCTTGTCTCCGCTGCTCCTGCACGACAACGCGCGACCTCATACAGCACAGCAGACGGTCTCCAAGTTGCAAGAACTGGGGTTGGAAGCTCTCCGTCATCCGCCCTACTCACCAGACCTTGCGCCTACAGACTACTACTTTTTCCAGAATTTGGATAACTTCTTGGCGGGAAAAAAATTCAATACCCGAGAGGCAGTACAACATGCCTTTGAAGAATTGGTTGCCTCCCGTCCAGCTGATTTCTTTAAGAAGGGCATCAATAAACTGCCACTGTTTTGGCAAAGATGCATTGATTGCGTTGGGTGATTACTTCGATTAATACAAATAAAAAATACATGAAAAAAATTCGTTTAAATTTTTTCATACAAAACGGCAATTTCATAGGTAAAGACCTATTATTAAGAATATCTTGTTTTTAAAATGTACTGCTTTCTAAACAGAAAAGGGTTAATTTTGATAACGCCATGATTTTGAGCACTTTTTGACTACCTAAATACGTCCACCGCGGCCGCTGTAACTAACCGCTACTGAGGGTACGTGGCGTGCAAAACGCACCGCTTGCCGCTCGCCGCGCCGCGCGCCGATAAGACCGAAGTCGTGGCCAGGCCGTGACGCATGTGCCGGCGCCGCTCAGACTGAAGTAACATGGCCAGTGTCACGTATTTCGCACACTCCGCCTCCGTGCACATCATCATTAATTTTCTCTTTCTAACCCTTAGGTTACGTTAAAGTTAAAAAAAGATAGGTAACATTATTGTTTACTTCAAATTGTCTTATTCATGGTACTGTATGGAAGATTCGTATTTGCATTGAAATAAAAGCTATTATTATCCCGCGTATGAGAAAATTTAAATTGGTCGACAACAATTTGTTTGTTTACCTATTTTGGCGGGCTTGCGCATGTGATGGCTTGCTTGACCTATTAATAAATAGACACGGCGACGTTTTTAATGAAGAATTTTTGAAAAATGTGACCTTTAAAAAGTGGTTCAATTAATTCTGCTCGTTATTCTGATCAAACTATTTTCAGGTTTTGCGCATTTAACGTTACACGTTGTACACATTAATATTGGTTTGGCAAGTTGAAATTTTCACATTTATATCAAAGAAGACATTTATATATTTTATTATCATGATAACAAACTATTTTTCATCAACGTGATTTTCTACAGTGGTATGAGAACAGCCGAGTTCTGCTAGTGCTCATGTCGATAAACGGGGATCAGTTTCGATGAGTTGTCGTAATTTTTCTATGTCAATCTGAACTACAGGGCCGGGGTGAGGTGAATCTTTTAAACAGTAGTCTCCCGTGTCGAATTTATCGAACCAATTTTTAGCTGTGCGATAAGTGACCGTAGAATCTCCCATCGATTTACATATGTTTCTTGCCGCATCCGCTGCTGAATGTCCCAATCGGTATTCGTGAAGTAACAAGTCTTGGAAAATCCATTATTTTGACTTCGATGTTGGAAGAGTTATAAAACATAGCTGCTTTCACGGACCGGCTATGGTATCCATTGAAACGTGGCAGGAAATTTCGTCGGCTTTTATACTTTTTTCAAAGGAAATTCCAAGAACATGCAATGAACAAATAAAAAAAATCTAGATAATTCTGAAAATTTCTACTTGCAAACCTAATATATATGTGAAAGACGATGCACCTAGTTTTTTTATTACAATTTTACTATATCGGAGACAGTTTAAGAGTTGACGAGAAATAAATCAACGCAGCCAAATTGTGAAATAACAACAAGTAGCTAAGAGCTGCGGCGGCTGCCTTAAACCACAGACTATATATAGACTAAAATAGGTTTACAACAAAGATACGGCGTCGATTGCACAGGCGACTAAGGGAAAGGGTCGAGGGGACACGCGTTACTTTAACTAAATATATCTGTAGACAATAATGATTATAAATTCTAGGATTCTTTGTACCGAGATTACCAGCTTGAGCCAGATTTAATTAATTTTGACGTATTTAATTTTTAGAAAATAAATTAGGAAGGAAGTCTTCTTAATTTATTTTCGCGTTCGTCGTTCTAAATCTTTTTTTTTTTAATTCAGAAGTTCGTTTTTATGATACGTTATCGTGCACACGCATGGGTTCGCAACGCTTCCCGCGTTAAGCTACGGTTTCCTAGAGAAACGGTGACCTTATATAACGGCCGCAGTGACGGCTGTCATGAAAATGATGGCAGCGCCAAAGATTTAAATCTTTAGATGTTGTATCCAAAGGTTTAAATCTTTGCCACGTCAAAAGATAGTCGCGTTTAAATCTCGTTGAAGTGAGTTTTACACTTCTAACACACAATGACACAGTAACTTCACTTGATTATTATGGAAATGCTATAAAGGGTGGATTATTGAGACAGGGCGGGAAGTAGAATAGAATATAACTTTATTTGCAAATATGGGTACACAATAGCTGTTATAATACATAAATCAAAGTTCAACCATAGTTTACCATTCGGTATTCATAACTTTTTTAACAAGTCTAAACGTTGTAATTGTTAATTATTGGAGATCCTTTTTATCAGCGAATGTTAGAAACCGCATGCATCACACTATCGAGATTTTTGTTTTCAAAGCAAATCAAATAATTACTCGTATACGTTCGAAATTCGAAGTTTAATTTTTATTTGTTTATTTTCGGCCAGTTTTCGTTGTAGCAGTCGGTCTATCCGTCATAAAAAAAAAAATGGATTGTTATTTTCTACGAAATGTATGGGATAATATAAGATAATATTTATTTGCTTAAACATACAAGAATATACATGCATGCAAGATGGTGAATGTAAAAAGTTTTTTTGCGATTTCTGACTTTTCTAGTACTCAAACCTGAGTTGGTTCGTTAGTGTTTTGATCCTTATAAGAAACAGGATCGTCTGAAACAAAAAAAAGTTTTTTTAAAATAATTCCTTCAAAATCAATGAATGCAGATCTGAAATCTCAAAAAGTTAAGGTTAGTCTCCTAAGACCGTTTTCCTGTAGCTACGGCGGGTGAGGATCTGTCCTTATTGTCCCATCTAAAAAATCCACCCTATATACTAATGTGTGAGCTCACTCTTTTCGCGTGACTAAGTACGGTGAGTGCAAATCTAGCGATTTAAATCTATGGGCAGCGTGGTTTGATTTTACGGTGTTAAAAACTAGGAAAACACACCGACTTACTATAATAAATAACGTTTCAGTGAGGTCATTCACCGGCAAATTACGGACGCTATGTAGGCGGTCACTGCTCTTCTAAGAAACCGTAGCTATACGGACTAAGAGTTTCGAATACCAGGTTTTTTCAATACCGGTATTGATACAGCAGAAAATTTCCAATACCAATAATTAATTCATTTACAATACGATATTGTTTTTTTTTTATAAATTATTTAATTTACAGTACGGTATTGGAAATTTTCTATGCGGTACTCAATTTTTATATATTTAAAAAAAAAATAGTTAAAAAGTTTCACTACATAAAAATAAAATACCGTTTTTAAATATAAAATCACTTTTTTAATAAAACTATACTATACTGGCTGTACGGTCCAACCGTAAAATTCATATCTTTTCATGTAAAATAAGCAGTTTAGTACCGCGTGCGCACGCAATTTACTTTAGTTCGCGTTCGGTCTTCGCCGCGTGTACTCAGTATCATAATATCGTAATAGTCCGATATCCTAAAATCCTCCTATAATTAATTACTGATCGCTGTATCAATTACCTATAACATTATATCAATTAAATTATAATAATAAACTATATCACATTTTATCATTTATAGTTGTCCCGTACACTGACATTTTTTATTGTCTGGTTTTGTTTTTGTAAAAAAATAGAAGAAATTTCTGTGCCATAGGCTTCGACTCCATTTAGCATTTATTGTTTTTGTCCAGACGGTAAAAAAAGTCAAAAAAAAAAAATAGCAAAAAATTGCACTGTACTGATTTTTTGGAATGTTGTTAGGATAGATACCAACAGTGTAACACCAAGTTTGCAGCTTCGAAGGACCTATGCTTACTGCGTGGTGCTCGAAAAACATCGAAATTTTCTAACTACTTTCAGTTTTCGACTTACACCTACTGAAAGCATCCTACGGAAAAGTCACCAAGTACATTTTTAAAGTATACGAAACTCTATCTTGAGTATTATTGGACCTGCAGATTTGGTCTTCTTACCTTGACCGAGAGGCAACTACAAAGACAATCATTTTTAATCCCATTTTTTACCTGCGCAAGTAGTTATAAAAAGTAACTAATTGTCTTAATTAACCACGAGATAATTAAAATAAGCAGTTTTTCAAACGGTACATTTTCAAATAAAAAAAAAAAAGGTTGGAAATATACTGTGCAATACAACAGAATTGTGTTACTTTAGTTTAAACTGAAAATAAAATAAAATAATCAACACCGGGGTTACCTGTATTGGATATTTCAATATCGGTATTGAAAAATGACAAAAATGTCTGGGATCCCGGTACTAACCAATACTGGTATCTCGGTATTGGAAGCCCTAATACGGACCTATGCGTGTGCGCCGTGCATAGGTCTGTAAAGTTACGGTTCAGAGCGTCGGCAGAGATTTGTTGGTGAGGCTTATGTTTGCTTATGAACCGGTCCGGGCTGATCTTTTGTGTAACGATGTGTCTGGGATGTGTATCTTGCTACACGGCGGCGTCGGCGGCAGCGTCAACAAACATTCAAGTAGTTCCCATAAAGAGCGTCGAACAATATTACCACGATCAATCACAGCCGCACTTCTACTACAAGTACTGTGACTACTATGGACACTTTGCTGAATAAATCACAGTCGGATACTGACGTAAACTTGTTGGGTAATACAGATAAGTCCCCACCTAATTACGTTTTTCAACGAGTCAAGAGGAGCAGAGAGGATATGGATGATTGTCTTTCTAGACAACTGAATGATTTTAACCCTTAACCAGGCCCCGAAGACTGGCTGGAAGATATAAAGTGTTCTATATGGATTTGGTCGTTGAATCACGCCCTAAATAATTCCTCATCAAAAAAATTCTGGAAAAACACTGAAATGTCTGAAAATAAAAAGTGGGAAAACGTATTCCGTTGCCTGGTAAAGGACTACCTTATAATGGATAATTATATACAACTTGTAACGTTAAATGCACAAAACCTCAGACACCCCAACAGATTTTTAATTCAATTGACCTATTTCAGAGAGAAAATAAGTCATTAAAAAAATTGTTTAGGTTTTATGTGCTGTTTTAGTTTTACTGGCCATTCTGATCGTTTGTTGCGTCTGCGACGACGCTTTATCAAGGGAGGAGTCCTCACCGGGCCGCTGCGCCGCGCTGACATTGGCTTGCTTGACCTATTAATAAATAGACACATTTTTTTGAAAAATGTGACCTATATTAAAAAGTGGTTCAATTAATTCTGCTCGTTATTCTGATCAAACCACTTTCCGGTTTTGCGCATTTAACGTTACACGTTGTAGAAGATATCCTGTGCATATTTTCCAGTAAAAAACAGAGTTTAAAAAATCACAGGTAAAGTAGGTTGCAATAGCTAGTATATGAAAAAAATGTGATACGAACAGGCAAAGGATATATAGCTCCCACAAATAACGTCGACTAAACAGGCTATGGTCATATGTTTCCCACGTTATATTTTGCTATATTTCAGACAATTTAGACAAGAAATCGACTAGAAATGATGTAAACCCAATAGAAAAACTCAAAATCTAAAACATATAAAAACATTGCACGACTTACCTTTCTTTGTTTCGCCATAATCGAACAAAAACTTCCGCACTTAACGAAAAGGGCCTGTTCAACGGGTAGTCAAAATTCAAATGTCTGTCAGTGACACATACGTTCGTATATCGAAGGTTGCGAATTTGGAACAACAGCGTATACATTCAAGAATTTATTTTGATAGCTTCTGTGCTTTTTAAATTCATAACCTGGGCAGAGCATTGAAAAATCTATGTGGGATGCATATATCCGGGGCCTGGTAAAAGGTTAAAGAGGAGATGAGGAAGATGATGTCTCTTTTTTCAGTTAATCAAGGTAATGAGATGTCAAAAATCTCCGCTACTCTGAAGGAAATTCAGCTATCAAATGCCAATATTGAGAACTCGATAGCTTTTCTTACCGCACAAAACGTTGAATTCAAGAAAAAAATTCACCAATTGGAAATCGAGGCGAAGAAAGATAAGGAGTACATAGTTACATTGGAGAACAAATTTGAAGACATGCAAATTGGCAGTAGAAAATCAAACTTTGTAATAAAAAATGTTCCGAAAAAAAATAATGAAACCAAGGACGATCTAATAGATCTGACTATGTTCCTGTCACAAAGCATTGATTGTAAAATTAATAAATATGACATTAAGGATGTTTACTTATGAAAAAAAAAATGCATTATTTATGCATATAGATAATTTTGAGATTGCGCGCACCATTCTATGCGACAGTAATGAGCTGTCTAAACATATTTTTGTAAAGAAAAGTGACCTAACTATTTTTTCGCAAAACATTAGAAGCATTTATCGTAACTTTGATGATTTTTTATTGACATTGTCTACATTTAATTTCGAAACAGATATTTTAATATTTACAGAATGTAGGTTAAATTCTAACAAACCTATTCCTCAACTTAACAATTACAGCTCATATATGACTTCAAGTCAGTTAAACCAAAATGATGGGGTAGTCGTTTATGTCAAGAGTGCACTCGAACATCAGGTTACAGAAATATCACTATCTCAGGCCTCTTGTCTAAGCCTGGAAATATTAAATAACGTCATTCTCTCTATTTACCGATCACCATCAAACTCAAACACTGACAGTTTTGTCAGTTCGCTCAACAATCATTTGGAGACCATTGCACCAAACAAAAACATTATTGTGACAGGTGACATAAACATTAATATTATACCTAAACTAAATGAGCAGTCTCATGAACTAAAAAACAGAATGAACTACCTCAACATGTTGTCTTTACACGGTATCCTTCCAGGGCATCTGTTGCCAACGAGAGAAAAATCATGCCTGGACCACTTCATGCTTAAAGTTAATAAGAAAAAGTTTTCATCCACTATTGCTATCCTTAATACCACAGTAACGGACCATTACACAACCCTTCTTGTATTATCTAAGCAAAAATGTTTACAAAATGTTCGTAACACTAAGACATTTGTTGATTTTGAACAAGCCCTACAATATCTAAAGGAAAAGAACTTGAATGAATTACTTTTCTGTGATGATCCTGATTTTCTGTGTACTCTGCTGATACAAACTCTAGCTGACTCCATTAAATTAAATACAATCAAATTAAAGATCCCTAACAAAAAACGCATTTTAAAACCGTGGATTACCAATGGTATTTTGCGCTGTATACAAAATCGGAATAAACTCCAAAATAAACTTCGTCATGATCAAAACAATGAAACTCTAAAAATAACATACAGACGTTACAGAAATTACTGTAACAATTTGATTAAAAAACTAAAAAGACAATATGAAAAGAATCTGCTATCTAAATCAGTTAACAACAATAAATTACTATGGAAAAACATAAAAGCTATTACCTACTCACAGAAAACAAATAATTATGATGCAGAGTTGTTGAAACTTCAGCCAACCCCGTCTGATTCAGTAAATTTTATCAACAATTATTTTTCTAAAATTGGTCATGACCTGGCTCAACAAATCCTACCTACAACTAACAATTTCGCCTTCGGGCAGAGCAGAAAGGCATCAAATCTAGTAAATTCTTTTGTGCTTCTTGAAACTGACGCCGACGAAGTATACAGAATATTGAGTAATCTAAAAGCTGACAGTGCCCCTGGCTGGGACAACATCTCTACGAAATTTTTAAAGTTCATTGGCATGGAAGCCGTCCCTATCATAGCCCATCTTGCGAACCTCTGCTTTAAAACTGGCATCTTCCCTGCCCCGTTAAAATAGCCATTATTACTCCTGTGCACAAGGGTGGGGGTAGAGACGATATTAATAATTATATACCAATTTCTGTTCTTACTAGTATATCCAAAATTATTGAAAAATTAATAAATGTTAGGCTTCTTAATTACTTAAACAAATACAATATTATCTCCGACTCACAGTTTGGTTTTCGTCAAGGTATTTCCACTGAAGACGCCGTCATATCACTAACTTCATTAATAGCTAATCATCTTGACAATGGAGATAAGTGCCTAACTGTCTTTTTAGACCTAAAAAAGGCATTTGATACCGTCTCTACGCCTATCCTTGTAAACAAGCTGGAAAAAATAGGTATTAGAGATATCGCGCTGGATCTGTTTAAGAACTATCTTTCAAACAGGAAACAGAGTGTCAAAGTGGGGCAACATGTAAGTGATGTCACAGATGTATCATACGGCGTTCCCCAAGGAAGTGTTTTAGGTCCAACGCTCTTCTTGTTATACATAAACGACCTGTGTAACATGGAAATTCCTAATGCCAAAGTCCTGTCGTACGCCGATGATACAGCTGTCATCTTCTATGGTAAGACATGGCATAATGTGCAGCTAAGTGCTGAAACAGGAATGTCCCAGGTTGCGAATTGGCTCAATGCTAATGTTCTCACATTAAATACCTCCAAAACAAACTTTATAAGTTTCAGCATCTGCAATCGTACTCAACCAACCGGCGATTTTCGAATCAATATACATACTTGTGATGGTATCAATGTTGATAATTGTAACTGTTCTAGTATTGGCAAAGTTTCTAGCACTAAATATCTAGGGGTAATTCTGGATCAGAGATTGTGCTGGCATCCTCATCTTGAGGAAGTTGCCAACAGAATCCGCAAGCTAAATTGGATCTTTAAGACTCTGCGTCACGTGGTGCCTAAGTCTACACAGTGTAGCGGTAGGCCTGTTAGAAATGTGCTCACACAAATATATATTTCTCTTGCACAATCAATATTGATATACTGTATTCCTATTTGGGGAGGGGCAACTAAATCTAAATTCATCCAATTGGAGCGAGCACAACGAGCCCTGCTCAAAATAATGCATTTTAAAAAAAGGAGATATTCTACAGAGAAGCTCTACAAACTTAGTGATGTATTGTCAGTTAGGAAACTATACATTAGTCAAATAATTTTAAAAAAGCACAAAACCTTACCTTATACTGCGGATATATACTCTAGGAGAAAACACGATATAGTTAAAATACCTACAACCAAATCCAAATTCGGATCGATGCAATTTAGTAAACGATCAGCTCAATTGTATAACAAAATAAATAAAGAAATTTTCGTATATTCAAAACCTTATCACATATGTAAAGAAATGTTGATTGACTGGCTAAAACCACTGTCATATGAAAATACTGAAGCTCTCCTACAAACCGTAACTTAATACAAGTACACGACCCACTCACACACACACAGTCTTCCCATACCTACACGTACATTCACTCACACATACACATACAACCACACATCCATCACACTCATTTACACTCCACAACTCATGCACACTCATGCACACTCACACACACGCTCACATAATTATATTTTGTTTTACTACACCCATTTACTGTTTTTTATTGTGTTTTAAGTAAGTACCTACTGTTGTGAAGGAGCGGAGTCTTCTAATACAGGCATTACTTGCTTAAATGAAGACTCCAAACCCAAAATTGTTTGTGTATAACTTTTGGACACAATAAACGTTATTATTATTATTATTATTATATTATGTGTGGTACAGAACCTGACGCTGCTGTTGAACAAGATCCGCGACATCGTGAGCGTGCAGACGGAGGCGGAGGTGCTGGAGACGTGCGGGCGCACGCTGGAGTACCTGTGCACGGAGCAGTGCGGCGTGTACACGCGCTGCAACGTGGCGCGCGCCACCATCACCGACATGTGCGTCAACCGGTACAAGGAGGCCATCGACGAGTACCGCAGCCTCATCGAGGGGGTGAGTCTGCCGTACAACCGGAATATGAGGGCAGTGCATTCTTATTGGACCTAAGCTTTACCGTTTTTAGGGTTCCGTACCTCAAAAGGAAAAAAACGGAACCGTAAAAAGATCATTTTGTTGTCCGTCTGTCTGTTAAGACCCTTTATCTCCGGAACGCGTGAAGGTATCGAGTTGAAATTAAAACCATATACTCGGCTATACAGTCCCTTGAAGCAGTGAGAAAAATCAAACTTTTATATTAACATAAAAAAAAGATACGGCCGTTTATGCCGCAAAAATAGTACATTGTTCACCGAGAGGAGAAAGTGACCGATTACCGTCGAGGGTGTCGTTTGAAGCCCGAACCGTAGGCGAGGGCTTTAAAACACCCAAGATCGGGAATCGCACTTTCTCTCGAGTGATACATAGTGCTTTATACTACACCTACGAGGAAAATAAAAAACGAAATCTTTATTTTACTTTCTACGAAAACTGAATCCTCAAACATCACACAAATTGGAAATGGCGCCAATGGCGTCTGCAATATTCACATGTTCTTTTTTCAAATTGTTTATCCTGCCGCCGCAGGGTCGCACTGCCAGCCCGACACCATCCAACACAACTAGTGGCCAGTGTCATTTTGCGAACTTGGAGATAAAAACTCACTGTAAAAACTTTTTGGCTTTTGATATTTAGGTTACCGGCGCATAGTCTTACCCAAAATTAAAAAAGAAAAACCACGTAAGAAATGGATTTTCATACACTTTTCTCTCCCGCTCAGATGCGTTTTCTCCCCGCATATTTGTTCGATATGCAATGACGTACTTTCTACCGTAAATTTGATAAAGTATCAAGGTACTTTCCAAGCAGGTGTAGTATAAACGTATATTTCGACACTCAAGGGAATCAAATAGGGTACTTTCCGTTGACTATGAAAGGACATTGCTCTGCGCCCAAACATTGTTCGCCTTGGAACAAAAAGCGTCGGAAAATTAAGTGTTGTATTTGTCGATCATTAGTAAACTCCTTTAAGATCTTACTTTTATAGCGGACTAGCTGTAGAATAGATATACAGACCGCGTCACTTAAATAGCTTCACTCCCAAAGTTTGTTATAAATCCAATTCTATGAGAGCAATTGCTTCATTAATTTTATAAATAAATTATACTAGCTTACTGTTACAAGTTTACTACATAAACTAGACAATTAATAATAAATAATAAAAATTGCACTTTGAAGTAACAAATTGGGTGTCACTTGAATAGCCTCAGTAAAATAAAACTAGAAAAAAAATTATTTCAATTTAATTTCAATACTTTGTATATTTTCAAAATTAAAAACTATTGCTATTAAAAACAGACACAAAAGGATAAAAAAGATAAGGATAAGGTAAGGATATTATTATACCTAATATCCTAGATAAGTAGGTATATTGGAAACTGTTACTGTAACTTGCTACTCTTGACTGGCAGAGTGCATATATTTACTACATATGTTGAGATATTATTTACCACAAAATCATAAACAGAAAAATAAAATGAAGATACGAAGTGAAAGGTAGACATTCTAGTAATAAAATAATATTTATTTCAGCTCAAAAATTAGAAGAGTTTTTCAGTAAATTCATTTTAATTATGTGGTTTTTAAGTAGCCTCTGCCTTAGTAAGGGTTAATTAAGTATACTTAGTAGGTTTTTAAAATTATACTTTTAGGGAATAATAATATATGGAATGGAGATTAATTGTTTTAATTGTAGCTTCTATTTGCACTTTATCCGAAATAAATTCAAAATGTGATTCAGATTCAAAAATACGCAACAGTTCATTAAAAATTCAATCGATTGTTTGCAGTCGATTGGGCATCCCTAATCTTTCTTGGCACGACATGTCGTTTGTTAAAGATGGCGGCGATTAATGTTATTAGTCGCGTAAAATATAATGTTAATTTCTCATTTGCAGCTAGTCCGTGTTACAAAAGTATTTGCAACTAATATAATAAAATAGACAATTAATTATCGTTTATGTCCGATCCTTGTGTTGCACAGGGCGATTCTGGACAATGTCCTTTGGCTAGTAATATCGTGTTATACTATAAGTACAGGAAAAAATCGGAAAACTATACATTTGTAATTAAATCATAAAAAATATAGTCTTTATTTAAAGTACGAATTATTTAAAAAAAATTCCAGACTCGATACCTGAACTATTTATAATATGTACCAGCAAATTTGTACGGAACCCTCGGTGGGTGAGTCCGACTCGCACTTGTCCGGTTTTTTTTCTGTGAGATTTCTTACGCAGTGTCTATCATTACTGCGTATTCTCTTGTACGTATATTTTGCCATATGATGTGTCTCTCTATAACGCGCACGATGTGTGGCACAGGGCGAGACCCCGGACGCGGACGAGGTTTTCAACGTGATCAACTCGCTGCGTAAGGTGTCCATCATGTACATGTGCCACAACCTCAACGACACCAACATCTGGGACTCGCTGTTCGAGGACCTGCCCAAGTGCGTGAAGGAGAACGAGACCCAGATGCCGCCGCAGGTCAGTACTTCATTAAACACGCCATGCGTCATAATGACGTAGCTTGTACATGTACATGATGGCTACTTCTACTCCTTGAAAATAATTATTTGCGTTAATGTCAACTTCGACAGCCGTAGGTAGGATTTCCATTTCCAATTTTTTTTTGTGCGAGGTGTCACACTACCAATCAGTGTTTTTCCTTTCAACACCATTCCTTTTGTAAGTTTTTTGGTATTGCAAAAGAAACTTTATGGTTGACATATAAAGTTTTCTTCTACTTAACTTACAATTTGAAACTGTCATCTGAAAGTCGTGACGTATCGCGCTCTGATTCGCGTTCAATGTCACGTAACCAAGCATAACATTATTTTGACGCAATTATTTCTCAAAAATAAAAAATAAGTTGATTTTTGCTATTTTTAGCACACAATCATTCTACAATATTCATAAGGTATTTTTCTTACTGTCAACTAGCCTATTGTCGTTTGCAAAAAGGAAAACAATGGGCACATTCACGTTTGGTCGAGAAAAAAAATGTTATGAAACGTTACTTGAACATAATTATAGTAGTTTCATTTGCGCATTTATTTATAACACAAGTACGGCCGGCATTCGATATATTTTGAAAAGTACGGATATTAAAGAAATTACGCAAAACAATCTCCAATCTCCAATAGGTCTATTTATTTATTTATCCTCCTACTGGAACGCCATACAGCAATTACACCAACGGAGCAAAAAATGACTTAATGTGCTGCTTCCCATCCATCCTGTGCGCGGTGGACATCGAACGGGCGGCGATGGAACACGCACGCTCACACAGCATCAGCTCCATAGTGCCATTACTCCATCCAAATCGCGCACATTCTTTGCGATTTTTTTACGAGATACAATTAATTTTTCAAAATAAATGCATTAAAATTGTAAAAACGGAAAATTTTGATGTGTCGTCCTGATTGACAGAAGATGTCAGATGTCTGGACAGTGAATGTTGTTTATTTTTTATTTTGTTGATTTACACTTTGGTTTTTTTTTTTTTTTCTTTCTTTCTAAATATCTATTTATATACAGAATGACATGAACATTTACTGTTTAAAGTCTTATATTATTTTAATTATTGTGAATGTGAGGACTATGTGGGTCATTGTTTCCGTTTTAATCATGGTCTGGCAGTTTGAGTGGTGTATGCGGTCTACACAAATGTCCTGTCCCTGGTATTGCTCGTCGAATCGTTGAGCTCCTTAAGTTCTGAGTTGAGCTGCACGGTTACTGACGAATGCGTGCACTGACTGCACAGGTCCACTCAGTGTGGTTCTTTCCTCAAAATACCACTTCAGACACCAATCTACATGGTCCTCAAAGATTATATTCGGATTTTTATATACACATTGACATTGATGAATTTTATATAAACAATGACATGGATATTTACTTTGTAAAGTATCTTATTTTTATTATTATTACTGTGAGTGTGAAGACTATGTGGGTCATTTCTTTTTTTCGGTTTTCCTTCTTAGTTAGTTTTAATCATGATCTGGCAGTTTGAGTCATTTATGCGGCCTACCCAAATGTCCTTTCATTGGTATTGTTCGTCGAATCGTAAGGCTCCTCAAGTTCTGAGTTGAGCTGCACGATTTTTGACAAATGCGTGCACTGACTGGACAGGTCCGTTCAATCTGTGTGGTTCTTTACTCAAAAGACCATTTCAGACACTAATCTACATGGTCTTCACATTATCTGACCAAGATTATGTCTGGACTTTAAAAGAGACTGTGACCTCTGAGTTTGTTTCGGCCTTTCTTCTCAGAGTAGTCAGATAGGAAACGCCGACCTCATCTAGTTTAAAAAAATATGATTGACATGTAAAAGTGTTTGTACAAACCTACTTACAGAAAATAAATCATTTATCATTTATCATTATCATTAATCAATCAATATTTATTTGTTCTAGACCTAAACCTATTACAAGTTTTGAACCTTATTAAATTAAGCTATTGTAATTCAATGGCAAGATACAAGACAAAATGCAACTGGGCTTAAACTAGGAGGACTCCTGTCTGCCGGGAGGACACGGCGCGGCACACGCTGGCAGAGTGTGCCGCTTGGGAGGAGCCACGCCGTGCCCTCATCTCAGGAGTAGGCAGTGACCTATCGCTGCCGGCCGTGGTCGAGTCTATGGTCGGTAGCGAGGAGTCCTGGGACGCGGTGGTTTCCTTCTGCGAAACAGTCGTCTCGCAGAAGGAAGCTGCGGAAAGGGAGAGGGAGATCTCGTCCCCTCACCCCGCCCGCAGCAGGCGCACCGGGCGTCGGCGGAGGGCGGACAACGCCCTCTTCCAGCCCCCCTAAATGGGTCCAGGGGCGACGGACTTGGGGACGTCCGTCGCCCCCCACACATCTGGACCCGAGGCGGCGGCGCGTAGTGTTCCACGCGCGCCCCTCTTAGACGTCGCGGGGGGAGTTTAACACCTCACTCCCCCCCCCTGACACGAGGAGAGGCCCGCAGGAGCGGGCCAGCACCAGCCGGGGGTTGCGGAAGTATCGTTCGTTCCCGCGACCCCCGGCGTAGGTGAGAGAGGGAACACCGGGGTGGTTTTTAGTCAGTAAGAGTCTGACAGACCCCGCCGCCCGCCCCAGCAGGGCGGCGGACATCCATGAGGATTTTCCACCCCGAAACAAAAAAAAAAAAAAAAAAAAAAAAAAAAAAAAAAAAAAAGGAGGACTCCTGTGCTATAAGCACCAGTTACTTCCGCCACCACCGTGATCGAACTGCCATTACAAGTTATGTCCGTTTAAACCGCGCGGCCAACTAATAAAATTTGATGAAACTTTGCCAGGACTTAGTGGTAATTTGTTACTATACACACCTCTTTTCCTGAATTTGTTACAAAAAAAAAAAACTATGACGCTATGACCAAAAATAGTTGGCCGCTAGAACCGCCACTTGCCGTAGTCATCGCCTGTGATTACACAGAAACGAATAAATGCAGATAGGCGAATAATGCATCAAAAGAAAGGTCTTAATTTGTTGCATCTGTTGCAAAAACAAAAAATTTCAAAACGTAAATAAACAAAAAGTTGTGCAATATTTAGTTTCCAGGTTATGGGTAGGTAGGTATCTCACCATAAATATCAAATTAATAGAGGTTAATGTGTATGGACAATTAGTTGCTAATTTGTTGCAACGAATAAACAAGAAAAAACACTAGAAAATAGGTTCAATCATTTGTTAGAGTCGATTTTAGTTGGCCGCTCGGACGGCAATATGCCTAAGATACAATGCCGTTCATTTCGTTATTAAAAGTAGGTTCAAGCTTAGTTATAGTACTAATCGACAGGTAACGTAACCTAGTTTGGATAAATGTGGCGAAAATAACGGCGGAATTCATATTTTAGGAGATAGTCACTAAAATATAGTAGTATGAAACTGTATTAGAGTAGGGTGACCATGAATTTTCCCAATGAAGTGAGACTGAATCGTGCTTATTGGATTTTTCGATAGTCGTATCTTATTTTTTTAGGGCGAGTGCTTATACAGGGTGTCTCTGGAAGCATGGATCAAACCGAATAAAGGCGTTGGCAAGGTCATTTCCAAAATTTTTAACCCTGAGAATGTCGAGGAATTTTTTTACGGCCCAAAAGTTATTATCAATTTTTGTTTTTTTCAATCGCTTCGCATAGTGCTCAAAGAGAAAAATCATAAAAAAGGGCTATCAATTAAATTTTTTTTCAGGACGTTGTAGAAGAGTGGATCTTTCCTGTGGTAGTACTTTTACGCAGCTAGAAAACGTGTTCAATAAGAAAAAACATTTACTGCAAAGTCTACGTGCTGGAAAAAATTATATTAAATTTTCGAACAAAAATTTTATTCAATTGCACCGACTTTCTCAGGGTTAAAACGTTTGGAAATGACCTTACCTACGCCCCTATTCTATTTGATCCATACTTCCAGGGACACCCTGTATAAAATACACTTTAAGGCATCCTATAGCATACTTTATAAAAGTCAAAGTCACAAATCGATTAAAATTTCTTCATTAAAAATCAACACAAAGGAAAAAAATCAAGTAATATAAAAGTCAACAAGATAAATACATAAACTTTATAAACTAACATTACATTAACTGACATGAATATAAGACACTGAATGTAGACGTATTTTCTTCCAGGTACTTATTTCAATTTTAAAAGAATTGTCGTCGTTACAAAAATATGTACTTTTATTTAAAAAAATGACATTTATAGTGGCCTATTTTTGTGCCTGGTATAAATTATATAGCACCAACTAAGAAATAATGATTGCCTTGTGTTCAATGTTACCTTTGGACATTGACTCAGCACTCAGCCTGGCTCACGCGCGGCCCAGTTAAAATAATGATTTGGTTGCATCTTACACGCATAGGACACATGGAATTTGTATATTAGTGTGTGTTAAGAAAAAGTAGTATATAAGCAGAACATTTTGTAAATAAATCAGATTTGAATTTTATATTCTTGTCTCATTACCCCTCGCTGTGGCCAAGACACCTTTAGCCATCTTCGGGTCAGTCCCGTGAGTCTGCGGGATTGGCAGTGAGTTTACCCTTCCCGAACCTGGTATTCCTGTCTACTATCCGTCTGTAACCTTAGGTCGCATGGTGCAGATATCCTGAACTTATTTATATATTTATTTATCACACACTAGGTATATGGTAGGTTAGGGCTGTAGGGCTTGTAGGGCTTAAGGTCGTAGGGACTGTTAGGCTTGTAGGTCTCTGTAGGTCCCTTTAGCTTACCATATATTTCCATGTACCATCACACCCGTGACAGTATTGCGGCCTTACGTGACGTTTGTTAAGGGTGGATGTACACCTTGAATGTTAATAGAAATCCGCAGTTCAGTGAGTAAAACTGAGTCTGCAGCTCCGTTTAAATCAAATGTTATGATCTCGCCTAACTTAAGTTCACCCGTTTAACTGTGTGTCACATTTTTGACATACTTAATTTAATCTCAATTTACAATGGCCGGGACGCAATCAGAAGTTATTGCTGTAACTGCATTGTAGGATTAAGAACAGTAGGATGCTGCTCACATGTGATGAGTATTATTTGGTAGGTACCTAAGCTATGCTCGCCATGATGGTTTCACCCGACCTGCCCCCTTATTAGATGAAGTAAGCACCTAATATTAAGAATCAATTAATTATAAGTACAATAAAATAAATGTACTCACAAAAACAAAGTATTGTTTATTTACCTACACTCAAAACCCTATCAGAACTTCATAATCATCAAATGGTTGCAGTCCGCTGCTGGACATAGGTATCTATCTCCTAATGCAAGCCACTGCGTAGGTACGATCCTCATCTCAATCTACCTACTTAATGGTAAGTAAATAAAACACTACAAAGATAGAGACAAGCAATCTAGTACATTTACTTTATCACCAAGACAATGTTTATGGACCTATAAGTAACAATTTACATTGGTACACTAGTACATAACCTTAAAAAATAAAACTGGTTCTAACTTAAACATCCCAACTTCTAAAAATCTAAGAATTTAAATAGTGCTTTTCTATCATATTAGCGACCAATTAAAACAAAAATTATCCAAAAACACGAAATTTTATTAGATCTTTACGTATGAAATTGCCGTTCTGCAGTACCTATTGGCCATTTCAAATCAAAATAATTTTTGTTTGGCTAAGAATTCTAATTTCAAATTAATTTTATTTTAAAAACATGGAATTTTGTTTCCAAAAGTAGTTATTTGTTTATTGATTAGTGTTACATTTTCATCGCATTTCAGTCTTTTTCGTCATCATGGATACGTTAAAAATTCGAGTAATTATGGAATATGAGTACCGTCGTGGCAGCAACGCGGCACAAGCGGCACGCAACATTAACGACGTTTACGGAGCTAACACTACAAACCAACGCACCACGACGTTAGCGTCAAAACAATATTGGTCGACGTTAGCGTCAAAACAATATTGGTCCATTTGCGTCAAATTGGCAAGGTAAAAAAGCTTGACAAATGGGTGCCCCACGAACTCAATGATCGCCAGCGCGAAGTACGCGTCGAGACGTGCCTTGCACTGCTCAACAGACACACAAATGAAGGAATTTTGAACCGCATTGTTACCTGCGATGAAAAATGGATTCAGTTTGATAACCGCAAGCGCTCAGCAAGTTGGTTGGATCCTGGTTCAGCACCTAAACAATGCCCTAAACGAAAACTTACCCCTAGAAAAGTGATGGTCACGGTTTGGTGGTCTAGCGCCGGTGTGATTCATCATAGCTTCTTACCAAACGGGGTGAGCATTACTGCAGATGTGTACTGTGAAGAACTGAACACAATGATGGAGAAGCTGGCACATCTCCAACCAGCATTGGTCAATCGCTTGTCTCCGCTGCTCCTGCACGACAACGCGCGACCTCATACTGCACAGCAGACGGTCTCCAAGTTGCAAGAACTGGGGTTGGAAGCTCTCCGTCATCCGCCGTACTCACCAGACCTTGCGCCTACAGACTACTACTTTTTCCAGAATTTGGATAACTTCTTGGCGGGAAAAAAATTCAATACCCGAGAGGCAGTACAAAATGCCTTTGAAGAATTGATGCCTCCCGTCCAGCTGATTTCTTTAAGGGCATCAATATACTGCCACTGCGTTGGCAAAGATGCATTGATTGCATGGGTGATTACTTCGATTAATACAAATAAAAAATACATGAAAAAAAATCGTTTAAATTTTTTCATACAAAACGGCAATTTCATAGGGAAATTCCCATACAAGCCTGCCGTTCGCCTTTAAATGGGACCATTTCGGGATAAACCCCTATTGAAAAAAAAAATATATATATATTTGCAAATCCGTTCATATATTATGACGGAGTTATTCCCGATAATACATTAAAAAAAAAAAATAGAAACATCTGAATTGATAACCTCGTCCTTTTTGAAGTCGGTTAAAAAGATGAAAATATCTGAAACATCGTGCAATGGCCATCTCAATCACTTGGTCCTTCTCCCGTTGAGCTTGTTTGAGATGAAGTCGATAGAAGAGTAAAAAAAACGTTCTCCTACGAGCTCAGAACATTTGTGGAAGCTATTAGAGAGCGAATGGAACAAATTAGATGTTGATTATTTTAAGAAATTAATTAATACGAGGGCTGCCTTTTAAGTTGTGTTGTTTGAAATAAGTATAGACGATCTAATAGATTATTACCATTTATTGTGTTTCAAAGAATTCTCCGTGATAATTAATACACTTTTGTCCAAAAACCGCCATGACGCAAGAGAATATCGACGCCGTGCGGCAGCTAATAGTCGAAGATCGTCATGTGACATACCGTGAAATAGAGGCAGCCCTGGGCATTTCAGGGACTACTATCCAAAAAATCCTGCATGAAGAACTCGGCGTAAGAAAGTTGTTCTCCAGTTGGATACCACATTTGCTTAGCGACGACCAAAAAGCAGCCCGTGTTAGATGGTGTCGCAAAACTATGCAGCGATTCAACCGAGGAGAGTCAAAACACGTTTATGGTATGGTTAGTGGTAACGAGTCTTGGATATATGCTTACGATCCAGATTCCAAGCAGCAGTCAACTGTCTGGGTCTTTCAAGATGAACCAAAACCGACCAAAGTCATACGCTCACGGAGCACTTCAAAAAAAAATGGTTGCTTCGTTCGTGGCAACGAGTGGTCACATCGCCACTTTTGTACTAGACCATCGCAAGACGGTTAACGCTGACTGGTATACCACTGTTTGTTTACCACAAGTCATCACAGAGTTTCGAAAAAACAACTCAATACGTCGTATCATACTGCACTATGACAATGCAAGTTCGCACACCGCCCGCGATACAAAGATGTTTTTGAGCACCCAAAATGTCGAAATTTTAGATCACCCACCTTACAGCCCTGACTTGAGCCCTAACGATTTTTTTACGATCCCCAAAATTAAGCAAAGTCTTCGTGGTCAACGTTTCAGCTCACCCGAAGAAGCTGTTGACGCAGACAAATCGGCCATTTTGACTACCCCCACTTCGGAGTGGAACAAATGTGTTAAAAACTGGTTCGAACTCATGCAAAAGTGTATTAAATATCGCGGAGAATTCTTTGAAAAACAATAAATGGTAATAATCTATTAGATCGTCTATACTTATTTCAAACGACACAACTTAAAAGGCAGCCCTCGTATACCAGTCAGCGTACGCGCGTATGTGTACGCCATAGTCGCGAAATTCGCACGCACGCGCCGCCGGGGTAACGGGATATAACAATTACACCTGTGAGGCTCTGATGCATGTGCCGGTGCCGCTCAGACTGAAGTAAACATGGCTCCTGTCACGTATTTCGCACGCCCCGTATTCGTGCAAATCGTCATTTCTCTTTCTAACCCTTAGGTTAAGTTTAAGTTAAAAAAGATAAATAGTATTATTTTTTACTTCATGGTACTGTGTGGAAGATTCGTATTCGCAATGAAGTAAAAGCTATTATTATCCATATATTTTATTTTTCTTGATTTTTAAATTATCTATAAATATTAATAAAACAAAATAGAAAAATACTTTATATTATAAAAAAAATATGCTTGACAAAAAGGACATTTTGTGCCTCGGATTTGAACTTCCAATCTCTTGCGCGGCAACCGATCTTCAAACCTCCGGTCTATTTAGACGTTAATTAACTTTTCGTAAATGTTAACCCTGTCATTGCTTGTCGTTATACGCAATAATAAAAGTATAAACTTTTTATTGAAAAACAACAATATTAATAAAAACTAAAAAAAAATATTACTAACTTATACATGTAACGTTAAATGCGCAAAACCTCAAAACCCCAATTAATTTTTAATTCAATTGACCTATTTCACAGAGAAAATAAGTCATTAAAAAAAATTGTAAAGTTTTTATGTGCTGTTTTAGTTTAACTGGCCATTCTGATCGTTTCTTGCGTCTGCCACGACGCCTAATCGACGGAGGAGTCGTCACCGGGCCGCTGCGCACCGCTGACATTGGCTTGCTTGACCTATTAATAAATAGACACGGCAACGTTTTTAATGAAGATTTTTTTTTAAAATGTGACCTATATTAAAAAGTAGTTCAATTAATTCTGCTTGTTATTCTGATCAAACTATTTTCAGGTTTTGCGCATTTAACGTTACACGTTGTATAATCACAAAGACAATACATTAATCATAATAAAATGTTTTTGCAAAATACTTAACCATCTGGGGCCTATCACGGATTTGAACGCACATGTCTTTTTGGGGGGTAACCACTTAATGGAGCTGTGTGTACTTCATTTTGGTAATAGTCTCATCCCGGTACCAAAATTCCGTTTTTTGTTAGACCAGAATGGGAATTGTAATATAATTTACTGTCACCGTTTTAGATTTAGTAAAGAACTATATTTCCGATATCGGCACCCTCAAAAACTACGGAAAGCGTACCCATGGCGATTAATTAACAAAGCCCCAAAATTTCAAAATTGATCCTAAATGGCCTGAGTGCAGTTTGGGATAAAAGCTGAGAACTCGCATAACCTAAGCCTTCGTTCCTTTGTTCTCCCTTCTCTTCTCTACATTAACTAGCCATGTTCGGCGTCGCTCACAGGCGCTGGTGTACGTGGTGCGCGCGTGTTTCTACTCGGTGCTGTGGTCGCTGCACGGTGTGGAGACGCGCGTCAGTGCGGTGGGCGCGGCCGCGCTGCGCGAGAGACTGCACGCCTACGCCGCGCACTGCAAGGACATCGTGGCGCGCGGCATCACACCCGACCTCAAGGAGGAGGTATGTACCGCACGTGTCACACGTGCAGACGCGCGGCAGTGCGGTGGGCGCGGCCGCGCTGCGCGAGAGACTGCACGCCTACGCCGCGCACTGCAAGGACATCGTGGCGCGCGGCAGTGCAAGGTACTATCATCATTAACCCTAGAAAGATAATCATATAGCAACTAGCGTAAAAGATAATCATACGTCTGTCAGATGTACTTCAGTTAATTAAGATTTTTTAGTAAGCCTAAGGAAGTATTATCATGCCTTATAGGTTGAAATAATTGTTTAAATAAAAATAATAATAAAAAAAACTAATAATAAAAAACTACAATGAAATTTAATTTCACGATACGTCTTGCGGACGTAGATTATCTTTCTAGGGTTAAGCACGATCGGCGATCCAACTGATGGCTTACAGTGCAAGGGACCTGTTTTCGCGCTGTTTTTCTCATGTTTTAGTTCAAAAGGTTGTCGTATACGTCACTGCCTTCTTGTCCCAATATGGGAGACGTGTCGTAACTTAACGGTAAAGAGTAAAAAAATGACGCTAAATGGTCGGGCTTTAATCGCTTGCAGGCGTACACGTCGCTGTGCGACCTGCTGATCCTGTTCGCGGAGCACCTGTGCGCGCTGCACCACCCGGGCGAGCCCGACATGCGCCAGCTCGTGTTCGAGCCCGACGCCGCGCTCTGCGACATGCTCAACGCCTTCATCCAGGAGTTCGTCTTCGTGCACCACAACTACGGTAAGCTCACCAGCCCGTCACACACGTGCAACTTTGCAGTTCACAACTTATACACAGTACAAGTTAGATATCTGGAGAAACTTCACAGACTTGATGAGCATCGACATCTAATCATGACACACAAAAAAGTATCAATAATATTAAAAAAAGAAATATTATAAATAAACGTCGCTTTTCGTGTCTGTCCACGTTGTTCGCCTTAACTAGGCAACGGATTTTCTCTAAAGATGCTTGGAAATTCGAGAATAATTGTTACAGTTGTTTTTAAGATGAATTGAAAATGCTGTACTTACTTGTCAAAAACATGCGAGCAGTGGCCGGCAATGTTATAGTACGAGAGCCCATGACCAAAATTTCTGCCTCATCGTTCTACAACCAAAACCGTATAAAATCTATATCGATACATATCACGTGTGTGAAGTTTATCAGCTAATAAAGTTGAACCTTGTGAACTCCGTGATGGAATATACCTAGTCTAGCCAAAAATTCTATCCCTCGTAAAATGGTCTCTAAATATTAAAAAAAATAAATAAATAATTTACGAAAATACATTATATACATTCTTTATTGCCTATTTTATACAATAAAAGTTACAATCATTCAAAGTGTCTTTGCTTTGACACACTTCTTCAATACATTCGGCCACTCGTCCATCTACGCACGCACTATTTCTAGAGGTATCGATGCTGCTACTGCCACCAAATCACGCTTCAATGACTCAATATTACGGTGAGGCTTCGAGCAGGCTTTCTCCTCTAAAACTTCCCATAGTCGGTAGTCCAATGGGTTGAGGTCGGGACTTCCAGAAGGCCAATTTTCGAAGGCAATAAAATCGATTAAATTGTCCTTTAGCCAACGCTGCGTGGTTCGCGCTTTGTGTGCCGGTGCCGAGTCCTATTGAAATATCCAATGCTTATTGGAAAACAGCGTTTGGGCCACAAGCTCCAAAATATCAGTATGGTAGTTAGCTGCTTTGGTTTTTACTCCTTGTTGACAAAAATGAAGCTTAGTGACTCCCACCAAACCATGACTGAGGCCAGGTGATGGCCTCTTTCCACCTTGGCGACCTTTTCAGAAGCTTCTTGAGAGCTGTGTGCATAGACTCTGTCATTTTGGCGTTGATTTTTTCCTCTACGGTGAAGATTTTCTCATCCGTAAAAAGAATATCCGTTTTTTGCGTGCTGCTGCCATAACTTCTTTGCACTGGTACAAGCGATGTCCAGTACTTCGTCGATAAGCGCCAAGCTTTAGGTCTTGTTTAACCCATTAGAGCCTGAGTTTTCTTTTGTTTTTGTGTTTTTTTGTTTATATTCGGGTTTAATTACGTCTAAGTAACATCATTACACGAAAAGAAAAAAATCCAAAACCCCCAATTTTGAGTTTTAGACTATTGCCATATGGCAACGCTAGGTCAAAAGGAGTACAAAAATTCAGTGTTCTACTGCTTTAAATGAATACGAAATACAAAAGATCACTTTTTTATGCTGATAAATCTGTATACAGCGAGAAATACAAAATCTAACAATTTTATTTAGAATGATAATTTTAATTTTTTTCTTAAATTTTTATTATTTTTTGTATTTTTTATTTCTGACAGAAACCTATTTTGAACATATGACTCTCCCAATAGTTGTACAGTCTACTCCGGCACATCTACGTTTCTTTTCCACTGATTTTGGATAGTGATTTACTCCGTCATATCTTACTTCTTCCAAACCCCTTGATTCAAACTTAGACATTAGATATACATTTAAAACAAAAAAAATTCTCAGTCTTAGTATAGACTTAAGTTATGTCTGAATATTATTTTGTAAAAAAACAAGAAACAAATTTCACGAAATAAAAATAAATGGGACTTATTTTTTCTGGTCGACATTTCTGCAAAATTTATGACATTCAACAAATGAAATCACATCTACCATCAAACTTGAAATACCACTGACGACTTGTCACCATCAGACTTGTGACTTTCTTACCGAAGGCTAGTATATCTCGTTACAAGTTAACAATAACAAAGAATCACCGAGGCCCATAGTTTATGATATATCATCCGTAAAGTGGATAGTTGACCCACGTTGCCATATGGCAACACTAGGCTCTAATGGTTTTTTTTTTTTATGATTCGAGATATGATCCTAGCTGGAATTTTCGTTTTTCTGGCCACGATTTTCAGTTTGCGGAGAGAATTTCGGCGAATTCGATCACCAACGGCTTTGATCGCTGTTGGCGTCCTTGAATCACGTGGGCGGCCGCTCCTATGTCTGTTATCGAAAGAAGAAACCTCTGTGAATCTTTTCATACTAATCTTAGTCGCTCGGTATAACAAGCAAGTTCGTCTATCGAGACGAACTCTTTCTCGTCTATCGAGATTTTAAGAGGTTGATAATTTCGACTGGCTTTTTTACGTGATTCTCTGACACTCCACTCCATATTTTTAACTGGGATTGCTAAGACCAAGTAAGGTTTTTATAGAAGAGCAAAGCCTATTTATATCATAATAAAACAAATGAGTATCATAAGTCACTCATTTTATGAAATCATCGATTTTTAAAGGTAGGGACAGAATTTATGGCCAGGCTAGGTAAGAACGAAGTATATTGTCATTGTCAATTTATTTTTAGTTCATCCACAAAACATTAGTTGAAATAAGAAACTGATAATAACAACATTGGAGTTTTAAATAGTACTGTTGAGGTTAGCATTATTGTATACCGTGGCAAGTATGTCATGAGCTCTCGCAACTTGTCCCGCTTGGAGCGCTGTTGTTTATGACTAATTCATTTTAAGACCACTCAAATAATCATGCCATTGTTTGACTATTTCCACACGTTGGCAATGTAGGTGTAAACTGAGTGAAATCTGTCGGCACTCGGCACGCGTGAAAGCTTCCACACACTGCGCCTTAGCCGCGGCCGCGCCTCGCGCCAGCGCGCGTGCGAGACGTCTCCTCCATCGTTAGCTGGCTGTGCCAGATGATGTACACTTATTGACTGCCACTCAGAGGGTGGTACAAGTAGTTGCGGGACGTTTCTTTAGTCTTAGAACATTACGTTATAAGTTGTGTGAACATTACCCTTGTGTACACTTTATCGAACAGCAAAGGCTACGTTACAAATATTCTGTTTCTATGCATTAGTTTATTTATCCGAATGAAAGCGAACTGAGGGATGAGGTGAATAAAATGAATATGAAATGATTGACACACAGTCAATGAGTTTACAGCCAGACGTGGTAGTGTGACAGTGACCACTAGTCTTGGACGGGTGGATATTGATGTGAGGCTCGTGCACTTTTTGGGTTTTTTCTAAATTGGGCTTGTGCATTAATTTGTACATTAGTTTTACGGTGTGGTGCACTTTTCGGGTATCAGGATTAAATGAAAGTTTGTATTAGGACGAGCCTTGTGAATTGCTATCTGAATATTATAAAACGTAAGCATTTTCTTAAATAAAACAAAACTGACTTTAAAATGTGTCATATTACAAAGCAATTGATGTAGCTCGTGAATATATGATCTGCATGCAGCACGGTACATAAATGAATGCGACCGTGTTGCAGCAGACTGCTCACTTGTACTGTTCGTGAAGGAGAGAAAAAATATGCATTATTAACGTAACGTCCACGAGTCGGTCGTAACAGAAGCGACGGTGCCGCGTCCGCGTAGCGCACGGTCGGGCGTGTCGCCACGCCGCTGTGACGTCACGCGCGCGGCACGCTGTGAGGGCGATGCGATAACGCTGTGGTGTATTGTGTTGCATGTCACGCGGTGCGCGTGCGCGGCGGGCTGTCTGTCCGAACTATCCGACGCCGGTAAGCAGTTGCTCCGCACTCGTTTCGCACTAGTTGACACACCGTCGGCGTATTTTACCTTAGTAATGGCGCGAGTCCCGCACCGGCCGGCCGGCGGGTGCGGGAGTCGCCGCCGCGCTACAATAATGCATATTTTTGTCTCGACGCGACGGGCGGACGTCTCACGCGTTTCGTGCACTCACTGTGTGTATCACTTAACATTACTAAGGGAAAATTGTCGCGCCCGCTTCGTACACGCAATCCGACACCGACGGCGAATACACGTACTTTGTAGGCGGGTTAACGCAGGTGATACATTCATGGAACCTGCACTGTCACATTTTGCAGGTTACCTTTGCGAAAGTAACTACAATACAGGCGCAATGATATAAGTCACTACAAAACTGATACTGTTGGAAAACGTCAGAATCGTATTGTACAATGATGTCAGTATTCGCTTGCGGTATCGAACTGCGGTATATTTCTATTAACACACTTGATGAGTTTTGTGATTTGAGCATGTTTTGTGCAGTGTATTATTATTTTGCATTCCATATAATTTTATAGTGATGAAATACAAAGTTATGATAAAAGCTAAAATTAACAAAATGAAGCGAGATACAGCTTGTACTAAACCGCGGTCTGTGGGATTTTGTGCAACTAATCGTGAAGAGGAAAGGATTATGTAATCGAGCTTATTTTGTTTCCTATACGTAGCCCGTAGTGCCTGCATGGTTCATAGTTAACTCGAATATCTCAAGCTATGCCACTTTTGAAACAAGCCATTAAAAATATTTAAATAATTGTCCGAAAAAAAAAAACAATGGAAGATAAATCTTGGTGTCAACTTGAGGTTCACTATGTGATGTTTTAGTGTCTGAAGAGATTCATACCTTCAGAAGTATTTCTGTGTAAACATAGTCCATATGCCTGAGCACGCTTAGGCGTGCTCAAGCATACACAATGATATCAGAAAGGCACTAAAGCGTTACTTATTTTTTGTTTTGCATACAATTGTGAGTGCTATGCAGAGGTACACAGGTGTTGATGTGCGGTGCATGTTGCAGACGGTCAAGACGAGAGACGTATCGAGGAGCTGCACAAGCGCCGCAACTTCCTGGCGGCCTACTGCAAGCTCATCGTGTACAACGTGGCGCCCGTGCGCCGCGCCGCCGACGTCTTCAAGCACTACATCAAGGTAGCGCGAGGCCACACGTCCTAGCGTCTATACATATTATAAATTAAACTCGCTCTTGGTCTCTGTCTGTATGACCGCGTTATTCTTCTAAATTACGCAACGGGTCTTGATGCGATTTTCACCATCATTTAGAGATTGTATTCTGGAAGGTTTTATGTCTATAAAACATTAACGGGTTTATTTGTAAACGATGATTAAAGTTAAGTGATGTTCAAACGTCAAAATCTATGGTTGAACAGTCGCCAATCACTACTTCACTTTAAGCAACGTTTATGAATAAAGGGGTTAATGCAGAAATCTCGATGTTTTGTCAACTCGTAAAAACCGTGCGAAGCCCCTGCTTCGCACGGTTTTTACCTGTCCCTACAGGTCACTAGTCTCTAGATCGATAAAACACAAATAGTGCATATTCGTGCACCTCTTCAAACGATCTAGCTTGTCCCTAACTATTTAAATTCTGTTCTCAAAGTAAATAAAATTATTATTTTCGTCAATTTTCGGCCAGTTTTCATTGCAGCAGCCAGTCTATCCTTGATAAAAAAGTAAAATTGGAGTCCTCAGTTCCTACGAAACGTATGTGAAAAGTTTGGTGGGTGAGCCGGACTGTACGATAGATCGTTCGTGTTGCAGTGCTACAACGACTACGGCGACATCATCAAGGCCACGCTGAGCAAGGCGCGCGAGATCAACAAGCTGAGCTGCGCGCTCACCATGCAGCTCGCCATGCAGGCGCTGTTCGCAGACATGCTGCGTCGCCATCCCGGCCTCGCGCCGCACCGCCAGCTGCCCGAGATGCTCGAGCTCAAGGTACATCCGAAACACCTGTTGGGAGCCATAGGGGCTCGCTGCAGGTCTGCCCGGTACGGAGCGAGAGTGCATGGGAAGCCGTCACCTCCTTCTGCGAAGCAGTAATGCTTGCGAAGGAGGGGGCGGAACGCGCGAGGGAGGGGTAATCTTCGCGCCCTTACGCCCCTAGTCGCCGCAGGAGACGTCCTGGGCGTCGGGAGTCGAGAGCAGATTCCCGGCCACCGTAGGCGCGGTCTTGCAGACGTGGAGCAATGGGCAGCTCGCCGTCCGTTAAGGACTAGGCCCGAGTCGATGGCGCGTTGTTTTCCACGCGCGCCTCAACCAGATGTCAGCAATAACTGACGGGGTCCGCAGCGCTAGGACCGATGCCTGCCATAGAAGTTATTTGATAATTTCCCACCAAAAAAAAAAAACCATAGAGGCTGGTTCTGCCTGCTCATTGTATATGACTTTTCATTTACTAAGCAAGTTAATACAAAATAATAATAACAGACAATTGTCGTACTTTATTAGATGATTCTCGTGAAATCTAATTCACACATCCTTCTAACATATTATATTAAGCAAAATTGTCTTTCGAAACCTTATACATTACTGATTCGGACTAATTAAAAAAAGCACTAATTGAGTCTAAAAAAATACTCAAAACGAATGAATCTGGTGTGTCCCTATTCCCATTTTGTATTCAATTATACCATATTTTACAATTAATTGTAAAAAGATTAACAAGACTAGAAAGAGGTGAGAGCTCTGTTCTGGCAAATAAAGGTAAGCCAGAGGTGAGGAGATTTCTTAAGAAATAAGCATCACCTTTGTACCTATTTTTCTGTTCTGTTTTTTCTTGTCTGTTTATATATGTGTGTACATAAATGGTAAAATAAATAAATAAATAAACAAGACTACTCCCGGGAGATAGGGCCCGTGGGGCCACTACTGGCCGGCAGCTCGCCACAAGCGTCGTGGTAAGATTTTAAGTGAAGCTAGTGAAGCCACGCTCGGAACTGGAGGACGCGCCCGCGCGCGCCTCCAACCAGTCGTAGACATGCCATGCATAGACAATGCTACCTATCTTTTTTAAACTTAAACGTAACCTAAGCGTTAGAAAGAGAACTGACGATCTGCACGGAGACGGGACGTGTGAAATACGTGACAGTAGCCATGTTTACTTCAGTCTGAGCGGCGCCGGCACATGCGTCACAGTTGTAAGTTTGTCGTCACGGCGGCTCGTACACAAACATTCAATATTGTGAAATGTTGGCAAAAGTTTTTTCCAAAGCCTGGATAAGTGTGATGGAAACATTTAAAGCACTGTTCAAAGATAACCTAAGTTCTTTATGAGCGTAGATAGTAAATAATAATGTCAGCGCGGCGAGCGGCCCGGTGATGACTCCTTGGGTGGGGTATCGTCCCCCAGCCCAAGTTATCCACCTGTTGGCGAACGGCAGATGCGACGTGAGGTTGAGCGTTATCGTGTAGTAAAACTACATTGACTCGTCTTCGTCGTTTTTTAATCGTCATCATTCACTGCTGGTGGTCGTATTTAGCGCGGCTGACTTTCAAGGCTCCTGTCTCTTGATTTACAACGGTCAAACCTTCGGGACACCGTCGCATGGCTTGTACTTTCAGCGCCCAATGTAGTTTTGATATTGTCAGCCGCAATGTGGCTTAACAAGTAAACGTAAACGTATAAGTATAGTGTTCGAACTTGTCGCTCGTCCATTTTTCTTCACACTGACTAAACCGATCGCGAGAGCGGCTATATACCCCCACATCACAAGTACCTAGAATATTCTACGACATTCTAGAATATTATGGAAAACAATTAACTTGAATAAGGAAATGTATAGAGTTTTGTAGTGTCTCATTACTTTTGTGCCAACCCAATAACCCTTTTGTTGATGCAGTCAATTTTCTTTTTTTTTTTGTATTTGATAGGTACTTTTCTTAAGTGCTATTAAAATATATATTGTGAGGTTATACCGAGATGTCTTGACTTAATTAAGTAAATAATTTCAAAACAGACGAAAATAGTCGACTGTTATACACCACTAAATAATTATGTCAGAATTTGGAGACAGAAATGATATCGCTCCTCCCATAGAATATAGTATCGGATTTGGACGATATTTCAGTTGCAAATTCTCATTACTGTTCTCCGGAAGAGTGTACAAAATTCGTGAAGACATCAAATACCTCCACTACGATTTTACATATTAACATTCGCAGCATAGGAAAGAACTTTGACCAACTCTTAGCATTGCTATCCCTAATTAAAATTGATTGTGATATTCTTATACTGACTGAGTGTTGGTTGAGTAAAATCACAAACCTTCCTGGGTTAGATGGCTATAACTCCCACTTTACATCCAGCAATAAGAATCAGAATGAAGGAGTAGTAATGTACAGACGCCAGCACATCAAGCTACCCGAAACTGTCAGATTTTCCCAATCAACTTTGAACCTTATGATTTAGCGATAAAGTTGAAAATCTATTAAAGAAATCTGACAGATTGTAGTAGCTTGATGTGCTGGCGTCTGTACATAAAAAGACATATTCAGTGTACCGTTCAGGAGCCAGTTTTCACTAGTGGTAACTGTCTTACTTGTCAAATCAATAACGAGTTAGCAATCATTGCCGTTTATCGTTCGCCCTCTTTTAACTCTAAAGGAGATTTTGATAATTCCCTAGACAGTTTGGACGGTGTGCTTAGAACACTTAATAAGTGTAATAGTACATACCTCATCGGAGATGCTAACATCGATATTAAACCGTCTAATACAGATGATCGAAGTGCAAATTACCTAACCCTCAACGCCACCCATGGTCTTTTACCTGGACCTTACCTCCCCACTAGAATTAATAATTGTATTGATCACGTTCTCCTAAAATCCGATAAATCTACTAGTATTCTTGTCTTGGAATCCCACATCACGGATCACCTTCCGTTACTAATATGTATCGATGGACCAGGTTCAGTGAAACAGTCGACTCCTGCTTATAAGACCCCAAAAATAGATTATCCTAATGTTGTAGAAGATATGGAAAGTCAGGACTTCACTCAAGTCACTAACACGGACGACCCTGATATGGCTGCCTCTTGTCTGGTAAACATAGTTCAATCAATTCTGGAAAAACACACTCGCATAATCAATGTTCCTAAAAAAGCAAGAAATCTAAAGCCTTGGATTACTCCGGGTTTATTACGCTGCATTCGACATCGTGATAAACTCCATAAAAAAGCCCGTAACTCACCCAATAGTGATATCGTCCAAATCTCGTATAAACGATGCCGGAATTATTGTAATAATCTTCTCAAGAAGCTTAAAACTGCATATGAAATATCAGAACTAGAAAAAGCTAAACGTAACCCTAGAACACTCTGGAACAAAATAAAAGAGATAACACATACCAAAAAACGATGTGATCCTCCTTTAGAGCTTTTAAAAACATGTACGGACCCATATAGTGCAGTCAATCAAGCTTCTAAGTTCTTTGCCAGCATAGGTTCAGACCTAGCCTCTAAAATTGTAGCCCCCTCACAGACATTATCTCCATCAAAAACTTGCTCCCCTAATTCTTTTGTCATCCTTGACGTTGACTATTCTGAAGTTGAGTCAATCATCATGAATTTAAGACACGATTGTGCCACTGGATGGGACGGAATACCTTCTATTCTCCTAAAAATGTGCCGAAAACCTCTTGTACCCGTTATCACACATATAATTAATATATCAATAGCCAAAGGAATTTTCCCAGAACCCTTTAAGAGGGCCTTGGTCCATCCAGTATTTAAGGGTGGGGACAGGGACTGTGTGAATAATTACAGACCAATCTCGGTTCTTTCGGCAATGTCGAAGGTTATGGAAAGGTTGATAAATGGTCGTCTACTCAACTTTCTACACAAACATCATGTCATTGCGCGAAATCAATATGGCTTTAAAAAAGGTGTTTCTACCGAAGATGCAATTGCCGATTTAACGGAAACTGTTGCTAAGAATCTGGATGAAAATCGTAAATGCCTTTCGATATTCTTGGACCTACAGAAAGCCTTTGACACAGTCTCTGTTCCTACTCTTCTGTCGAAGTTGGAAGCCATAGGCATTCGGGGAACAGCGCATGACCTTTTCAAGAGCTACCTCCAAAACAGGAAACTCCGTGTCAAGATTGATTCATATTCTAGTGATGAAGAAATCATCACATACGGAGTTCCGCAAGGCAGTGTGATGGGGCCTACGCTCTTCCTAATATATATAAATGACCTTTGCACATTGACGATCCCCAACACCAAGATTTTCACATATGCTGATGATACTGCGATCGTGGTTTGTGGAGATACATGGACTAACGTGAAGTATTATGCAGAACAATCCCTACAAACAGTCATGAGGTGGCTGCAAAATAACCTTCTATCACTTCATTTGTCAAAAACCAACTACATTCCTTTCTCTATTAGTCACAGGACCAAAGCTCCATCTGATTTTAAGATTTGTGCTCATTCCTGTCTGGATCCCACCTCATGTCCGTGTGCGCCACTATTTCGTGTCAGTCAAACCTGGGTGTAGTGATTGATGGCGGACTAAAGTGGTACTCGCACGTTGAAAGCCTAACGTCAAGGGTGAGGAAACTTATTTATATCTTCAAGTCTCTAAGGCACTGCGCTGACCCCAAAACACTAAAAATGGTCTATCTTGCACAAAGACTATTATAACCACTTGACTGCGTATACAGTGCCCCGACGCACGAAAACTATTAGTATTTTGTCGCCTATGTATAGGCTACGGTACTAGTAGCAATTTTAGTTGTGTCCAAGTGTTAGACCTGCGTGCACGCTAAATTAATATAATTTTTTTATAACGTTTATGCAATTATAACGCATCAAAATGCCTTCATGCGCGGTGAAGTGGTGTGGGAAACATTCTTAGACATCTAGTTACAAAAAGGATGACATAACTTTTCATCGGTACATAAACATTACATTGATTTAATCAGATTATAAGCCACTGCAGGGGTCTATTTAAAATGGTGGCTGGGTAAACGAGCACACTTTTTGAGTCGCGCGTTGATGTCTTTTGGAAAAGTCTCGTTCTTGTATTAGACAATTCTAATGCTTCTATCCCTTTCTTTCCTTTTGTATGTTTATCGAAAAAAATAGTGCTGTTATCTTTAATAGCTGAAAGTTGATATCGAGAAAAATAAAATGAATACATTTTTTATTCAATTCACATACTTTAATAAAATAACTATCTACTATTAACCGACTTCAAAAAAGAAATACCGACGAACTGAGAACCTCCTCGGTTTTCAGTTCGTCGGTTTTTTTTTTTTTTGTATTTTCCGGGATTTTTTAGTTCTTTCTGTCCCCGACCGGGGCCGATCAGTCCATTTCCGGGATTTTTTTTTGTAATTGATTGATTTTGATTAAATATTATTTCTATGATTTTGTTTTAGTATTTATTATAATGTTAAAATCCATTTTATCGATATCGACTATTTTCTCTTAATGAAGTAAAGCAGCCCTAACGATGCAACTTGACCTTGAACTGACCAATTGCAGCCGCGCGTTCTTCCTCATCCCCCGGCCCGCAGTAGTGAGTCGTGTGCTTCGAAGAAATCGGGCCATACGCTCTCTAGTGGTTATATTCTCTATGATCTTGCACTTTGCCAGTCTGTCATCAGTTATTGCATTCCGGTTTGGGGAGGCACCGCGAAAACTAGACTCCTTGGGTTGGAGCTAGCCCAGAGAGCTGTGCTTAAGGTGATGCTCAGCAAGCCGTATAGATTTCCCACTAGGGAATTGTATGCGGAGTGCAGGGTACTTACTGTGCGGCAGCTCTTTGTGCTTAATGCCACCCTCAGAAAGCATAGTCAGGTTCCTCTGTTAGGTTCAACCACTCGTAAAGCTAAATCTGCATGTCCATCTGTCCCTCACAAAACAGCCTTCGCTGGCCGCCAGCTTTATGGAATCAGCTCGCTCATTTACAGAAGGATGAATAAACATATCCAAATCAGCAATTTAAACAAGCATGAAGTTAAAACTAAACTACAAAACTGGCTGTATGATCAGGACTATTCTCGTACAGAAGCTCTTATTCACAACATAATGTAGGCACGTAATAATAACCACACCAGACCACATCACACCACAACACAAACACAACGCACTATACCACAACACAACAAAACACACGCCACCACAACATAACATACCACACCACATCACAACACACCACTCCACACCACACACACCACATCTCCCTCCTTTAACACACATACCTACACATTAATAGCCGTAGTTAATTATAGGTTCATAATGTTATCACACATATATATAAGGATTTTTTGTACACGAAGTTACGGTAGAATGCTGACTCCTAAGTCACAGGGTCCCCCCTAGTTTAGGAGGCAGGGTTTTCACTATTTACGCAACCTTTGTTTCCCAAAGTTTAATGTTCCTATGAGTATATTGTATGAGCTTTGTGTATTAAGGTTTTTGTGTTAATAAACTTATTTTATTATTTATTATTATTATAGAATAATATCGTAATCCATAAATTCAAAATTTTACAGGAAAAATAAAACAGTGTTTTTTTACGATTATTGTAAAAATTGTCCAACCTAAGAGAATGATTTATATATCAAATGAAAGTTCTTTTTTTATAGAATCATTCTAAATAAACTTATTTATTTTATTAGAACCAAGTTATTAAAGGAAATATATTTTTCTGGAAACGCTAGAAAAACATTATTTCGCAAAACAACATAACGATATTATTCGCGTAAAAACAAAAAGACACCGTGCACAATAATAGTATACTACATTGTTATTCGTTAAACAAAGACAACAAAACATAAACGATAATAGATTGTAGCTTGGTTTTTCGCCGATGTAATACATATTATTTATTAAATTATTGTTTTAATACTATTTTATTCTTCAATTGCTTATTAAGTAATATCAATTATTAGTCATATAAATTTCAATAAAACAATGGGTTTATGATAAAAGAAAACAGTTTATTAATAAAATGAAAAAATATAATCATTTGTTTTGAAAAAATCAACAATTTAAACTAAGATTAGATCTGTCATAAACATCTCAGTAACATAATTTAGTCTTCGTCATTATCATCATCACCATCAGTTTCCGAAGCTGGTTGTGGGTTTTCATTACAGCTTCGGAGCGAATTATAAAACGATTGATAGTGAGCAGGTATGGCTTCAGTTCTGCATAAGCTAAGTAAATCTGATAGCAGAGCTTTGCTGACAGCAATTGGTTCAGAGTATGCTGGCTTTAGACCGGTCACTTCAACATTACCTGTTATATTCTGTTTGCCTCTTCTTGATCTATTGATACAACTTTCCGTGTTTAACTCGAGGTATTGATCATCATAATTATACTTAAACTGAACTATATTGGGATTGAAATTTGAGACCTTTACTTCTACGATTTTAGTCCATGCGATTTTACTGCCTTGAGTATCTGTAGTCCAGTTTTTACCAGCGATGAGGTCTTTAATATTGTAAAAATCAATTTGTTCCATTTCTATTAAATTATATTTATCTCCAGTAATTTTGGCATTCATTATAACACCATACACTTGGTAAGGTGTATAAAGAACTTTATTTTTCATAGCTCGTTCAATCAACGAATGCATACTGTCAGCTTCATTTTGACTGTGACCCGTTTCAACAAAACGGTGGGTAATAGTTTCTATATAACCTTTTTTTATGGCATATAAGTAAAGTGCAAACACATAACGGTTTTTATTCTGGCCCACGCAACCATCTGAATAAAATGATATGTATTTGATTCCTCGCTGTCTTTCCATATTTATGAACTTTAGTAAGCAGCTCCCTATTTCAATAGAGCCTCTTTTAGCTATAGAAAGGTGCCACACATAACAATGTCCAGATTTATTCAAAGCATTATAGACAATAAAATTATAAACTGGATATTTTCTTTTGTAGTGAAAAATGCCCACTTCTGATTGAGGCACATTAAGCACTTTCTCCAAATCAAAAATAGCTACTGTCGTATCATTCTTATCTGCTGTCGCTTTTTCTTCTTCTTTTATTTGACGTACTGTAGTCTTTCGTATTAAATGCTGTTGATATTATTCTTCCAATGTAGCTTTTTTTATTTCGTCAGCTTGTTCATACAAAGAGCACGTTCCGCATAAATCTTTCTTGGGTTTAAAAAAGGAGTAATTATATTGAGTATTAAATATTGATTCGTATTGGCGTTTTGATGCTAATTGTTCTTGTGTATATTCTTGATTTGGAAACCACAGGGTGTACAGTCGATACATTTTGGAAATGTTTAGTTCTTCAGATAAATATTGGCGCTTGGATCTTTTGCGTGTATAATGAGAATCAACATATGGAAATAGTTCAATATGTGTCATTATACTCTTTTTTGTAGCTTCGGACATCCTATGAGGCCTGTTGTAATGAGTTCCTCTGTTGTCTATTAAACTCTCGTCCTGCCTAATTTTCTCTAGAGCTGTAAAAACTACCTGTTCTGAAATTCGCAGAGTACTCAAAAATAATACTTTACAAACTTGAATAGAAGTCTGATCCTGCTTGAAATAATATTTAATTGTTTGTGTCCTGTTATTTTTTCTTTCTAAGGTCATACGTTTTACAAGTTGTGCTTGAACGTGTCTCACGATATATTGCCATTGGAGTTCATGATCTTTCAGTCTATAAAAAGTGTCAAATATCTCCTGACGTTGTTCCATAGAAAATGTTATGCCACAACGTTTTTTGCATGAGCATGAAGGACCAATGGTCTTAGCAGCATATCGTTTTTTTTGAACGTGCACCTTCATAAGATTTACCGCTATTTTTGAGTCTCTTGTTTTTGTTGTCACAGCATTCTTGCTCATTACAACATCTTTTCCTAGTTTTTTGTTTATCACTAGAAGTTAAAACTGCTTCAGTGTTTGTATCAGCAGCCGCGTCTTGCGTAATAGTAGTTAAAGGATACTCGTGTAATTGTACGGTATCTATAACATTATGCTGTTTTTCTGTTTTTAATCATTAGTGCTGGTTTCAATTATAAATGGACTCACTGGATTTAATAACGTGATATGTATATTATCATGATTCTCTTTATTTTCTTCTTCATATGGTATATTTGTTTTATTATGGTATAACTCTTCATTTTCTTCTAATATTTCCTCTATTTCAATTACTATGTCCATCTCTTTTAATGTATCATTTTGTACTACGCTTTCAGTTTCATTAACTGGTTTTAAAGTTTTATCATTTATATTTTCATCAGTTTGATTGGTATTAGAAGTAGAAGCTATAGGTGAATGTTTGGAATGAGACGTTTGATATTCAATAAGTCGATTTTTAATTTGAGAAGGTGTACGATCTATTTTATAAACAGCCGTAGGAGAAGCTACACAATCTGCATTGCCTAATAATATAGATAAATTTGATATTGAAGCTGGAGAGTTTATTTTTGAATCAATCAACTGGTCAATACAATTTAAATCGCCTCCTAAGCTTGAAGTGGTGCTTTCTGATCGAGAATTAGCGTTGCGGTTAGGACTTGGTTGGTATTCCGAAGTATCAGGAGAAAAATCTTCAATATCGTGATTGTGCCCTCATCGTAATTTTTTGTATTCTTATCTGTAAACAAAATGTAATAATTTTGATAAATATCTACTGCAACATGATTTCGCCAAAAAACTGAGCTTTTGTAGCTATTGTTTAAGGATATTACGTGCTGCTGTACCCTACCTAATGTATCATACGAATACATGAAGTTATGTCAGCCATTTAGTAAAGGTAGGTAACTATCTGACATACGCTGTTACACAGCTATACATACATGTACCTAACGTAGTAATAATAATAACGTACTTACCACGTAAATTATATAGGGGTTTATCATTTTCATTTCCAAGCGGATTGATTGGCTCAAGAAATTCAGCGATCACAACATCTTTAGTCAGTGCACTTGAAGTAGACGGTTGGTTGTCTGAAAAAAAAATAAGTAAAAGTATCTGTCAGTACAAACAAGGTATTAACTGATTATTTTTTTAATCCTAGAGGAAGAGTAGGTAAGTACATCGAAGTTTTACGTCATATTAGGAGTCTAGATTGAGATTACCTATTCCCCTCATTAGGTACAAAATACAATAACATCCAAATAGTTCCTTCGTCTTGAGTTCTCTTTTGTCACTCTTCTAGCATTGCACGTTGCGGCGAGAGGATAAAAGGTTTCAAAAGTTCCTCAGAATAACCATCGCAACCGGTATTGATTTTTATCAATAACTACATAGCGCGGTTTATTTAATATCGTCTTTGTACATCAACTAGGTACCTACCTTGGTAACATAGTTGGCAACAGGATAGTTGTTACCTTTGATATTGCAAAGGCACATGAGGATCTTTCATTGTAAGCACCAAATTCCAGAGATACCTACCTAGGTATATTCACGCTCTGGTAGCTACCCAGAAGGTATCTACCTAGTTCTATCAGCCGAGCAGGACGTAGGTAGGCATAGATATCTATTATATACTCACCATTAGGACCAGAATAATTCAACAAATCCAACATTCGTCTAGCTCGGGGATTTTTCAAAACAGCCTTTTTCATTTTTGCAGTATTTTGATGTCACTTTATCGTTAATCCATACACTAAACACTATAGGTATAAATTTAAAACACAACATCACTTGATATTTAACTAAGTATGTAGTTATTGCAATTAAAACTGAGAGTGCAACACTTCAACACGAAAATATTGTTCGGTACTGATTTAAAGTAAACAAACACAGCGACAAGGCAGCACGTGCCGCGTACTCGGTATTATTCTATCCCTTTCTTTATCATTAGAAAAAAAGAAAGTGATGCGTATTGCTTGTGGCTCGCGGTAATAGATAATACAGCAATCGTAGATTTAGTGTAAATATCGCCTCGGTAAACTATTGCAAAAGTAATTGCTATTTTTATTTTTTATATCATTAAATGGTAACCAGCATTATCATATTAATCAAATAAAATGTTTACAGGAATAGTATTGTTAGAATACTTTACTATAAAACGCGTTTGCTTTTCTTACTCGAATAATATCGTTACCGTAACTTAATAAAATTCTTATTTGCGGTGCTACCTGTAATCACTCCATGCGATGTTATTTACGTAAATAAGTACAATAAATCTGTAACGGAATAATAAGACTACGGTTATTATAAAATTACTAGTTTGTAATGTACTCATAGGAAAAATGTGAAAAAAATTGACAAAGTGTAAAAGAGTATATAAATGACGAATATGCAATAAAACGCAAAGTATCGTTATATCACATTACGATATTATTCGGTGGGAGGAGCGATATCATTTTAATTTGTTGGTTCGTTATGTGTCAGGAGCTAGCGAAGCGTTTCTCGGTGATGTTCGGGCTGGACGCGGTGAAGAACCGCGAGGCGCTGACGGCGCTGCACCGCGCCGGCATCGCCTTCGCGGCGCTGGAGCAGGCGCCGCACGCGCCGCCGCCGCGCCTGCTGTTCCTGGAGCCGCTGGCCGAGTTCAGCAACCGGCTGCTGCGCCAGGACAAGCGCCAGGTGCTCAAGGTGAGGCGAGGCATGGACGCGACTGGGTGGACTATTTTTATATAACTATGCAAATCCTTGGATATCCGTCTGTAATGTTGTGAATTTGTATAAAATGTAAAAATGTAATAATCTTATTATGCATGCGTAGTAATAACGTGTTGCTTGTCGCAGTTCCTGGACAGCCGCATCCCGCACGGCGTGCAGTGGGGCGACGAATGGGCCGCGCTACTGTCGTACCGCGGCTCGCTGCTCACCGACGCGCCCGACGAGCGGCCGCCGCCCGCGCGCAAGCACTACGCCCGGCGCCCTAGTACGTACACTTGCTGACACTACTCACTGTACGCAAGCACTACGCCCGGCGCCCTAGTACGTACACTTGCTGACACTACTCACTGTACGCAAGCACTACGCCCGGCGCCCTAGTACGTACACTTGCTGACACTACTCACTGTACGCAAGCACTACGCCCGGCGCCCTAGTACGTACACTTGCTGACACTACTCACTGTACGCAAGCACTACGCCCGGCGCCCTAGTACATACACTTGCTGACACTACTCACTGTACGCAAGCACTACGCCCGGCGCCCTAGTACGTACACTTGCTGACACTACTCACTGTACGCAAGCACTACGCCCGGCGCCCTAGTACGTACACTTGCTGACACTACTCACTGTACGCAAGCACTACGCCCGGCGCCCTAGTACGTACACTTGCTGACACTACTCACTGTACGCAAGCACTACGCCCGGCGCCCTAGTACGTACACTTGCTGACACTACTCACTGTACGCGCTGCGGTCGCACGCGGCTCGCTGCTCACCGACGCGCCCGACGAGCGGCCGCCGCCCGCGCGCAAGCACTACGCCCGGCGCCCTAGTACGTACACTTGCTGACACTACTCACTGTACGCAAGCACTACGCCCGGCGCCCTAGTACGTACACTTGCTGACACTACTCACTGTACGCAAGCACTACGCCCGGCGCCCTAGTACGTACACTTGCTGACACTACTCACTGTACGCAAGCACTACGCCCGGCGCCCTAGTACGTACACTTGCTGACACTACTCACTGTACGCAAGCACTACGCCCGGCGCCCTAGTACGTACACTTGCTGACACTACTCACTGTACGCAAGCACTACGCCCGGCGCCCTAGTACGTACACTTGCTGACACTACTCACTGTACGCAAGCACTACGCCCGGCGCCCTAGTACGTACACTTGCTGACACTACTCACTGTACGCAAGCACTACGCCCGGCGCCCTAGTACGTACACTTGCTGACACTACTCACTGTACGCGCTGCGGTCGCACGCGGCTCGCTGCTCACCGACGCGCCCGACGAGCGGCCACCGCCCGCGCGGCGCAAAAACAATTAAAAAATAAATATTTAACCTTAACTATGATTTTTTTACACTTTCACCAGATACTTTTGGAATAGACCATACATTATTATCTTTTCTTGCCACCTAAAAACATACAGTAAACTTACATTGAATTTGAATATTCCAGGAGGTCAGAACGAGGACGAGGAGGGCGAGGAGAACGCAGAGTCAGACCAGGAGCCGCCCGGGTGAGCGCCAGCACACAGTACCGTAGCTAGACGTAACGTTAGTTAGGCACGCTCAATAACTACGTCAGAGGGCCCGCTCACGCCACGTAACCGCTTTGCACTTACGAACCAAACAGTCTTACAACGTTGAATCGTTTAGCTTGGTTTTACTTTGTGACAATAAATTGGACACGTGAACATTAGGCACGCACGCGTCAGGCACTTGCCTAAAAACAGTAAGGTTTGACGCGGTCAGAGTGTATTTTGTGCGTTGAAATGTCCCAATGTGCAGTCATAATCAATTAAATAAGTAATTTATTCTCACATCGAAGGCTGTACAATCGAATGTCGTACGACCCTACGTCGCCGTCATTTCATAAGGATTTACGCCATTTACTATTGTTCCTAAATTTCTTTTCTGTGATTGGTTATGGTGTAGTGATAGTGTATCCAACATTATACAACGTGTCCCAGAAATCAACGTCAAGCCGAAAACGGGCAATAGGCCAAGTCGTGACAGCTATTAGAAAAATATAAAAAAAAATTTTGGTCATGTACTTTTCGAATTATAAGCATTCAAAAATAAATCTCAAAAAGTGACACCCTGTGATGGTTTTTCAAGTCCTGTGACTACATTATTAACATTTCGGTAGTTTTTTTCTCTGTGATCTAACCATGAATAACCCTTCTGTAAATTACAGTTAAAAGTTAAAACGTAACTGCCTCAGTTTTAAATTAAATGTTAGATTTTTGCCCAATATTGAATTCAAAATAATGACATCACCCAACTTTAACCGACTGTACTGAAAAAAAAATCTACTACACTATTTTGGCAAGTAACTTTAAAAGATGGCGCGTTTAGTCAGGATTCCAAAATGGTATAACACATACTAATTGCTACTTCTTAATTGAGGAAAAAAAGTACATTGTTGGTTTTAGGTGCATTTGAAATAAAATTCAGTCGTTGGATTTCTTTTATTATAATTTTTATTAAATCAGATTTACGAAGTTTTATAACAAATGTTCAAACTGTTTTCCTTCAGCTGCAATGCAAGTTCTCTTTAAAAATGATCGCGTAATAAGACGGGCGTATCTTCTTGAGTTGATGTATTCAGCGGCTTCTGCAATTCTTTGGCGCAGCTCGTCTAAATCTTGAATTGGTTTAGAGTACACTTTATCCTTTATCGTACCCCAGTAAAAAAAATCTATGGGGTTTAAATCGGGTGAACGGGCAGGCCACGAAATTGTACCACCCCGCCCAATCCACCTATCGGGGTATTCTCGATTGAGAAACTCTCGTACAGTGAGAGCATAATGCGCTGGGCAGCCATCTTGTTGATACCACATGCTGCCGTAAATGTTCAGTGGCACTTCTTCCAATAATTCTGGTAATTGGTTCTGTAAGAAGTTCAAATAACCCCGGGCATTTAAATTCTCCGGCAGCTCGATTGGACCAATAACTTTACCATTCAAAATTCCCGTCCACATATTTACTTTAAACTGGTACTGAGATCTATCTTCCCGCATCAAATTTGGATTTTCCACGTGCCATTCGTGCAAATTGTGGAGGTTCATGTAACCGTCCTTTTTAAATGTTGATTCATCGGACCATAGAATTTTTTCAAAGAATCGCGGGTCCTCTCGGTGCCTCTGCAACATCGTTCGACAAAATCGTACTCTCTCTGGGTAGTCTCGGGGTAGCAGACTTTGTACTCGTCGTACATGGTATGGGTGAAACTCGTTCTTTTTTAAAATACGATGTGCAGTACTTTTGGGGACTCCTATGCTCTGTTCAATTCCACGTACTGAGATACTTCTGTCTTCTTCAACTGCTTGCAAGACTTCGGCTTCGTAGGGCATAACGGGTCTTCCCTCGCTAACCATTTGGCTAGGAAATCGACCCTCTGATAATGACCGATGCACATTAATAAATACTCGATGATCGGGATGACGCTCAGCATTCGGGTATCTCTCACGATACACTCTTGCTGCGGCATTGGCGTTGCATAAGCATTCTCCATAAATGAGATGCATGTTGGCGTATTCCTGTGCGGTGTATCGAGATGGCATGATAAAACACTACACAAACACGGGGTTGCGATTAAAACAAGTCCGGGGTTGTCAGAAACGGTGCAGATAAATCCAAATTACAATGCAAATCAAGTCCAATAAACAAAGCCACAGTTGTAAGTACGAAGTCAATACGAATACAAAAAGATGTGCAGTCAACGAAAGAGCGTAACGTACTGCAGTATGGCACAATTTGCCGACGCATCCCTGTTTAGCCAGAGTAGCGTCTCTATCTGTTTCACTCACACATATGAAATGATGTGTCAATCCGTCTCCCTCTTAGTTAGATAAAAGTAGCGTCACTATCTATCTCGCTCCCACTTGCCAAAGTAGCGTCACCTCACATTAGCTAAAATGAATCTTTCTCGCTCACACTAGTCAAAATAACGTCACTCTTCGTCTCAATCGAACTTTTATGAAATACGGCTTCATAAAAAAAAAATGTTTTTTCTCAATTAAGAAGTAGCAATTAGTATGTGTTATACCATTTTGGAATCCTGACTAAACGCGCCATCTTTTAAAGTTACTTGCCAAAATAGTGTAGTAGATTTTTTTTTCAGTACAGTCGGTTAAAGTTGGGTGATGTCATTATTTTGAATTCAATATTGGGCAAAAATCTAACATTTAATTTAGAACTGAGGCAGTTACGTTTTACTTTTAACTGTAATTTACAGAAGGGTTATTCATGGTTACATCACAGAGAAAAAAACTACCGAAATGTTAATAATGTAGTCACAGGACTTGAAAAACCATCACAGGGTGTCACTTTTTGAGATTTATTTTTGAATGCTTATAATTCGAAAAGTACATGACCAAGATTTTTTTTTATATTTTTCTAATAGCTGTCACGACTTGGCCTATTGCCCGTTTTCGGCTTGACGTTGATTTCTGGGACACGTTGTATAGTAAATATTTGACCGATTCCCAACAACCGGCCAAAAACAATAAACAAACGAGCATTCGATGAGGTAAAGTTTTCGTGTCTTTCTGTGTCTAAAAACATTACCAAGCTCTGTATGGAGCGGACCCTCTAGACATATTTATTTCGTTCAGTTTGTTAAACATAGATTATTGTGTTATGTATTATGTAGATATATTATTATACAACGTGTAACGTTAAATGCGCAAAACCAGAGAATAGTTTGATCATAATAACGAGCAGAATTAATTGAACCACTTTTTAATATAAGTCACATTTTTCAAAAAATCTTCATTAAAACGTTGCCGTGTCTATTTATTGATATGTCAAGCAAGCCAATGTCAGCGGTGCGCAGCGGCCCGGTGACGACTCCTCCCTCGATAAAGCGTCGTCGCAGACGCAAAAAACGATCAGAATGGCCAGTAAAACTAAAACAGCACATAAAATCTTTATAACTTTTTGAATGACTTATTTTCTCTCTGAAATAGGTCAATTGAATTGAAAATCTGTTGGAGTGTCTGAGGTTTTGCGCATTTAACGTTACACGTTGTATATTTGTTTATTTTGTCAGTCCTATGAGCTCAGAGTTTGATCGCGCTGGAAAGGAGGTGCATGTCAACATTAACAAGAAGATGAGTTTGAATGTGGTCAACATATTATTGTATATTTTTTATCTGCCAACTACATAGCCTTTTATTTATAAAAGTCGCTTACAGTTTAAGAGACGTTTAAACGTCAAAATGTTTGGTTAAACAGTCGCTAATCATTACTTAACTTTAAGCAATGTTTATAAATAAACCCTATATTTTACTCGTACTATTTTACTCCTGGTTTACTAATATATAAAAACAAATTTAGTAATACAAATTTACTACAAGTTTACTAATTTAAATTAAAAAATATGCTTATATATTTTAATTAGTAAACTTGTTTTCCAAATCACTTTTTGCTTGTACTGGAATTCCTGTTCATAATGTCACTATTTTATAAATAATATAATTAATGGAAACCTTATAATGTTAATTGATGATGTTGAGTAATGAGATGTATGCCTTACAGTGCGTAGCGTGAGGTGAGCCAACTGTGGGTGGGAGGACTGTTATGTGTGTAGTGTAACACGTACCTGTAGCTCGTGTACAGTAAGTAGTTAGATATGCTGCGCGCAGTCCACAACAACACTCACTATTTCACAATTTTTTCATTGAGAAAAAACATATTCTCGACTGATTTCTTGGTCATTTTTTAAGATAGATAACTAGAATTCTATTTAAAATGAAACAGTGGGCAGGGTTTGTAAACTGCGCAAAAAGGTATTGTTGGTTTTTATCATCGACATATTATATTGTAGTTAAGTAATCAAGATATTATATTTTTATAATAAATGATATTTATTATAAATTGACGTTTTATTAATAACACACCACATTATAACCTGTAGTGACACTGCCTATTCAACACATAACAATGTCTGTATAGAGAGTTCGCTAATAGTAAGACGTGGGCGCCAGCGCGGCAGTGAGTAGCGCGGCGGTCACTAGTTACTGCATTGCAAGTCGAGACCTTACGTTGTATCATGGTAGCCCAGTGGGTTATTGAGCAAGCATATGCAGGGTGAAAAGTTGAGAGCTGAGTAGGTGCGGCATGAGGGAAGAAAACCGAAAATATATTTGAAAAGTTTCAAATAGGAGCCCCGTGGTCAGGAGTCCACTTTCATTAAAAAAAGTGCCAAAAAGTGATCTTCATAAGATCGTGCTTTCCCTGAATCTGATGACTTTGAAAACTTAGATTTGGACTTTTTTAAAACGATATTCAGGGCGAATGAAAGTTATTCTGTGTAATAGTGTTACATGTTTTGATACTGAATATACATATAAATAATTCATTAATTCAGAAAAGTACCCAAAATTGGTCATAATTTTGCATTTATCTCTAAATCAACTAATCAAATAGTTTTGGTTGCTATCGGAATTTAAAGCTGGCCCTTTTGTGCTGATTTTTCGGTATTGAGAAATTTTAAAAATTATCAATCACTTGAAAACAATGATTAAAAGTTAAGTAGCAAGACAGTAGAAGTTAAGTAGTTAGACTGGAAGTCGACCCCAACATAGTTGGGAAAAGGCTAGGCAGATGATGATGTTAGAGTACACCATAAACAGAGTCGATCATTTCAAAATTTTACTATGTCACTACGCAAACAAATTATTTGAAAAACATCCTCATCTTATGGCGAACAACAACAACATACACAAAGGACAACATATATATATATATTTTTTTTTAAATCTCGAGATTTCATAGATTGAAAAAAAAACAACAATTATCTCGAGATTTTTAGAAAAAAATATCATGATATGTCTGTCTAAGTTATGTACAGACGCCAGTACATCAAGCTACCCGAAACTGTCAAATTTTCCCAATCAACTTTGAACCTTATGCTTTAGCGTTAAAGTTGAATATCTATTAAAGAAATTTATCAGATTGTAGTAGGTTGATGTGCTGGCGTCTGTAAAACATATATTACGGGCATTGCTATATTATTATACAGGGTTACTGGTAACTCGACGTATTCCTTGCAGGACATCATAGTAGGGTTAAAATGCAACAAATTAAGCCACCAAATATTCTACCGAAGTTCAGTAGTTTTTGAGTTAGTAAGTGTTTTAGATTTTTTGTGAAAAATCCCAGATTAAATTATTTGAAGCCAATTTGAAAATTATTCACGGGGCGGCTGTACTGAAATTGGAGTTATTATCATAGTTGACGCCGTAGCGGATCGTTTTTAACCCGTGAGAAGGCGCGCCTAATTTTCTTACACGAGTAGGCGCGTGCGAGCAAATTGCTCACACTATCATAAAATGTTTATATTTTTAGTGTTTCTATATTTATTGGCTTATAATGTATTTAAATAAATAACACAAGGTTTAGTAAGTAAGAAAACAAGTATTTTAATCAAAACTATTGAACATAATAGCAACTTCTAACGCAAATAACAAAACAACCTAGTATTAATTAATTTTTTTGGCACGTTTCATAAAAATCACAATAAAAACTGTTCCATAACAAAAACTAAAAAGTGTTATTCATCCATTAAATCTACACTAATGTGCCTCTCGAAACACACTGAAAACATGTATTTTACATGTTCGGTGCAAAGTAATTGCTGGGCGCGTGATGAGCAAATTGCCGCACGTTGGTACATGGCCTCCACAAACGCCTTGCTGCGCGGTCGCAACGCCACTGAGCGGATCGAGAATTGTGTCAGGGGAGAGGGGGTGAATATTTAGGAAGGTACTTAAGTGCTTGAATTGGTGTGGCATGGGAAAGACAAAAAAATTTTTAATTAGATTTTTGTGTGAGCAAATTGCTCATAGCGCGCCTTCTCACGGGTTAATAATTAAAAGTTCAAAATGACTAAAACTTTGGTGAAGATCACTAATCAAACATTTTTTTTTTGTAATTTTTGCTATTACTTCATACAAAATGTTGTCCTAGCACAAAAAAAAAATACTACACCAGGTGTACAAATTATTAGTAAAATATCCTTGTCTTATCAGCTATCCAAAAAGGTATGATTGTCAATACTTTTGCGTGTGTGACAGGGAAAGATAGAAGTTTTATGGGGAGCAGGTAAAATTGCGAGACGGTCGACCTATTGTCGACCGTCGTATTATTCGTAGTTTTTACCTGCGTTTGAATTCAAAACACTCGGCAAGCTTTATGGTTGGTCACTATTGTTCCCTCGGTACGAGACAGGGTGCGACTTCACAAAATCTGGTCGTCAGCGTTAGTTAGTTACAACTCTACGTTGCGCAAGTTCGTGTTTTGTTATCTGGCTATATCCCTGACTGTTGCCCCATATCTTGCTCTTGTGTTGTGCTGTGCGTTCATAAGTGCTGACTATGGCTGCATATTCTAATCAAGAATACGCTGACATATTGTACTGTTACGGACTTTGTGACGGTAACGCTGCTGAGGCGCGAAGATCATATCAACTGCGCTTTCCAAACCGCCGACTCCCCCACGTTAGTGTCTTCGGATCGACTTATCGGCGATTATCTGAAACTGGCACTGTTCAAAGAAGCAGGCAAATTGACACTGGTCGTTCTCGGAGATACACGGCTGAGGACGAGGAGCTGATTCTTCAACGTTTTATTGACGAGCCCAACATATCTACAAACATCGTAGCGCGTGAGCTTGGTATGTCACAGTGGAAAGTCTGGTCTGTAGTTCACTTGTCAGGCCGACATCCATACCACTACCAACCCGTGCAGTCATTAGAAGAGGGAGATCCGCAGAGACGGCTTGAATTTTGTCGTTTCATGCTAAATGCCGATGCCGAAAGTGAAAACTTTTTGAAAAACATTCTGTGGACCGATGAGTCATGTTTTGACCGTGATGGTATCACAAATTACCACAATTTACATTACTGGGCACCGAAGGGAGAAGGAAACCCTAAGAAACTGAAACCAACCGCATCGCAGCGTAAGGTCTCGCTTAATGTTTGGATGGGTATTATCGACGATAAGTTAATAGGCCCACATATTTTACCCCGATCATTAAATGGGGAACTTTATGAAGATTTCCTAAGAAATCATTTAGCAGCACTGCTCACGGATGTACCCGAAGAAAGAAGGGCAAACATGATATACCAACATGACGGATGTCCAGCCCACTTCCGCATCACAATTCGACAATTGCTGGATGAAAACTATCCAAACCGATGGATTGGGCGCGGTGGGCCGATTCCGTGGCCTGCACGAAGCCCTGATCTGACGCCGCTAGACTTTAACGTCTGGGGTCATATGAAAGACCTAGTTTATGTGACCCCCGTAAATTCAATTGAAGAACTAAGGGAGAGAATAACAGATGCGGTGGACCAGATGAGGACCACAATCACATCAAGAATCACAAAAACCGAAGTGAGGAAGCGAATAAGAGCATGTATTCGAAACCGAGGGCAGCACTTCGAAGAAGACGTGTGAAATACATGTTATTAAAGACCACAAATTGATATTGATTAAAAATAATAATAATTTTCACGAAATTGTTTAATTTGATTTTCCGAATAAACACCTTCTTGTACTAAATCAAAAACGATTTTCATAATGCAGTCCAAGACTTTGTATTAACTTTCATACCTTTTTGGATAGCTGATAAGACAAGGATATTTTACTAATAATTTGTGAACCTGGTGTAGTATTTTTTTTTGTGCTAAGACAACATTTTGTATGAAGTAATAGCAAAAATTACAAAAAAAAAAAATGTTTGATTAGTGATCTTCACCAAAGGTTTAGTCATTTTGAACTTTTAATTATTAAAAACGATCCGCTACGGCGTCAACTATGATAATAACTCCAATTTCAGTACAGCCGCCCCGTGAATAATTTTCAAATTGGCTTCAAAGAATTTAATCTGGGATTTATCACAAAAAATCTAAAACCCTTACTAACTCAAAAACTACTGAACTTCGGTAGAACATTTGGTGGCTTAATTTGTTGCATTTTAACCCTACTATGATGTCCTGCAAGGAATACGTCGAGTTACCAGTAACCCTGTATATTAGGTCTTTAACTATGAAATTGCCGTTTTGCAGTACTGGCCATTTCAAATCAAAATAATTTTTGTTTGGCTATGAATTCTAATTTCAAATTAATTTTATTTTAAAAACATGGAATTTTGTTTCCAAAAGTAGTCATTTGTTTATTGATTAGTGTTACATTTTCATCGCATTTCAATCTTTTTCGTCATCATGGATACGTTAAAAATTCGAATAATTATGGAATATGAGTACCGTCGTGGCAGCAACGCGGCACAAGCGTCACGCAACATCAACGACGTTTACGGAGCTAACACTACAAACCAACACACCACCTGTTATTGGTTTGCTCGCTTCCGTTCTGGAAATTTCGACCTGAAAAATGAACCTCGCGGTCGTCCGAAGACTGGTCGACAGTGACGAATTAAAGGCGATTGTGGAAGCTGATGATACACAATCTACGGCTGAATTAGCAGCAGCTTTCGACGTTAGCGTCAAAACAATATTGGTCCATTTGCGTCAAATTGGCAATGTAAAAAAGCTTAACAAATGGGTGCCCCACGAACTCAATGATCGCCAGCGCGAAGTACGCGTCGAGACGTGCCTTGCACTGCTCAACAGACACATATGAAGGAATTTTGAACCGCATTGTTACCTGCGATGAAAAATGGATTCTGTTTGATAACCGTAAGCGCTCAGCAAGTTGGTTGGATCCTGGTTCAGCACCTAAACAATGCCCTAAACGAAAACTTACCCCTAGAAAAGTGATGGTCACTGTTTGGTGGTCTAGCGCCGGTGTGATTCATCACAGCTTCTTACCAAACGGGGTGAGCATTACTGCAGATGTGTACTGTGAAGAACTGAACACAATGATGGAGAAGCTGGCACATCTCCAACCAGCATTGGTCAATCGCTTGTCTCCGCTGCTCCTGCACGACAACGCGCGACCTCATACTGCACAGCAGACGGTCTCCAAGTTGCAAGAACTGGGATCGAAAGCTCTCCGTCATCCGCCCTACTCACCAGACCTTGCGCCTACAGACTACTACTTTTTCCAGAATTTGGATAACTTCTTGGCGGGAAAAAAAATCAATACCCGAGAGGCAGTACAAAATGCCTTTGAAGAATTTGTTGCCTCCCGTCCAGCTGATTTCTTTAAGAAGGGCATCAATAAACTGCCACTGCGTTGGCAAAGATTCATTGATTGCATGATTACTTCGATTAATACAAATAAAAAATACATGAAAAAATTTCGTTTAAATTTTTTCATACAAAACGGCAATTTCATAGGTAAAGACCTATTATTATTAGGTCATCCCACTTCCAGTGTCATATTTTTTTATTATTATTATTTTATAAAAACTGACTACTATACTATATAACCTTGTGACACTAATCAATAATCTCCACCACTATTAATCACTCGCTCCCAGACTGCTGGCAAATCTTGAACACCATTTAAAGTACCACTTTCATTTAATTCATCAATAATGCTCTTTAGTTTAATATCTAACTCCTTTTTGCTATTGTATCGAGTACCCGACAATTTCCTCTTCACATGGGCAAAACAATTGAAATCACAAGGATTCATATCCGGGGAATATGGCGGCTGAATAATTTCAATCCATCCTTTATCTTCAATTAAATTCTGAACTATTTTTGATTTGTGCGGTCTGGCGTTATCATGTAAAATTATAGGACTCGTTATATGATGTTCGTCTGCCCAAATAGGAATATTTTCTTCTAAAAATGACTTATAACGCTCTCCAGTCATAGTTATATTTTCATCATAAGTTCTCCAAAAAGCAATGCTTCTGACATCCATAGCTACTATTAGTAGTATTTTTCGTTCATGTAGCTCTGCACGTGGTAAATGTTCAGCTGAAGTGCCCGGTTCCACCCAACATCGTGACTGATGTCTTTGACGAGGAGTATAAAATTCGACCCAAGTTTCATCAAGGCATATGAATCTATTAAGTATATTTTTCTTACGGCGATACCACGATAAATGGCTACGCCCAGTTTCATAACGAAACTTCTTCTGATCCGTGTTCAGAGTGTGGGGCACCCACACTGCACTTTTATTGACCAGACATAAATCCTCCGTGAGTACTCTATGTATAGTGGAATGAGGAATGTTAAGTTGAATGGACACTGACCCTACGTGACTGACGAAGTGCTTCCTTGATTTTGTCCCTTGCTTCTAATCTAGTCGATGATAATGATCGAGGTGCTCGCGGCTCATCTTCAGCTGTGGTTCTTCCTTGTTTGTACATTTCAAGCCATCGTTGTATGGTTCTTTTATTTAAGGCGTTACGACCAACACACTTTACCAGTAAGTCGTGCGCAACTCCTCCAGAGTAGTTGAGTAAAGCACAAAACTTTAGAAATATACGTTGCTCCACTACATTAATAGATTTTTTTAAATCTTCCATTTTAAATCAATGCACGTCTTGACAATACAACACACCAAATTAAACTAACATGATTGTACAAGACAACACATGTATTAACTATTGCATACCATTGCGCAATACATAAATATTGGAAATAAAAAATATGACACTGGAAGTGGGATGACCTAATATATTTGGAGCTATTAATTTTTTTTTCTTCAAAAATATTTTTTCAGTTTTCTCAAAAACGCTTACACTCAATGAGACCAACATACACAAAAATTGGCAGTTGAAATTTCCGCTGGGGCCGCTACTCCATGCTTACCCCGCCATGCTCTTTCTTTAAAAAGGAGACGCGCACTCGGGCCAATATAATGCATGTTAAAAATGATTCGCCACCATTTTAACACGCTTTTATATTAGTTTCACCTGTATGTTTGTTTGTTTGTATGTAACTGACTCGTTTGGGCTCGATTTTGCCCCGCTTTAAGAAATCAGATTTACTTTAAACGTTGTAGACTTATCAACGACCGACGACAATACAATATTTTGATTAAAAAAAAGTTGAAAAAAAAATTGTTTAAAAAAACAAAAAAAAAAAGCTCATACGGAAACATCGACTTAATTGACAGTAGTGCGGGGCTTAATTGACAGTAGTGCGGGGAGTTGGTAGATTAGGCAATCATTGTGATAAAATAATATCACAATGATTGATTAACCTACCAACTCTATAAATTCCTACCGGTTTTTATGCTTTTTAAAGATTATGCTACTTTTAGATAGGCACTTGCGCCTTTGATCCTATGTATCCCGATCTCGTATTTCGTAAAATAAACACAATTTTTTTAGTTTTTTTATGATCATGTTTGTATCTTACATAATCTAGATATCTTTGTTTTAACATGAAAACTACAGTTTTGTAACTCATAAAAAAAAAAAAACATTCGATACTTCTTATTACTTATACGTATATAAAATGTAAACTGATGTATACAAATAAAACTAAATTGAATAATTTGTTGTTTGAATTCATTATTTATTCCCATTTCAAACCTTATTAATGTCATAATTGTTATATTTTATTTATAAAATGGCATAAGTGTACGTCAGGTTTGTTTTTTTTGGAATTTTTTAACAGTTTTCTTGAGTTTTCTCATGAAATTATTACAAATTATTATTGATAGTAAAGTAACATACATAAATATATTAAATATTTTAGCATAATCATTTGAAATATATCATATTTTCATTTTCAAAAATTTAAAACGTTCTCCTGAAAAATAGCTAAAACGTAATTACGTCATTGTTCTATTGGATGAGCGATATAATTAGTAGTTTATATGTTAACGTAGAGTTAGTATATAAATATGTTAAAAAGCACCCTACGCTTTTTTACAACGAAATTAATTTTCTTTTCATAACTTTATTTTTATATTAGAATTTTGAATTAAAAGTTATTTTCTGATTTTTAGTTCGATTTGCTATTAAAGCGTGTTTTTTTAGTTTTTCTAAACTATATTTTATTTATTTATACACATAACCGCTATATTCAAAATCAACTGTCAGTTAATTACTATTTTTTTTATAAAAAATCAAATAAATGACTTATTATGAGAAATAAATACAAAGATTATTATTTAGATATTAATGAGAATATTTTAAAGTTATTTAGGAATAATTAAGCAACTACTACATCATAACCGTCGAGTATCTTTTTGGTGCTTGTTAACAATGGGGATCCACACGCAAAGCTCAGAACAGATGTCGCCAACGGTGTGATGGCTGCTGTCAAATCATTTTCGCTTTGTTTACCTCAGTTAATCTATAATAAGTCACCTGTATAAGCTGACTCTCCTACACAATCAGATTCTTGGAAATTATTCCTGCATAACCTGCTATGTTGTGTCGCTACAACATTTTTGCGACGTATAAGCCTTTCCCCCCCTTTTTTATAGTTATGTTTTTGGGAAATAATTGTACAGCGGGGTTAGTACATCCTGGTACAGCACACAGAGGCATTATCGAGAAAATTAAAAATAACTGAATTATAGGTTACAAAATGTATGTAAGTGACAGCTTTCAATGGCCATGTCGACGATGCGCCACCTAATGTGAAAAAATGGCAGTAAAGATCCTAATTGTTAGGTAAAGCTGGTAAAGATGGAAATGGAAAACCACAATTACTTAAATGAACTAAAACGCCTAACGCCTTGTTTACGTCGTGACACTTTATGTTCAAGTTTTATTGTATGTTAAATACGAATCATTGCAATCGATCTCATTATTGATTACAGCCTACAGCCATTTTTTTTTCAAGTTTTTATGATTTTTGTGTGATCATTAATAATATAACTCATTTTTTTTTTATTTGTTTCAGTGTATGTATGTACCTTCCTACTAATACTCGTCAACAAGTTTAACAGTAAATTCAAATATTTATTGAATGTAGAATTTTAAGTTTTTTTATTTTTTTTCTCCCACGTTTTCTCATATCACATCTGACATCGGCAGAATTGTCGACATCGCGATTCGCGATGTCGACAATTCTGCCATCGGTACCATTGCCATAGAAAAAAATAGAATAGAATAGAAGTGCAATGATAGTGACTTAAGAGAAAATACGTAAAAAGTAAATAAAAAATTTTTTTTTATAAAAAAAAACAACCGACTAAAATTTTTTTTTTAAACCGAAATAAAAATATTTTTTTTATAAAAAAAAAACAACCGACTTCTAACATCATACATTAGTTATACATTAATTACATTATAGAACGCAATGAATAAATACCTATGTATAAAAAAGTATGGGTAAAAGCCAGCCCTTGGTTTACAAAATAAATACATACTTACATAATTAAATACCTTACACACTTGACATCACTTCACATACAGAAATAACATGACCATTTACCTGTAATGAAATAACTATTAACTAGAAAACGTGCTTTGATGTGTACTTACTCAGTAACAGTAACACTACACTCCGTGTTGAGCACGACACAGAAGGTTATCTAACATCACATAACATCATACTTAATCATTTACAGAAAATTTTTGACTTTGTAAACCCGTCTCTGTCACTCATACCTGCGACTGTCTCTTTCTAAACTCGATGTATCGTATTAATATCCGAGTATTGTAATATAAACACTGTTTATTCCCCACAATTTCAGCAGCAGAGGTAATACTTTACTATGTAGTTGATACTATGTTGTTAGCGATAAAAAAGGCATGCTCAAAATATACAGTATATCTTCTTCATTAATATTGGATTTGTGTCGCATTAGAAAACCTGCAGTTTAAAACGACTAATACAGCGATGTATAATCGGACGTAGTTATGCAAAAGGGAACCAACCCACAAATAGGTCAAAATTGAGTTAAGTATACAGAAACATTTCAAAATGCACATACTATCGGCCCTATAAGGATCATAGTTGTCTGATGACTCTTTCCTATTAAAACATTATGTCGAAAAAGATACCAACTCATATAATAGCAGTTTCCGAATAAAATAAAAAGACCCATGCTGTATGGTAATGAAAATCAGATGATGTAAACAACAACGTTCAGGGCAAGTCCATAAATCGAGTTTATAAAAAGTTTATAATTATGTTATTTATTTTTGTGATGCTATTATGTATTTATGTGTACTTTAATCATTAATAAGATAGGCACCTATCTTATGGTCAGTTATTATTATAAGTCGCCGTTAGGTGTTATACACTTTTACTTGAATCTTAACTTTAAATAATATCGATTTTAGGCACTTGTCCCACCGCCGCGCATCGGCGCCAGCGACAAGCGATTGACGATCGACTGTTTTAGGCACTTGTCCCACCGCCGCGCATCGGCGCCAGCGACAAGCGATTGACGATCGACTGTTTTAGGCACTTGTCCCACCGCCGCGCATCGGCGCCAGCGACAAGCGATTGACGATCGACTGTTTTCTCGCGAAACATTCGGAATGTATTTTTTAGAACTCCAAGAGACACACACACACAGACTCACATACATGTTTGGTGTTAATTTCAACTTAATACCTTCACGCGTTCCTGAGAAAAAGGGTCTTGACATACAGACAACGAAGTGATCCTATAAGGGTCCCGTTATTTTCATTTTGAGGTACCGAATCGCCGGTCGCTTCCTCGTCTGTGGTGGGACAAGTGCTTTATGTATAGAAGTTCGCATCATGTACTTATATAGTAGTCTCCATTCAAACATAACTAAGTACCAATATTTTTTGTTTTTTATTTGCAGATGTTTATGACAACTCTCGATTGAGCAGTCCAATACAGCTCTATAGGTAAATTCAATCTTATCATAAGTAACTAGCTGCGCTCTGCTGCTCAGCCAGCTTAATAAAATACTTGTACTTGGGCTTGATACTTGTATAGTGTGTTGCGCACAGATCTAGAAGTATGTTTGTTGCTAACAGGTGACTAATTATTATTTTTGTCAGGTTTGCTGGGTACGCAAGGAATGAGAGCAAATGATGAGACTAACAACTTGCATGAAAATGTGTCTTGTAAGGAAGCCATTGAAGCTATGCAAAATTCTGCTTTGCTAACAACTCTAACATAACATATCTCCACTGAGGTCCCGCTGTATCGGTGATAATTTGGTGGTGTAATCTGCTGGTGAAGGGAAACGCCTATTCCTATGGAGTGATTCGTGAGGTGGACAAAACGTGTGCGTTCGCGCAGCGGAATGTTGTTGAATTTAAAGATTTTAATTATGCAGATATTTAGTGTATGACGTCGTATAATTGTGTATGGTAAAAAAAAATTTGTGCACGCAGCCATTGTGGAGAAATTCACCAAAAACTGATTCCGCTGGGCGAACGTTGTCCTGGCGGAACTTTTTTTAATCCATAGACTTTAGAAGAAAAGAGATGTGTCCAAAAATTAGTGTGTATTTGTGTGTAATTGTGTATGTATGAATAAAATTAGTGCATGCATAAACTTCGGAGAAATTCAAGTTTCCGCTGCGCGAACGTTTGGCCATTACCTAGTTTTTATATAAAGCGCTTACATAGAGAGCTGTAGATTTTTACATACGTTGTTTTGAATTTGTTTATATTTGTTTAAAAAACAGATTTAGAAAAAATCGTAGGGCTTAAAAGATAAAAATATAAACGTAAAATACGCTTATTAGGTCTTAGTTCTTAAAGTATGCACTTTGGGGTCTAGATTTTCACGTTTATACAAACCTTGTAAGTGTCTGCAACATGTTGCCAAGTATCAATGATGTTCCTTTAGTAATTAAAGAGTTATAGGACAATTTACCATGAATAGATCACTGTTTACAAAGCAGTCAAATATCACGACGTTCTAAAGGAATTGCATGGTAAAATGTATGCTAATAATTAGTGTATTCATTCAACTATTCGCATGCAAAATTTCATGTCATTAAATTCAGTAATTAAAGAAAAACAATTATAATACTGACGAAGCATCGAAAACCTACATAACCCGACCAAGTTCGGATGGCTACAAAAAAGCGGCCGTGCCATATATCTAAGAAACGTTCTCAACCTTCCAATATAGTATTTATTAATATGGTACAGTTGCGTACACAAGCGTTAGGAAAAAAGAAAACAATTGCATTTCTTGAATGAAAAATATTTTTTTAATAATAACTTACTTTACTTTACTTTATTAGTTGCTTTCCTTTTAAGGGGAGTATGTCTTCGTGATATAGAATCATATGCATAATTAATTATTGAAAAACAGCCGTTATTGCCATCTCTACACATAATCCCACAAAAAGAAAGTAGCTAATAAAAATCTGCCTTATACGTATATCATTACATATAGGTAATAAATATAAGGTGATTATTTAATAACAATATTTCTTTTCAACATTTCGTTACAATCTGGTCGGTCGTTTAGTTAATTCAGTAGTTATTCTGTAATTTTCTATTCAGTAGTTTGTCTTTAACCAGGAAAAACATCTACTTTGTTACGATTTTATTATAATATATGTCTAGTATAATAATTTATTATTACGAATTTAAGTAAATAGATATAGGATTAGATCAATCCGTAGATATTAACTTGGGTTTATGGTGTCTGTCCAATGTTAACATAATCCAGTCCAGGGATTTATTTATTTATTTATTTATTATAATTTATCTGCCTAATAAACTACGTAAATGAATAAGTGTATAGCTATTAATTTATTATAAAATCTTACCTTATATCAGTTGTCCTTTTATCAGTTGTCTAGTACACATAGCACAAGCTCTGCTTAGTTTGGGACTAGATGGCGTTGTGTGAAAGTTGTGGAATATTATTATTATTATTATTATTATTATATCTGTTATCAGCTTCTCAATATACCTACTACATAATTATGTTAAGCTTCACTGTTACACTATAACATTAATAACACACTTTGTCAATATTATTATTACAGAGAATTGGCGATGCATAGCAAAACAACAGCGCATACGCACATTGTCCTTGACTGCACATTTGTTTGTGACTGGGAATAAAACAAAATCAGGTTCAAGTTCAACAGCAAACGAATACGCGCGGGCCGCGGCTAATGAAAACATATTGCCCTCTCTTTTCTTCAAGGATGGAAGTACCGTTTCAAGCGGGAAGCCGCCTATCGCTCGTTGCACGCAGCACGTTGTCTATTTTTTCACACTAGAATATTTTTGATCAATTCATAACTACAATACTTAGACTATTTAACCAAAGGACTAGCCTTAAGCGTACCGCTTCGAACAAAATAATTCTGCATATTTTGGTGGGGTGCGGGGGAACACGCTCACATACATAAGTCACTACCAGTACAACGGCTTACATCAATTAAAAAATCGATTCAAGAAGTAGTTTTTTTGAAGTTATTAGATTGTTTGATCCACTAAAGTTGCAAAGGGGAACGCTCGTGCATGCCTAGTCCATTGGTTAAATACTGTAATAAGCTACAATATGATAAATATTTACCTAAACAGTAGTACTTACATGTGGTAATTATTTAACTTCCCTAAGGGGTCTATAGTTAGAATCCTGATCCGTGAAATCTTCAATAGAAATTAGCTGTATGAATTTTATTTGTCTTAAATAATATATCTAGATTATATCTCAAGTCTCAAGCGCATACTTAAATAAAGTACCTACGTAAATAGTTCCTACTTTATGTCATAGTCAAATACATTTAAAAAAGTAGGTGTACAAAAATAAATGACCTATAAATTATATCGAAACAACAATTGTGTTATCACCTATACCAATTCAATACCGGTATTATACTGTAAATTTTGGGATGTTACCTAAATATATTGCACGGCCGCTTTTTTGTAGCCATCCGAACTTGGTCGGGTTATGTAGGTTTTCGATGCTTCGTCAGTATTTTAATTGTTTTTCTTTAATTACTGAATTTAATGACATGAAATTTTGCATGTGAATAGTTGAATGAATACACTAATTATTAGCATACATTTTACCATGCAATTCCTTTAGAACGTCGTGATATTTGACTGCTTTGTAAACAGTGATCTATTCATGGTAAATTGTCCTATAACTCTTTAATTACTAACGGAACATCATTGATACTTGGCAACATGTTGCAGACACTTACAATGTTTGTATAAACGTGAAAATCTAGACCCCAAAGTGCATACTTTAAGAACTAAGACCTAATAAGCGTATTTTACGTTTATATTTTTATCTTTTAAGCCCTACGATTTTTTCTAAATCTGTTTTTTAAACAAATATAAACAAATTCAAAACAACGTATGTAAAAATCTACAGCTCTTTATGTAAGCGCTTTATATGAAAACTAGCTAATGGCCAAACGTTCGCGCAGCGGAAACTTGAATTTCTCCGAAGTTTATGCATGCACTAATTTTATTCATACATACACAATTACACACAAATACACACTAATTTTTGGACACATCTCTTTTCTTCTAAAGTCTATGGATTAAAAAAAGTTCCGCCAGGACAACGTTCGCCCAGCGGAATCAGTTTTTGGTGAATTTCTCCACAATGGCTGCGTGCACAATTTTTTTTTTACCATACACAATTATACGACGTCATACACTAAATATCTGCATAATTAAAATCTTTAAATTCAACAACATACCGCTGCGCGAACGCACACGGACAAAACCGTAATATAAAATTGGTTTTGATGCTAAAAGCTGAGCTTTACGATCATCCACATATTGAACAAATCTATATACGATTTATAGAATCGGGGCTTTTTTCCCAACGACACTGATTTCGGAAAAAATTAAAGTTTCTAAAAAAAAACAACACAGGATATGTTACGCACCTGATAATTACATGCAGGTTAGAAAACATGTAAAAAAAAACCTAGGTATGCACGTACATGGAATGAAGCCTGAAGATTTCTTGTCTCATTGAAGCTGGAACACATTTATCAAATAGGAAGACAACTGTTTAGATGGTCATAGTGTCTTGGCTTGACACAAAGGAAATAATGCTCAAAAAGGAAGAAGTGTTCACATAAAAAGGTTAACATAAAAAAAAAATTACACAGTAGGCCAACTTTAGTTCTTACGAGGGAGGTAATGGAACCTCTGGCCGAACGGGAAGTGTACGGTGCACGTACATGGGTTTTAAAATATATTTATTACAATAAGTTAGCTACTGGCTAACTCGCGTATTTGCACTTTGGACGCGACCTACATTTGGCAGTGCATTGACACTGACATATTGCATTTTTCCATGCATTTTATGTAGGTATATTACATTTTTAGTGTTCAATTAGACGTGGTTTGAGTCGGACAACTTGCATTTTTTTTAGATTCATCCCGTTGAGCATTCACTGACATTTTGATGCATTTACATTTAATTTGACATTCTGCATTAACTACATTGACATCTTACATTTGCATTGACATTACTTATGTTAGGGAAGCACCCTACAGGAAGCCTGTTCCTGAGGCTAAGTTAACCTTTTGAACGCCAATCACTTGTATACAAGTTCGTATTACACAAGTGATTGGCGTTCAAAAGGTTAAAGGACCTGAAGAGCCTTCTGCACCTCATTCCTAAAGATTCCCATGGCTTTTATATTAATCTTTTGGGAGACGATAGAATTGATGATGGTCTGGAAGGTTTTTCAGGGCAACCTGATTTCGAGGTAGATGGACCAGATGACTGAAAATAATAAAATTAGAAAATGGGTCAAAAAGACAATGCCCATCTGAGCCCCAGAAATACCCAGATAAAGTATATTACAAGATTGCTCTAATAAATAAAAACTAGAATTATGTTGTTAATTTTAAATCATATGAAGCACTGGATAAAAAATATAAAAAATAAGACGTTCTTGTTGACATTGCAGTACGTGTCATCGTTTCAATGATTAATTCATGCTTTATTTATTACGGTCTGGAATCACGTCCTTTGTACATGGGCCAAAATACTTTTTAATGCCTAATTAAGTACTTACTTAAAATACAGTAATACAATTGTTCGATTTTATATTTGTCTCTGAGTCAAGCAGTTAATTGATATCAATTAAAAATAAAAACACATGAAAAGATAGTTTAATACAACCCATGCTAGTTTATTGCTATGTGCTTTTATAATCTCATTGGAAACACCGGTTTGTCATGTGTACATATTTGATCTCTTTCCATATTATTATTTACTCGGGTACTTAAAGCTTTGTATCTAACCAAATTGTTTTCACATACATATTGACACTATACAATGGAGACAGACTAGATAATTCCAAATAACTGACATGTTTATCTGATAACATACAGATAAGTATTTAAAAGAACACTGATCTGCAGGTCTAAAAGGCCACTTTGACAGAATCATAAAAGGATAACATTATAAATCATATTCATAATGTTATCCAGTTGTTGTTCATTTCTGGCTTAGCTTATGTAATGATCATGAAGTTCCTAGTGAAAAACTAATAGCAATGCTGTCTGTAAACGATAAAATGTATAAAAAACCAGTAGGAAGTTATCATGTTTAATGTCCAATATATTTTGAACCGGTGCTTTATATGACATTAAATCTAGATATCATATAAATACTGTTAAAAAGTTATCATATGACATAGAGCTGCAATTTTGGGCATTGCATGGCATTGCTGACTTTCAGCTCCATACTAAGATGGGCATGGTCCTTTATGGTTATGGGTCAAAAGTGTGTGGCATCTGGTAGCTCAACTCGCTCCAGGTGGAGCGAGTTGAGCCGATTATATAAGTATTTAGTTATCTATGTGATTTTTAAATAAAATTTCCTTTAAAAACCTGAGTTTTTGTTATTTTCACCAATGATATTCACATGTTTATTTATTTTAACAAGGAACCAACCCACATATTAGCTTTTTTGCTACAAGGAACCAGAGATAATATATAAAAAAAAAAACGTTTTTTTTCACACAGATTCATAAAATGCAGTATCTTACACTATATTGCATAGTAATCCTGTTATGAATAGTTTACTTTCTACACAACATTTTATTAAAAATCGTTTTTTCTCGAAACTGTCATTGTGTGGGTTGGTTTCCATTTGCATAAATACGTCCAATCATATATCGAGCACGAAGAGATATTGTATATTTTGAGCATGCCATAATATCGCTTCAAGTGTAGCGAGTCTTCTGTAAGCAGTTATTAGTGTCTGTACTTACAGTATGTGTTGTTGCGGCAGGTCGGCGCGCGCGCATCGCGTATTGGTGCGGGCCCTCGTGCGCCGCGCGCGCGTGAGGTAACTATGTCCGTTATTGTTACATGTAAACACCAGGCCTTTTTGAGAATACTAGTTGACACCTAATTGGCGGCTGTTTGTCCAAGGCTATATCACATAAGGTATTAGATAATAGCATCACGACTGATTTTGCAAACATACGCGGAGGTGTATTTACTACTCCTTACTAAATAATAGCCGGCGCCCGGCAGCAGGCCTCGACCTAAGCCCACCACAAAAGGGGCTCGGCCAGAAAAATGGCAAAGTTTATTAACCGGGACATCAACGCTCGCTGACCATACCTCGCCACACATGTACCTAGCAACGCTGATGATTCAAATAGCCAAACGCGTGCACGTCTCACGATTACGTCGGAGACGAGTGGGCGCGAGTGACCAAAAACACGCCGAAATGGTGATCATCAGAATGACTGCCCAAAATGACCCATCAGCTTTAAATATTACTAAAATACTACTACTATTGCTATTTACTACTATTTGATACCTCTGTTTAAATAATTGGTACCTAATTAATAACTGAGAAAATTTATTTAAAAAATGGCCAGTCATTCTGACGTCAGGATGACTGCCCACATTTAGAATCTTCACGTAAGGGCTCCAAAATTTCAATTCGCCTTTACAAAAATTTAGTACCTATTTGATACCTAAACATATATTTTTTCTACATTTTTAGGGCAAAGAATAAATATTTTATTAGAGATTTTCATCAGAATGACCGGCCAAAATGACTACTGAGTCGATTTCAGTAAATTTTAAAATAGGTATTTTTTCTAAAATTATGTATTTTGCCCAAAAACTATAATTTTGCCATACTGACTGCCGATTGAACCAAAGAAAATGAAATCCTATGTCAAGGCAATAAGACTCAATTCTAAATGCAGAAAGTGTTACTAAGCTAGGGTAAACACGATTATACATCATACTTATAGGTTTCTGATTATTTATTCGTTCTAATTTAAATAAATGACAAGTACGTCATCTAGGAATTAGGCTTTGGGATTTATATTTGATTGAAACCTTGCCCAGCCCAAGAACCACACAATTGTCATCACGTGGGCACAACACCTTACTGTCCTCCGATCAGGTATAACCTACAATTGCAACAATATTGTCGTATTGCTTCTAATCCTGTTTCGTCATTCTTAACAATTATAAAAGTTTTACAACTTGTATAATATGTGGTTATCTACATCGTAATCAAAGTCGTCGGAATATCAAATAGAAAAACTTAGAAAAGAAAATCACAAGTCGCACCAAACAAAATGTGAAATGTCAATGTCAATCTGTTGTCAATTGCGATTATTATTGACGTAGGGATGACGTTATAAGATCGATTTATCGAAAAATCTATATTAAAAAAAAAAAAAACTGGAAACACGGAATCGGTTAAATGGATCGTATCTATTTATAAGCCCAAATATGGATAAACACTTTTTTGCCTCTAAAGAAAATAACAAAAGCGAAATAATACGTAATAAAAATTGATTTTCCAAAAATCGATTTTTGGTACTCGTACGTCACCTGTTTCAGCGTTTCGATTTTTTTCAGTAAAAGTTTTCATGCCTAATTTGACAGCACCAACGACCGGAAGTGTTAAATAAGGCAATAAACGATTGAGTTTCTTGATTAAATCGGCTTTTAATTCCGGAGATTTCATTACAAATAAGTAATAGCAATATTTTAGTTACTAAACGTACATATTTTTTGTATTTGTTACATTGATGGGCAAAACATGGCCAAGAATGGGCGTTTCCCTTTTTGTAAAGGCGAATCGAAATTTTGGAGCCCTTACGTCATACGTGAAGATTCTAAATGGCCAGTCATCCTGACGTCAGAATGACTGGCCATTTTTTAAATAAATTTTCTCAGTTATTAATTAGGTACCAATTATTTAAACAAAGGTATCAAATAGTAGCAAATAGGTAGATTTTAGTAATATTTTAAAGCTGATCGGTCATTTGGAAAATCATTTTACCCGGGCTACTATCGGTGGCCCTCACGATTCGCATCAATTTAGTAGCGATAAAATCGCAAAAAAAAAAAACTACAATACAGTCGCGTTGCTCTCATATACCTTCGCCCACGTAGACACGATTCTGCATTGCTACTATCGCGACACAGGCGCGATTCAGCATCGATACAGTCGTGATTCAGAACTCACACAGATGCGATGGAGTACGCTGTAGTCACTACTTGTGAATGCCTGTCTGTACCGTCACAGCCATGGCACCCCCACTCATCCCTTGCCCGAAGTCGCCCGACACGGTCGCGCATTAGTGACGATGCTGAAGTTACGCTGATTCGATACTATGTGATTGTAGCGCTACTGAATCGTTGCTGTCGCGTGTGGCAATTGCGATAAACGGCCAAAAATGACGATGCATCGCGCTACTGCATCGCTGCAAAGAGTGGCCGTGAGTGACCGCTCTGGACAGTTAAGTTATATATACTCGTAGGTATATTTATAATCGATTGTCTGCGAGAGCCAATAATTAAATTTAAAATCGCAGGAGCAGCGAGAATGGCGGCGCGTCGCTCACGTCATCAGAACTGGACACCGGTACCACCTCGCCCGACTTCTGAGGAACACACGCCACAGTACACATAGCTGGGACAAAGGCCACAAATCAAAATCAAAAGTGATTTATTTAAACTAGGCTGAGAATCAGCACTTTTCGAACGTCAAAATTACTAAATACAGTCCCCCAAAACGCCCGCCCTTCCCACATGTGTCATGTCATGCCCTTACCTACAAAAAATAATAAAAAAATAAAAATAAAAATGTTTATTTCAATAACTTACAATATTTTCATTTTTACTTTTAGGAATTCCGCCTTTTACACATTTACAAAATGTGTACAGATGAAAGCAGGGCTCGGAAACCGGTTGAAATTCTTAACCGGTTACGGTCATTGACCCCAAACCGAAATCAATTTAGGTTAAGGTTTGCACTTTACCGGTTTTTACCGGTTTTTGCGGGAAACCGGTTATTCATGAATTTTGGTTTTGAAAGTGAAAATTAACCGGTTAAACACCCCCCCCCCCCCTAACTAAGCAAGTCGCAACATGAATCTACCCGCACCATTTAAGTTCTCCGGTTGTATTTGACGTCCTCAGATCAAACATTTTTTTTCGTAATGTTTTCTGGGGTACTAAATGTACTAATGTCACTATAACTTGTTGGAAGTGTTAAAAAAGTAGACGAAAAATATTTACGACTTACGGAATTAACCGGTTAATTTGGGTGTCAAAACCGTTTGTGCTTATGTAACCGGTAACCTTTGTCATTTGGGTTACATATGAACAGTTCACTTGTTTAACCGGTTAATGAGGGAACGATATATTTACCGGTATTTCATCGAAATTAACCGCTCTTTTTAAACCGGTTCAGAGCCCTGGATGAAAGTCTCGTGCTACATGTACAATTACACGCACATAAACTGGGTAAAATAACCCGGTCGTAAACATGGCACATCGAGCTTAGTAGACTTAGTCGAGTTAGTAACATTTCGGCTGCATATACAGTGTGTCCGGACATGGACTAGCGATATTCTAAATACTTAAATATAAGCTATTTTAAAGTACTATTACACTATAGGCTTGGGTCCAATACACTTCCCCGCTATGTGGCAGCCATTTTGTTTTTTTTGTTGAAATATGCTCTATGCGAGTACAAAAAAAATCATATATCTCAAAGTTTTAGTCATACTGAGATAAAAATAGGCTTATTCGGAAGGCAATAATATTGTCTACCGTCTGCATTACAAAGCAATGTGTTCACAATTCCATAACTTTTGAAAAAAAAATGTGAAAGTCGAAAAAAAAATCAAAAAATTATGCAATTCAACCAATAATGGTTAATTACTACAAAAACAACCCCGAGAACTTTTTTATTTTTTATACTAGATCGACAGTTTTTGAGCTACGCTACAATGCAACATAAAATTCACAACTGTATGTTTAATACTTTAAGAGTTATTGTTGTTTGAACATAGCGTATGCGCAAGCACAAAACGTCTTTGTTAACCGCCAGAGTGTCATTTATGGCATTCACTGTATTCCATCTGAGAGCAGGCGAGAAATACTGTTCGTTACTACCGTGAGTAAGCGAGATAGAACGTATTAGTCCACTACCTGAAACAAAATCAGTTTTAAGGACAAATTATTAGTTGGGTTAGTTTAGTTGTCCCTCGCCCTGCGTTGTGATCGCTATCGCTACTTTCACTTACCGTCCGTGCTGTTTACGTGCTGCGTTAGTGTTTTGTATTTAAAAGTGTGATAAAGTATGGCACAGCGTCAATATTCATCGCAACATATTGCTGACATACACTTTGTGTATGGCTTTTGCAATGGAAGTGCAAATTTGGCTGTACAAGAATATCGACGAAGGTACCCTAACAGGCCTACACCGAGTCGCCAAACTTTTATCGACGTGCATTCAAGATTAGCGGAAAGAGGTATTCAAAGAGCTGTTAATGAACGCAATCGCTTGGTATCGCCCGAAGATGAAGAAGAAGTGCTTAGACTAATAACCAATGATCCTAGACTAAGCGTTAGACGGATTTCAGTGCAACTTCGAATGTCTAAGTGGCATGTATGGAGAATTTTGAAAAGAGAAGGGTTACACCCTTATCATTTTCGACGGGTTCAAGACGTGATCGAACCAGATTTTGCTGCGAGATCTGTGTTTTGTTCGTGGATAAATAGAAATTTGAGACAGAACCGTAATTTTTTACAAAGAATACTGTGGACTGATGAAGCCAAATTTACAAGAGCTGGGATTACAAACCACAGAAACGACCATCTCTGGTGCTCCGCAAATCCAAGGGCGGTGCGCCCAAGCTCATTTCAACATGAATTCTCAGTAAATGTGTGGGCCGGCATAATCAACGATAGGCTGATAGGGCCATTGGAATTGCCACCTACATTAAACGGCGCTAGATTTTTAGAATTCTTACAGACACAGTTTGCGGACAGCCTCATGGACCTACCTCTATCATACCGTCGGCGTATGTGGTTCCAGCTCGATGGTGCACCCGCGCATTTTTCTCGAGCAGTGAGAGAATATTTAAATAATAATCTACAGCCGTGGATCGGTCGTGGTGGTGTAGTAGCGTGGCCGCCTCGCTCACCCGATTTGACACCCTTGGATTATTTTTTGTGGGGTCATATGAAACAAAAAGTATACGCTACAGTTCCAAATACCAGGGAAGAACTCGTCGCAAAAATTATGGCAGCCGCCGAAGAAATTAGATCCGATTTGGATTTAATTAGGCGCTCATCAACCCAGGTGGCACAGAGAGCCGTAGTGTGTCTACAAGCTGGAGGTGGCCACTTTGAGCAACTGCTTTAGATATTTTAATCTTCATTTAATATTGGAAAAAACATTAAATAAAATTCAATATGAATGTTATGTTTTTTTAATGATTTCCTGTTTAGGGTTCCGACAAAGGCCTTTTGTGCTTGCGCATACGCTATGTTCATACAACAATAACTCTTAAAGTATTAGACATACAGTTGTGAATTTTATGTTGTATTGTAGCTTAGCTCAAAAACTGTCGATCTAGTATAAAAAATAAAAAAGCTCTCGGGGTTGTTTTTGTAGTAATTAACAATTATTGGTTGAATTGCATAATTTTTTGTTTTTTTTTTCGACTTTCACATTTTTTTTCAAAAGTTATGGAATTGTGAACATATTGCTTTGTAGTGCAGACGGTAGACAATATTATTGCCTTTCGAATAAGCCTATTTTTATCTCAGTATGACTAAAACTTTGAGATATATGATTTTTTTTGTACTCGCATAGAGCATACTTCAACAAAAAAAACAAAATGGCTGCCACATAGCGGGGAAGTATATTGGACCTAAGCCTATAGTGTAATTGTACTTTAAAATAGCTTATATTTAAGTATTTAGAATATCGCTAGTCCATGTCCGGACACACTGTATAATCCAAAATCGTTCAAACTTACAAGGAAGGTATCCCGACGTGTCACCTCCGATTTTTTTGTGGCTGATATATGTTATTCTCCATCAAATTTTAAGAGACACGTATTTTTTTTTTTTATGCCAACGCGCCTTTTTTGGGGGTGAAATAGACCCCTAAACATTACCAACTTTCGGGGCAGTTTGAGGGTAAAGACCAAATGGATAATATCCATTTGGTCAAAAAAGACCAAATGGATAATATCAATTTAGTCTTTTGGAAAAATATTAACTAGAAGTATGTAAAACCCTCAAACTGCCCCGAAAGGTGGTAATGTTTAGGGGGCTATTTCACCCACAAAAGAGGCGCGTTGGCAAAAAAAAAATACGTGTCTCTTAAAATTTGATGGAGAATAACATACTTATATCAGTCACAAAAAAATCGGATGTTACACGTCGGGATACCTTCCTTGTTAGTAGACTCCCACGCAGGACTACGATCTACGCAACCGAAGGCTTCCAAAACTTAGTACACTTCCACGCGGACGACGATGTACGCAGCCGAACTGTTTCCAAAACTCGATGTGCCATTTTAAGGCCTATAAGGAAGTAGAAATTATACACTAGTCCGTCGAGAAAGTACCGGGAAAAGATCAATAATACACAAAATGTTAGTTATTCATCCAAATTTATTTTATCACCTTCAAAGTATGCTCCTTCAGAAACGATACACTTATGCCAACGAATAATCCAATCATCAAAACATTTTTTAAACGCTAGTTGTGCCAATCTAACTAAAACAAAAAATTGAATTTGTAACCACAAATAAATCATCCATTCCCGATACTTTTTTGATTGAATGTACAGACGCCAGCACACCAAGCTACCCGAAACTGTCAAATTTTCCCAATCAACGTTGAACCTTATACTTTGGCGATAAAGTGGAAAATCTATTATAGAAATTTTACAGACTGTAGTAGCTTGATGTGCTGGCGTCTGTACATAACATAAAGGAAAATGTATTATTTTGATTTTTATTTACTTTGTTGTATTTTTTTTTTAAGTTTACAATATGATTTTGAAATTTTATACCATGTACCATATTACCTATGTTAAACAAATAAATTACCTTGACTTTGACTTTGATTTCTATTTTTTGTCGGGACGCTCTCGGTAAAACTTTGGTATTCATACTATTATATTTAAGAAGTCCTTATGCGTTTCACTTGGTCTCCACTTAAAACAAAAGTGGCCGATTTCTCGTCCCAGTAGACCAGAACTTTCCAGACCACCGTAGATATCAAAGTTTATAATCACTACATAGTATAAAACAAAGTCGCTTCCCGCTGTCTGTCCCTATGTATGCTTAAATCTTTAAAACTACGCAACGGATTTTGATGCGGTTTTTTTTAATAGATAAAGTAATTCAAGAGGAAGGTTTATATGTATAATACATGCATAATATCGACACTTCCTACGTATAATATCGTAACTGTATTTGATCAACTTTACAGTATCGCAATTCAAAGGTATGCAAACAGTTTATTGATGATAGTGAAGTCAAATAAGCTCATTTAGGAACCAAAATTGGCATACAGATATATTTTTAGGATCCCTTTTGAAGGTAATATTCCATATATTACCTTCAAAAAGGATTATTGAAAAAATGTAATTTTCGTTAATTTGATAGTTACGATAACATACGTTGGAGGTGTCGATATAGTAGAGAAACACTGATCATTTTAGGGGTTTCTAATGTGATGTCGTAAATAAACACATTTTTTTGCGCTTACATTGCAAACGCTGGCTTAACCCTACGAGATAGATCAAAATAATGTACTACAGTATTGTACACCTTAAAAAGGTCTACAAAAAAGTCCACGATGGTATATGTCTGTCTCTTAGGGATAACCCACAATAACCATTTTTTATCCTATACTTTTTTACGAGAAAAAAATAGCTCTAAAATTATCAGTGTTTCTCTACTATATTATGCATGTATTATACATATAAACCTTCCTCTTGAATCACTCTATCTATTAAAAAAAACCGCATCAAAATCCGTTGCTTATTTTTAAAGTTCTAAGCATACATAGTGACAGACAGACAGCGGGAAGCGACTTTGTTTTATACTATGTAGTGATAGTGATCAGCATTGCACCCGTGCGAAGCCGGGGCGGGTCGCTAGTATTTCATAATTTACTGAAAAAAAAGCCATTTCGGTTTAATCGCAATATGTTTGTTTCTCAAAGTTAAACAAAATATAAATACATGTTACGTTATGTTATAAATACATGTGTTCTTAGGTCCCTTACTTTGTTATGCTACACCTATACAAGTACAATTAGTATGCATGTGATTGCAAAATATTATATTGTTTATTTCTCGTTTAATCCGCGGCGGCCGCGCCCCTTGTATCCCTTGCTTTATTGTTTTTATGCTTATGAGTTAAGTGTGTATGATGTAACAAGTAATGATAAGTCTGCAATCCTCGCAAGTGTGCTTGATGATCATAAGTCGCTGTAACGATTATTTTTGAAGCTTTTTATGTTATTTGTTAACATACATTTTTGGTAAATAAACTTTATTGGTATTTTTTATGTTTTTTTTTCTGGCAATTCTTTTTCCTGTAAAATTATCAGGTTGGCGGAAAAGTCTTGCACCAAGATATAAGACTTAGTGATTTTATTGATTACTTTATTTACAACTAGCGACCCGCCCCGGCTTCGCACGGGTGTAATGCTGATCACTATCACTACATAGTATAAAACAAAGTCGCTTCCCGCTGTCTGTCTGTCGGTTTTTTTTTAATAGATAGAGTGATTCAAGAGGAAGGTTTATATGCATATAATACATGCATAATATAGTAGAGAAACACTGATAATTTTAGAGCCATTATTTCTCTTAAAAAGTATAGGATAAAAAATGGTTATTGTGGGTTATCCCTAAGAGATAGACATATGGCATCGCGGACTTTTTTGTAGACCTTTTTAAGTTGTACAATACTGTAGTACATTATTTTGATCTATCTCGTAGGGTTAAGCCAGGGTTTGCAATGTCGGTGGTTTCCTTCTGCGAAACAGTCGTCTCGCAGAAGGAGGCTGCGGAAAGGGAGAGGGAGATCTCGTCCCCTCACCCCGCCCGCAGCAGGCGCACCGGGCGTCGGCGGAGGGCGGATAACGCCCTCTTCCAGCCCCCCTAAATGGGTCCAGGGGCGACGGACTTGGGGACGTCCGTCGCCCCCCACACATCTGGACCCGAGGCGGCGGCGCGTAGTGTTCCACGCGCGCCCCTCTTAGACGTCGCGGGGGGAGTCTAACACCTCACTCCCCCCCCTGACACGAGGAGAGGCCCGCAGGAGCGGGCCAGCACCAGCCGGGGGTTGCGGAAGTATCGTTCGTTCCCGCGACCCCCGGCGTAGGTGAGAGAGGGAACACCGGGGTGGTTTTTAGTCAGTAAGAGTCTGACAGACCCCGCCGCCCGCCCCAGGGCGGCGGACATCCATGAGGATTTTCCACCCCGAAACAAAAAAAAAAAAAAAAAAGGGTTTGCAATGTAAGCGCAAAAAAATGTGTTTATTTACGACTTCACATTAGAAACCCCTAAAATGATCAGTGTTTCTCTACTATATTATGCATGTATTATACATATAAACCTTCCTCTTGAATTACTCTATCTATTAAAAAAAAACCGCATCAAAATCCGTTGCGTAGTTTTAAAGATTTAAGCATACATAGGGACAGACAGCGGGAAGCGACTTTGTTTTATACTATGTAGTGATAATTAATCAGTAATGTAATCCCCAAATAACTCTATTACTCTGGCCCATCTAGTTGGTAGATTGTTGATGCCCTGCGCCCAGAATTCCGGAGGCTGTGCAGAAAAAAATTGTCCACTGCCATTTTGAGGTCTTCGTAGTTTTGAAAAATTTTCTCACGCCAATAAAGCTTTAGTGGTCGGAACAAGTGATAGTCGGATGGCGCGAGATCCGGTGAGTACGGTGGGTGGGCAACCGGGTGCCATCCAAGCTCTACGATTTTTTGTCGAGTCTCCGAAGCGACATGAGGTCGCGCATTATCATAGAGTAAGTGAACATTTACACATGCGGTCGTTTTTCTCTTATTGCGTCAGCCAGTTTCTGAAGCTTTTCAGTATAAATGGAAGTTGTAATCGTCCTTCTCGCAAGGAGAAGCTCGTAATAGAGTGGGCCCTTCGCATCCCACCAAACGGAGAGAAAATGCTTGCGTGAGTGAAGTTTCGGCTTTGACTGCGTTGGCGGCTCTGCGTCGTAAGGAAGCCAGACGGCGTGCCGTGTGTTGTTACCAGATCTTCAAGAAACTCTTTCCGATTTGGCTGAAAAAGAAGGGATTCACAAATACTAACTCTGACTTGACGATGACTGTCAGTTAGTTGATGTGGAATCCATCGTGCCCACGGAGTAAAAACAAAGATCGTGCCACTACGATAGCCGAGTTTGTGTAAATGATCCTCGACGGTCGAATGATGACAGCCAAGAGTCTCTGCCAAATCACGCGTATTTATTTCTGGATTAGCCTTTAAACAGCGGAGTAGGTAATTCCTCATCGTCGAAGGTGGATGGTGGCCCAGATCGCTCGTGATCTTCAAGAGTTATATCTCCCGATGTAAAGCGAGCAAACCAGCGGCTTATCTTCCATCGCGATACAACACCTTCACTGAACGCTTTGGTAATGTTAGCGGTAGCCACACTCACGTTGTATCCCTGACGCCACTCGTAAAAGATGATCGTTCGAAGTTGATGTCCACTAATCATTTTCACAAACTAACCATCCTAACTAATCCTCACTAGTGCGCCTTTATATACCTACCCATGATGTGATAGCTTCGAGAACCTTCTACAATATTCTTACGTATCCCAGATCAATACTAAATATTCCGGAAAATTCTAGTAGGTAATTTACAATTTCTTGTGCAATATTTTTCCGCCGTTAAGCCGGTCGATTCTGTAAAAATCTCACCGTGAAATCATAAGTGAAGTGAGCACTTAATAGTGTTAATCCCTAGCGAATGACAGCTCACTCCACGCTCACTTCACCCAAGCTTTCACGGTGAGATGGTTACAGAATCGCACGGCTGATATTTAATTTGGTTCGTCTCAACTTGTAGGTTTATGTCTTAATGCGATAATAGAAAACACAATTTGCACAACTTCCTTCCTTTTGTATAAAAAAACAACGCAAAAATAGGTACCTACGTTGAATGAAAACCAGCGCGAGCGTGACGTCGTCGGTGTGTTGCTGTGTGACTGTGTGTGGCTGCAGACTCGCAGACATTGTTGCGCAAGCGTGCCGAGTGAGATGCTGTGCTGATTGAAGGGGGCGCATACAACCAGAAAAAAATCAAGTTTCACCCACGCCTCTGGCCACCCCTCTCATCAAACACGACGAAAACAAAACACAATCCCTTCCTGCGAGCATAAACCTTTTCGCCCGACGTAAATCTACGTATTTGGATTTGAATCTTCTGTAGTAAGTATACGCAAAATAATCTGATGAAATTGCTCTATTCAATGAACTTACCTAACTATGATAGCTGTGTAAAAGTAGGTATATTATTCAATATATTGTACATAATACAGATTCACGGACATATTATATCCGTGAATCTGTTCCGATGCTGGTAACAGATTCACGGACATTCAAGTAATACCTACAGCCAATGAATTTCCAATTCCAGATTGAAGGACCAACTTTACTAACAAATGTTGAAATATTTTTGTTTGTTCATCCATTCTGGGATTTCTTTATTTAGTATAGAAACATACAATAAGGCAGTGATTGTTTGACCATCATCAAGAAGCCTGTAAAATGCGATGCCGTTATAATCAAATGCTACCAATAGCATCCTCTTCCTCTCGTGAACATTATAGGTATGCCACAACATGCGGAGCCTCTTCATTTTTCCCCAGCCAGAACCTTCGCTGATTTCGCTCCGGAGGTGTATACAGGGACACGTAAGTTTTATCGATGGCCAGAGTTCCCTTGAGCATAGCAGTGTTTGTTATATTCAGAAAAGTTACATTTGACAGATAATAGTCGATGTCAGCTCCTCAACATCATGGTTTCTCTGCTTCCAATCTGTTGATTTTCTGTGATCATCTCCTCTTCTTTCTCCAACCTCAAATTCGTTCTTCCTAAATCGAGTCACCCACGATTCGACTGTACGTTGACTGTAAGCTTGACCACCTAATAATTGCACTAGTTGTTTGTGAATTTGCTTCGCAGTCCAGTCGAGACCCACACCAAACTTAATAAAAATCCTCTGCTGATAGTTGTCGATCGAATTTTTGAATTGCTCTTGATCCATTTTGAAGTAAATTTAGAATTTAAATGCAGTAATAAACACGTCTTTCCTCTAATTATACTCTTGTATTACAACAGGTTGTGCAATGCATCCGTTCTCGAAATATCGCGCTACATGTCATCACACGTTTGGTGTGAACAACCTAATACCTACAGACGCCAGCACATCATGCTACTACAATCTGTCAAATTTCTTTAATAGATTTTCAACTTTATGGCTAAATCATAAGGTTCCAAGTCTGCGAAAATTTGACAGTTTCGGGTAGCTTGATGTGCTGGCGTCTGTAGGTACCTACAAATTTGTACGGAACCCTCGGTGGGCGAGTCGGACTCGCACTTGTCCGAGTTTTTTCCTATGATAACCTTAAACAAATATTATTTATTTATTTATTTAAACTTTTCGCACACAAAAAGGTACAAAGGCGGACTTAATGCCTTAGGCATTCTCTACCAGTCAACCAAGGGTGGTGGATTTTATTACTGAAACATGCTAAGTATAATAATTTGTCGAAGAAGTAGGTACTTATATTCCTTTGAAAAAAAAAATACAAATAAATTCAGAAAATTTGATTCATACAGTTTTTATATAGGGTGACTGGTAATTAGTGATCGATACTTAAACACATGATTCTACTCATCATTACAAACAACTTTTACTATGGGACCAAATCCGAAATCGCGAAAAAAAAATCAGCTGTTCCCTACATTTTGACGACTCGTATACGAACATAAATGTAGGGAACAGCTCGACGGGTTCCGGGCTATTTGTATTAACCGACATTTTTGAAACTTTACACCAGAGCAGTTTAAAGTTTCGATTATTAGAAAAAAAATAATAACTTTAGCAAATCGCATTATTTTTTTAAAAAGAAATATATTACTGTTTTTATAACACATTCCCCATCATCAGATTATTTTTTTTTTCTAATATTCCTATTTTTAACGAAGATAAATGTCGCTTAATACAAAATGACCCATATTTTACTTTTTTTTGTTCCAGGCTAAATGACTTAACCGCCTATGATTATTGTTTCTTATTCCAGGCTAAATGACTAAACCGCCTAGGTTTATTATTTCTTGTTCCAAGCTAAATGATTTAACCGCCTAGGCATGCAAATAATGGCTCCAAGCGAAGTGCTTTAATCAAAGAGTTGGTCATATTTCAAACCTAAGCTAATTGACTTAAATACCATATCTTAAACTTATTAATGTATAGCTAATTAGTTTATGCGACTGATTTTTTTTAAAATAAATTGTTTGTAATCATACTTGAATAATGAAGTTTGCAGAAATTGGCGGTTAAAACATTGATACATACATAGGGTGTACCTACCTATCTTGTTAATAATTATGAAATGAGAAATAAAACACACATTAAATTGTTTAAAGATAAGTTTTTTATTTAAAATGACAATCACCTAGGAACAGCAGTAACTTCTTAGCTTACCAAGGTAACAACTAAAGTTTTTATCACAATTGTATAGGAATCAGAAGTTAAACAGTCTTTTTATTACGTTACGTAGCCGCCTACAGTCTTATTACCTGAAATAATTACTCTCATTCTTCTTCATTCCTAAACTTTAACATTTAAGTATATAAAAATCTCTTCAATTACAAAAAAAGGTTTATCTATAAAATAATTTCTTTTATAAATAATCACATAAAAAATTAAAATATTTACGAGCGTTTCTTTGGTTTTCATTTCTTTACTTATTTTCTTCTATATTTTTTTCTAACCAGTAATCAAAATCAAAAACATCTCTCGCTAAAAAAAAGTTTAGAAATTTTCTTACATACGGGGTTTTTTTCAATGACCGGCCAAATTTTCACTGGGTGTTCTACCCTACCCATGAATATTAACAACTTTCACTATGGGATCGACTCTGAAATGAAGAAAAAAAAATAAGCTGTTTCATACATTTTAGTCGAGTAGGTATAATTGAACTTTTGTATGAAACAGCTCTTTTTTTTTCGTGATTTCAGAGTTCACCCAGTGAAAATTTGGCCGGTCACTGAAAAATAACCCCGTATGTAAGAAAACTTCAGCGTCAACTAAAACTTCAAGTAAAAACGCCAACTAAAGCTTCAGGCGTCTCCCACCTCGGGAGACGCCTGAAGCGCCCGCGCGGGGTGGCGGGGGCATTTAAACTCGCGCGGTTTATCGCGATGGCGCCAAAATAATTGTTTTAACCAACGTCATAATAGTCAATCCATATAAAATTTTGATTGTATTAATGTGTATACTATTCTTATTCCGTTTAAGATAAACTGTTTGAAGTACTAGAACTTTACTTTTGTTATACCTAACTGAAACGACACTGCAAATCAAATATTCAATAAAAAAAAATAGGCTTAACCATAATCTTTAAATGTTTACTGTTGAAATCCTAAATAGTTCATGCGACCGACATATCATTATCTACTGCAAGCTAAATGGCTGAAGTGACAACATCTCACATTTCATGTACAGAGCTAAATGTATGGATCGACACTGGGTATGAATTTGACAAAGAGGCTACGACATTCTTGTATATTTACAAGGTAAAGCTAATTGTATTAAGGGACACTGGATAAGATTTTAACAATGAGGCTAATTGTATGAAGCGACATTTCTATATACCTATTTATAAAGTCAGGCTAAATGCTTTAACGTACGTTGCCTGTAAATTGTTGCTCCAGGAAAAAAAGTTGAAACGACTGCCTCGTATTTAGTAGCTTAAGTACACAGTTCCTAAATTTGTCAATATTTTGTGTCGCTTCATACATTGCAGTCCAAAATGGGCTCAAAAATGCGGTTGTATTAAGCGACAAAAAAGTGCTCCGATCGTCACCAAACCCAGCTCAAATGACGCAGAAAAATTCGCTGATTCCAAATATATATAAAAGTCTATATCGCTCAGTGTCGCTTAATACAATTAGCCCGGAACCCGTCGAGCTGATTTTTTTTTCGCGATTTCGGATTTGGTCCGATAGTAAAAGTTGTTTGTAATGATGAGTAGAATCATGTGTTTAAGTATCGATCACTAATTACCAGTCACCCTATATAGGTAAAACAAAATCAGATTTGTTTCAACCCTTGTGCCCGCGCGGAAGTGCCGCGGCATTCTCCGCCGAGAGAGAGAGTGGGAGCCGGTGTTCGAAGACACGCGGCGCGGGCAGGAGGAAAACATTGACAATACGACGAATCATAATGACGCAATGTTTAGCGCTGGTAGCGCAACGACGTCAATAGTAAATCCAAGCGACAATCTTAGCAATGCTTGCGGAAAGGTGAATGTGAATGACGCTCTTGGAAACGGCGGGGATTATTTTAGAAACGGTTCATTAAAAAAAGTGATAGCCATGTTATGTGTCGTGCGGCGGTCGTTCTTCTTATGATTACTTACCTACGTAAGACAAGATGTATAGTATAGTAGAACAAGATGAATGTATTGTAGAAGATGTGTGTATAGTAGGGCAGGGTGCCCTAAGATTGCGCACTTAAGAATTAATTGAATATAAGTCACGAAAATAACAAGTTAGCAAAATAATCTTTATTCATTCATATAGACACATTAATGTAATTTGTCGATGATAAACTAAATCAAATATTTCGTAACAATTTTTGAAGTAATTAATGAAAATATGAGAAATGGGAAATGCGCAGTCTTAAATCCCCTCGAGGGTAAGACTGCGCAGTGGGATCTTTGAGAGTGCGCATTTAAAGATAACTTATTTTAGGTACACAAATCACATTTAAATTGTCCAAAGCCTATGTACGCCAAACATTTTTCATGCCACCATTTAGAACACACAGAACAACGTGATCGGCTCTCTATACACTTCTTTATAACACCATATGACCAATTCTTTTTTCGAGGCTGTTTTGCTGGTTTCTTGCATCCTTTTTGATTCTTTTGCTTGCTCAAGCTGAAGCTTGTAAGGTGAATAGCTAAGTATTTCAGACTCCTTATGTTTTCTTTTATTTACTGCCTGTCTAGCGTCCGATTTGGGTATTAGCGAAATATCTGTAATATTTGTTGTATTTGTACCTGGTGGTTTATTTCTAGAAGTTGCTAAGTAAAATATATTGGAAGGTAAGTCTGCGCGCGCAGTTTTACGGACCCTGCCGCTGCGCAGTCTTAGGGAATTGCTCAAGTTGTAAAGACAAGACCTCTAACGCCATCTTATGAAAACACGCTCACACACGCAAGAGTAATAAAACACGACTGAATTTATCCACAGATCTCGTTTGTCATTCGAAATACAAGCCATGCGCAGTCTTACCTCCTGCGCAATGTTAGGGCACCCTACCCTACCTATAGTGTATAGTAAAAGTATTATCGCTTGTCTTGTAAGTACTTGCACTGCGAAATTAAAGGTGGGCGGAGCTGGGCGGTGCTAAAGCCGCGTGCTCATGCGCAGGCTCCGCCCCCCTGTGGCGCGCCCCCAGGCTCTAAGGCCGGAGCACACTGTATCTGCTACCACGCACAACATGCCTTGAAGCTAGCATCCTTGTTGCTGTTAGCTGTTGGTATGCAATGTAAGTAGGTAGTTTTAATAGTTTTGAAGTTTTCATAGTTGGTTATTCTTCCCGTATTAATTTGTCCAGAAGAAAAATAGATAGTACCTACCTAGACAAGTCGGTAGACACTTAGCAACCAGTGCGTTGCAAAAATTTCGTAGCGACAAGTGCATAGTAACAATTTCGTAGTGATAAGTGCTTAGCAGGGCTCGGAAACCGGTTGAAATTCTTAACCGGTTACGGTCATTGACCCCAAACCGAAATCGATTTAGGTTAAGGTTTGCACTTTACCGGTTTTTACCGGTTTTTGCACGAAACCGGTTTTTCATGAATTTTGGTTTTGAAAGTGAAAATTAACCGGTTAAACACCCCCCGCCCCCTAACTAAGCAAGTCGCAACATGAATCTACCCGCACCATTTAAGTTCTCCGGTTGTATTTGACGTCCTCAGATCAAACATTTTTTTTCGTAATGTTTTCTGGGGTACTAAATGTACTAATGTCACTATAACTTGTTGGAAGTGTTAAAAAAGTAGACGAAAAATATTTACGACTTACGGAATTAACCGGTTAATTTGGGTGTCAAAACCGTTTGTGCTTATGTAACCGGTAACCTTTGTCATTTGAGTTACATATGAACAGTTCACTTGTTTAACCGGTTAATGAGGGAACGATATATTTACCGGTATTTCATCGAAATTAACCGCTCTTTTTAAACCGGTTCAGAGCCCTGGTGCTTAGCATCAATTTCGTAGCGACAAGTACACAGCTACAAGTGCGTAGGTAGTTACAATTTCGTAGCGTCAAGTGCGTAGCAAAAATTTCGTACTAAAAAAAAAAATTGTGCAGGAAGTCAACCTTGACTCTGAGCTTGCACCCACTACAAGCGCTCCAAGTACGCGCAGACGATGGACACCTGAAATGAATAAGTTCATACTGCGCACTTACCTTCAATTGACCGCACTAGATACAGACAGAGAAACTTATCTTGAACCGCTTCACCTAAAATTTATTGAAAAATATCCAAACATGCAGGTTAGTCGGCAGAGAATAGGAGATCAACGCAGAGCCATAATAAACAATTCATTACTACCACAACAAACTATAGAGGAGATACACAACGACGTAAAGAAAGAGTTAGATCATCTACAATTTAATCATTCCACCCAACAGTCACAAAACTCTATCGAACATGTACAACAAATATTTATACCCACACAAGCTAGAACCCCAGAAACAAATAGTACTAAAAATAGAACACAGACTCGAATGAGATGGACCAATGAACAAAACGAAGCTGTAATGCGATCTTATTATCGAGTTACAGATTTAGGTAGAAACGAAACAGTATATAGAAGACGCATGCATGAAGATTTTATCAAAAGCTTTCCTGCACTTGCTCACCTAAACGAACAACGAATAGCCGGCCAGAGGAGAGCAATTATAAACAATAAATACGTCACTAGTGATAGATTAAATTCAATAAAACTAGAAGTATCTGAAGAATTACGACTTGATAATCTTAACTTTAGCAACTTAACAAGCGAAAGGACTATAGTAAACCCAAACCACAACAGTCATTCTGACACTCAATTTATAAACAGCATTGACATCAACTTCACACAAGAACCTACACTTACTTTAAATCATACTGAAAATAACATTGCAGAAGAAATTCTACCTACCCAGCAAGTGAACTTAGATAGGGACCCACTAATAGATGAGACGTTCCAACAAGCATTCCAATATTATAAAGAAACGAGCCCTACAAATAGAATTTTTATTCCCAAACAAAAACCTTCGAAAAAACTTGCCCGTATAGTTAATTACCTAAACAAAATAATTTTACCGGAAAACGTCAATAAAGAAACAGACTTCTATACTTTACAGACTACTATATATTGTGCAGCATGGACCGCCGCTAAAGTTAACGGAGCAAAGATTACCCTCCAACCAAGAGTAGTCACCCAAAGGGCAAAAAAGGAATATAAACCTAACTGGGAGACACGACTAGAACGGAAATTAAATGATTTACGATCAAAGATAGCTAGAATGACCCAATTCATCAATGGCAATAGAAGTAGGAAAATAATTAAACACGTTAACAAGATAATAGAACAATATAGAATTCACACTGTTCATGAAGAACCAAATACACAAGCAGCTCACACATTAGACACACTTAAACAAAAATTAATTATCAGTCGTAACAGGCCGACTACAACGGTACAAAGCGTGTACCCAAAGAAAACTACAAAACACTCAATTCACCCACAACGAAAAGCTTTTCTACCGCAATATTAGACAGGTGACATCTAACGTTCAGGATAACAACCCAAATGATGATGATCATAATAACCCTGATCCAGAGACGTTACAAAACTTCTGGGCGAAAATTTGGGAACAACCAATCGAACATAATGCTCAAGCAGATTGGATACAAACAGAACTGACAAACAGCAACACAAATATTCAGGCAATGACTTTTGAGCACATATCTCCAGAAATTTTCCACAAAGTACTTTCCCGTTTGCATAACTGGAAAGCACCTGGTTCAGATAACATTCATAGTTATTGGTATAAAAAATTTACATCTATCCATAGTTTCCTATATAATCACATAAATACATTCATTCAGGACCCTAAAATAATACCACCCTACGTAACTTCAGGTACAACTTTTATGATACCTAAAGATCGTAAAGATCTCTCAAATCCAGCAAAATATCGACCTATAACATGCTTGCAGACCTTGTACAAAATTATCACATCTTGTATATCTGAACTAATATATCAACACATCGACACTAATAATATCCTAGCTGAACAACAGAAAGGATGCCGTAAATTCAGCCAAGGCTGCAAGGAACAATTAATCATAGACTCAGTAATTCTTAGAAAAGTTCAAAAAACCAAAAGCGATCTGTTTAGCATGTATATTGACTACAAAAAAGCCTACGACTCTGTCCCCCATTCGTGGCTCGTAAAAATATTAGAGATATACAAAATACATCCAACTTTAATAACATTCCTAAAGATTATGATGACAACCTGGACCACTGTACTTAGACTTACCTCCCCTACTAAAACAGTAGAAACCAGCCCAATAAAAATTCAGAGAGGGATCTTTCAGGGGGATGCTTTAAGCCCACTGTGGTTCTGCCTTGCTCTAAATCCCCTATCCAACATATTAAACGCAACTACTTTAGGAATCCCATTAAAAAATACAAATACCGAAAGACATACTGAGGTCCAAAAAATAGAGTTAAATCATCTGTTGTACATGGATGATATTAAATTATACGCCAAAAGTGAGACTCAACTTTGTGAATTAGCAAACTTGACAGAAAAATTCTCAAATGACATCAAAATGGAATTCGGCATAGATAAATGTAAAATAAACTCAATTATAGCAGGACAGAATTACCAACATCAATACATTTTAGGAACAGGAGAACAGATAGAACCATTAGAGGAACAAGATAGCTATAAATACCTAGGCTACACACAATCACGACAGATAGGTACACTACAAAGAAACTAAGCAAAAATTAACACTGCAATTACAACACAGACTAAACGCAATTCTGAAAACACAACTATATTCTCGTAATACTATCAAAGCGATTAACACCTTTGCTATACCGGTTCTCACATATTCCTTTGGGATAATCAATTGGACCAAAACCGACCTGAAAAACCTTCAACGAAAAATTAATACCACAATGACCAAATTCCGCAAACACCACCCACGATCCTGTCTGCAGAGATTAACACTGCCGCGGAAAGAAGGAGGTAGAGGACTAACTGACATTCTAAACCTACACAATAGACAGATAAAAGCACTTAGAGAATTCTTCTTTTCAAAAACCGAAACTTCTATTCTTCACAAAATTATAACACACAACGACCAAATCTTAACACCTCTAAATTTAAAAGATACATCTGAACAAAAAAATGAGAAACCAATCGACGACAAAATTAAGCTTTTAGAATGGACCCAGAAATCTCTACACGGAAGACATCGCCAAGACTTATGCCACATAAATGTCGACAAAGAATCGTCGAACGCGTGGCTAAATCGAGGCGAACTTTTCCCAGAGACTGAAGGGTTTATGCTTGCTATACAGGACCAGGTAATTGAAACCAAAAATTATAGAAAGTTTATCATAAAGAATTTAAATAATGACACATGCAGGAAATGCAATAGTTCTCCAGAAACGATTCAGCATATCACAGGCGCGTGCAAGACACTAGCCCAAACAGACTACAAACACAGACACGATCAAGTAGCCAACATCATACACCAAAAATTAGCACACCAGTACAAACTTATAGATTCCGTTACACCATACTACAAATACAACCCAGAAACTGTATTAGAGAACCCCTCCATAAAACTATATTTTGACCGCGCCATTCTCACCGATCGAACAATTCATTTCAATAGACCAGATATTACACTTATAAACAAGATAAACAAAACTGGATATTTAATAGATATAGCTATACCAAACACACATAACTTACAGACAACAATAGCAGAAAAACTGAGCAAATACATTGAATTAAAAGATGAAGTGGCCCGACTTTGGCATCTGCAAAAAGTTATAATAGTACCAATAGTATTGTCTACAACAGGAGTAATACCAAAACAACTTCACCAGTCTCTTAATTCCCTTAACTTACCGCCAAATACCTACCATCTGCTGCAGAAGGCAGCGATACTAAACACATGCAGACTCGTGAGAAAGTTTCTGCAATGTGAATTAGAAAACCCACATCAAAACACAAATATGCTACCATCTTCTGTGCAATCTTCTGCACGTGCCCGCACTTAATCCTACTGATAATCACTTGGCTTAGGCCCGTGTTATCAGCTCTCTCCGGCTAGCCGAGAATATAAAATAAAAACCAAAAATAATAATAAAATAATAATAAAATTTATTCAAGAATTAAGTAAAAGATAAAGATTTACATTAATTACATGCGAGGTTAAATTTAATTCTAACTGTAATGTAGCGACCTGCCTGATCTAGGTTTATGAAAACCTGTGTTTCAGGCCATCACTTTACAACAAACATTTAAAAACAAGACAACAATAAATATATTTGAAGCTAAATTAAAAAGAATATAATAATATTTACAATGACTAAAATAGTAATCATTCTAAAACTAAAAATTTTGTAAGATATAATATGTTTAAATAAATTAACGAATATTATGAAAGAACAAAGAAGAAAATATGTGTGAGTCTGCGCGTTCAGTCTTATAGGTTCGTTCATTTCCAATTGTTGATGCTGGTGTCGCCATCTATGCAGAATGGGCTGAACTAATGTTGCTGGCACTGTGTTTCGACTGTGTTGGGTAAGTTGGGTTGCTAAAACTCACAACATAACATTCGATTTAGGTATGGACTTCAATCTAGTGATTTTCAACACATTCAAATTGAAGAAAAATTAGATCAATTTCAAATTCAAAATTCAAATTCATTTATTGGTGTGATTACCTAAAGCAACAGACAAACAAACAGCAAACAGTAAAAAGCTTCAAACTCACCTGGCGCATCGTATTTTCTCGGTAAACCAATTCCGGGAGCGGTAACAGGTGCCGTGCTAGTTTAAAACAACACTGTCTTTAGTTACGAACTTATTTCTGCTTCCGAGCTGTGGTGACGTCTGCGCAGTCTTGCAGACCGTGTAGCTGTAGTCCATCATACCCTAAGTACACCCACATACCGCCAGTTATGTGTAAGTCTCATGTAATGGGGGTGAGACTATTACCATCAACCGACCACAAATCCTGACTCCGAATGGCTATTGAAAAATTCCAGATGAAAAAACCCAATAACACTGCAAGACTAGGGGAATCGAACCCAGAACGTCACACTCAGTAGTAGTGCTTGCGACCACTAGACCAATAAGGCAGCAATATCAGTATCAATAACAATAACAATAACAATATGGTAACAGGTAGAGAGGTGGTATCAGGTAAGTTAAAGTAAAATAATCAATAGAAACAACAAACAGTTCTTTAACCTCATATTTAATTATGCAAACTAGGTAACAGCACCGCACACCGCGCGTTCTGAACGTTTGTATCATAAAATATTAACTTTATTTATGAAACAAACCTATTTATAAAAATCCGTAAACGCCTTGAAGATTTTCAGACTGAAAACATTGATATAATCCAAGAACACGCGGCATTTCGGTATTTCATAAAATTGGTAAACAATAAACAACCTGACCTAACTACGCTGACTAAGTCACAACACAATACACCCTGACCTGAACTGAACTGAACACAGATCTGTGATCACACTTCATAACAAACAATAAATTACTAGACGCTACAGTGATAATAAATACATTATTGCAACGTAAGGAACATCAGTGGTAGGTTAAACTAGCGCACCGTCGGGCGCGTCACTCCGTGGTTAAACTAGCGCACCGTCGGGCGCGTCACTCCGTGGTTAAACTAGCGCACCGTCGGGCGCGTCACTCCGTGGTTAAACTAGCGCACCGTCGGGCGCGTCACTCCGTGGTAAACTAGCGCATCGTCGGGCGCGTCACCCCGTGGTTAAACTAGCGCACCGTCGGGCGCGTCACTCCGTGGTTAAACTAGCGCACCGTCGGGCGCGTCACTCCGTGGCCTTGTTAGGGCTCTCCTTGATGCAGGAGCAGCCGATGGAAACGAAAAGGGAATATTCTTCGCCGGTATGGGCGTTCTTCACCTTCACCACGTCCTGCACCTCGGTGCACGAGAACTTGGTGGCGCCGGCCAGCGGCAGCGCGCCGCAGCACGGCATACTTATGCCGTTGCCCGCTGGGCACATCTCGTACGGGTCGTCTTTACACTTAATCATTTTGATTTTTTTCGGGATTCTGGCCTCGTCACTGTCGTACTTTACTCGCGTCCTGCAGACGGTATGGTCTCGGGCTAAATCGAACGCCATGCCATTAGGTTTGGCCACCACTGCACACACTGCACACACGAAGATCGCAATCACGAGGTACTTTGCACTCGACATATTCAATGCGGAAAATGAGAGCGGTTTGGAGAGGTGCGCGCTTGCTGAGATAACTCGCGAAATTGTATAGAAGACCGGCTTGAGCGCTGTTATATAGTCGAGCGGCTGTCACTGACACTCGCCGACGGAGCGCGCGTCACGGGCGTAGGTGCACAGGATGTCCTGTTCGCACACACACACACACAATATATAAATATCCATTTAACCATATTAATGATAAATACCGTGAAAAACCTAAAATTACCTGTCCTACTTTGTTAAAAAAAACTACTTAATTTATTTTTGAAAAACAATTAAGTTTACCTAATTAGCAGAAAAACCTTCGCTTTTAAATCAATAGGTAACTACACCCAAACGACATCGGATAACCCGCTTTATTAGTGGCGCCTGCACACAGTGCGCGCTACACTTGAGAGTCGTCGTTGACGTTAAACAGGATAGCGTTCGTCGGGATCAGTTAAACGGTCCTGGTGGCCAGGTGGTGGACCCACATTCAGGTTTGGATTTCAAAAGCCAATACATTCAATTCCATTATTATATCCTTTATTCAACAATAATTATATTATTAAATATTTTAATATAAAAAAAAAATATATAATTTAAAAATATAAAAACAGGTACCTACCTAGTCCAACTTACTTAACATTGACTTTCAGATTCATAATTATGTTCATAATCTTTTCACAATGGCAGAATTTCTACGGAAGAGGGCCGAGGTGGGCCTCACAATCTGGCTCCTTTGAATATGAAGAGCGCGTCGCTGCCGTGCAAGACAAACGGAACGAAAAGAGAGATTGGACTGCCGCCGACCTTTCCCGTGAACTTCAGTTTCCAGAAGCGAGCGCATATATAAAAAATGAATATGCACAAGGTGCTTGGCAAGTGAATGGCCCCACATTCCCACAGAAAAAATTATCGAGGCGCGATGTAATGCTGCTTCTCAAAACCACTACTGCTAAGACAACATCCACACTACCTACGCGGGACATTGGCGGTAGATGAAAGTTGGGTGTACCAGTACCGAGCCCCTGAACGTGATAAGTGTCGACTTTGGGTTTCGGTTGGAGAATAGCCACCTCAAGTACCACGTCAACAAACAGCTGAACATAAGCGTATGCTGATAGTAGCCATGGATTATAATGGTATCGGCTTTTGGCACTTGTATGAAGAAGGGGAGACAGTGACAGCAGAACGGTATATTAGTTTCCTGGAAGGTGTGGTAAAGGAGTTACGGAAGAAAATAAAATAAAGAGTGTTGTACTACCTACTCCATGATAATGCTAGACCCCACAAGGCTCGTATTGTTTCGGAGTTTTTGTTGGCCAACCACGTACTGGCATGGAACCAACGCCCTTATTCTCCTGATCTGATGCCTCCAGATTATTGTTGTTTTCATTATTTAAAAGGAACATTGAGCGGCCGTCACTTCGGTGAGTGGTTAGACCTGTACGGGGCATTGGAGATAGAAACCCAAGAGGGTAACCAAAAAGGCAAATTCCAAGGTGTGTGTAAACTAGAACAGAGATGGGCTACTGTCATTGAAAAGCATGGACTGTATTTATAGTCATATATATTAATGTTATATTGCTTAGTTCCAATTATATTAAAAAATAAAACTTGTAAAAATAGTTGCGCATGTTTGAATGAAATGATCTAATAATATAGGTATTTAGGATTGTTTAATTTATTTTATTTATACAAAAAAAAAAAAAAAAACGTTGCCCCACACTATGAATTTCTCCTGTGTTGTGAGTGCGTTTACAAACATTTAAACTCACATACACAAACAGCCAGACCCGGAACAACTACTTGTAGGTCGTACAAATATTTGTTCCGTGCGGGAATCGAACCCGCGACACGCAGCGCAGCAGTCAATCGCTTAACCACTGCGCCAACCGTGCCGTCGAATTTACATATTATATTGATATGTAAGTGGATGCAAAGTTTTTCTATACTGATTTAACAATAATATCCCATCACTTAGTACTTACGTACGATATAATGTAAAATAATACATATTTAATACGCATATCAATATTTTTTTTAAACCTGATTCACATACGATATTATAAGAAGTCACAAATAAGGTAATTCAGTAGGATAAGGCAGTTTATACAACGTGTAACGTTAAATGCGCAAAACCTCACACACCCCAACTGATTTTTAATTCAATTGACCTATATCAGAGAGAAAATAAGTCATTAAAAAAATTGCAAAGGTTTTATGTGCTGTTTTAGTTTTACTGGCCATTGTGATCGTTTCTTGCGTCTGCGACGACGCTTTATAGAGGGAGGAGTCGTCACCGGGCCGCTGCGCCACGCTCACATTGGTTTGCTTGACCTATTAATAAATAGACACGGCAACGTTTTTAATGAAGATTTTTTGAAGATTGTGACCTATATTAAAAAGTGGTTCAATGAATTCTGCTCATTATTCTGATCAAACTATTTTCAGGTTTTGCGCATTTAACGTTACACGTTGTATAAATATATAAACTGCCTTATCCTACTGAATTACCTCCTAATCCTATTAATTTATAACGCATTTTAAAGTTAACTTTACGTAATCTGGAGTAGTTACATTCTAGGCAGCTGTCATAAAACGAATAACCTAAAGTCTGTTTTTTAATCTCGTAGATTAAATTTACACATGCAAATATCAAATTTACAAATAATGTCGCCAGCTCTTTTGTGCAGTGTTGTACCTACGATACCGGTTTGTTGAATCGTAACTTTTTATCTTTATTAGAAGAATTTTATTTTCATTCAAAGTTTTATGTTTAAAATTCACGTACGTACACACGGCCGCACGACGTGCTACAAACTGTCAAGGAAATCTGACCACGCAACGCCATGCGTACCTAATCCGACCATGTTTCCATTCCTTAAAATTAAACAAAAAAAAAATGATACACGCCATCAGTGTTGTCCCCGTATGCGTTAAAACGGCAATCTTAACCCTTTTCTCTTACAAAACGGCAGAACTTAAAAAATACGGCAATTATGGAACTTGACACCATACAAACAACTGCAATTTTTAAAATAATTATGATAATAGTTACGGTAGTTTTAAAAATGTTAGATTTTGAATACGGCAACCCTAAATTTCACAGGAACAACACTGGACGCCATTTTGTTTACCTTATTCGTCCTTCCACCTCTGAAGTGTTCGTTGTGTCTTGATACAATTTCAAGTGCTAAGTATTTGTTATATTTTCGTTGTTTGTTTCCGTTCTTTGTTTGTTTGTTTTTGTTAAATTTTGTTTTTTTTTTTTGTTTTTTTTTGTTTTGTTACGTTACCAAACGTTTGTTACGTTACGTTTGTTTTCGCTGAACCATTTATGATAGACGCTCAGCCTTCAACTTCGTCGCGTAGGCGTAATGAAGAAACTCTATCGCCAAGAAAAAAACGAAAGCTCAAATCATTTAGCCAAACCGAAAAAGAAACGATCATGAACGCTTACAAATATGTATATTCTGAAAAGAAAACCGAATCTCCAACCGAGACGCCGAAAAAAAAAACGAATGTGTTGAAAAATTTATCAACTGTCCCTTAGAAAACTTGAATAGAATAGAATAGAATAGAAACTTTTTATTTCAGACCGGAGTCCATAGGGTTAGTAACAATTTTTCTTAACTTCTAATACCTACTCGACCTAAGCGTATAGGACGGCTGAATTTTTATTCGCGAATACGATGTTGCTCCCATGGACAAAATTGTTCAGTTTGATGGTCTGTACCACATCCTTAGATTTGGCTGGTCTTTGAAAAATAACCCTGTATATTATCAAGATGAAACGTGCCTTAATGAAGGTTGGTACTAACATTAGCATTTAATTTTGCTTGTTTCTCGAGACTGTCGTTTTTATTATATTATTAGGTATTTATGTTTTTTATTATTTTGTTCACACACATACTAATAATCATTTTAGGCCATATTTTGAATAAGCACTGGGTGGACACCAGTGTGAAATCATCACGTCAGGCTTTCTTAGAAGGGTTAACCACTGGGTTAAAAGGGCCTTCAGGCACGGGGAGACGACTTGTGGTGTCCCATGTTGGAAGCGAAGAGGGTTTCGTGGATGATGGTCTATTCATATTCGAAGCGACAAAGGGGCTAGATGATTACCACAAGGAGATGACTTCTGATATATACGAAAACTGGTTAAAAAATATTTTTCCGCAATTAAAAGAAAACGCAGTACTTGTAATAGATAATGCTCCATCTCACACCACGAAACTGGAATCGTTACCTACTTCTAGTTGACGAAAAGGGCAAATCCAAGATTGGCTAAAATCAAAAAATATTTCATATGACAAGATAATGTTAAAGTCCGAATTAAATGAAATTGCCCGAAAGCACAAAAAAGCCCATGAAATGTATGTCATCGACGAGATGGCTGCTGAACGGGGTGTCACTATTTTGCGATTGCCCCCTTAACACTGCGAGCTAAACCCGATGGAGATGGTATGGGCTCAAGTAAAGGGTTATGTCGCTAAAAATAATAAAACATTCAAAATGAATGAAGTACGAAGCCTTTTTGAAGAAGGGCTTCGTCAAGTGACCCCGCAGCGGTGGAAAGACTGTGTAGGCCATGTAATTAAAATTGAAGATGAAATGTGTCATCTGGGCCATATAACCGACGACATTACTGATAGGTTTATCATAGAAGTAGGTGGCGATACTGATGATTCAGAATATTCCTCAGATATGGAGTCATCATCTGAATCAGATTAACGCGAATACCTGTAATTAAGTTATATAATTAAAAATATATGTTTTACATTATTCATTTTGTGTTATTACGTTTTAATTATGTAATTACACATTATTTCAGGTTATTATAAGTCATTGTCTGAATCAGATTAACGAATACCTGTAATTAATTAAGTAATTAAAAATATATGTTTTATATTATTAATATTGGTATTATTACGTTTTAAATAAGTACCTACACATTATTTCAGGATAACTTATTATAAAAAAAAACGATACTTGATTTTACTAACGCTAAGTATCGGTGGTGCCAAATCACTATTTAAGAATTGCAATAAACTGACAACACTCGTAATGTCAGTTTAGTCTACGAGATTAAAAAACAGACTTTATTGGGCAGAGTGTAACCAATCTGAAGCCATGTCTATTGAAGGTTGTGGCCCCATGACAGAATTGTCAAAATCTGACAATGTCATGTGAATGTCAATGGCAATTGTCACAATCTGACAAGGTCAAGATATTGTCAATGGTAATTGTCACAATCTGACAAGGTCAAGAGATTGTCAATGGCAATTGAACCATCTGACAAGGTCAACAGATTGTCAATGGCAACTGTCACAATCTGACAAGGTCAAGAGATTGTCAATGGCAATTGTCACAATCTGACAAGGTCAAGAGATTGTCAATGGCAATTGAAACATCTGACAAGGTCAAGAGATTGTCAATGGCAATTGAAACATCTGACAAGGTCAAGAGATTGTCAATGGCAACTGTCATTATCTGACTTGGTCAAGAGATTGTCAATGGCAATTGTCACAATCTGACAAGGTCAAGAGATTGGCAATGGCTTTCTAGAGGACTTAAACATACTGCAGAAGAGACTACTCTCTTCTGACTACGACCATAATATATCCCTTCAGGCCTGTTCGGTTTCTGTTTAAACTGAAGGATGCTACCTACTATAGTAGGCTATCAGAGATAGCCGATTATTATATTTAATTACACTAGCCGAGAGATATTGTCCTGTCCAAAGAAGATCGAACATTTTTGTATGAAGCCTGGCATACCTAAAGTTGCAAGTACACAAAAAGTCGAGTTTTGATGTACCTACAGGTTTGAAACATATGCCAATCGATAGAGAAAATTATTACAAATAACAAATACTATTGACAAAAATGTCGTAAGTGATATAGTTACTTTCTGAGTTATTCCAGTTTCAAAATATAAAATATGTTAAAACAAAAACTCCATTTAATTGATTCAATAGTCCATTATTATCAGTTTGAAGCATTCCGCGTCACTACTAGTAATAAATTGGGTTATCATATTAATAAAATAACAGTATAATTTTTTTTTTACGAACCTAGGTTTAAGTAAGTCATCATCAAGTTTACTTTTATGGAATTTATGATATTATTATTTAATTGATGTTGTTTATTTTTTTGGCTTGTAATGAATGACTTTTGTTTGATGTATGTACATTTCACCAAAAATGTATTTTACTTTTTTTAAAGTAACACAAAAACGAAACAAACAAGAATAAAAAAAACTAAGTATTTAAAACGATTTAAAAATCCATTTTAACGCATTCCACGTAATAGTGACTAGCATTAAACTGGATTGCCGTAATAAAAAAAGATAAACAACATTAAATAAAAAAAATAATTAAACTATTTTAAACTATTTTATTATTAACATGTTACCTATCTATAGAATATTTTCTTTGTGTGTAACCATTTCTTTTATCCTATTTCCTTTATCGCATGTTAACAATGGCTGTAGGCACAGGCTAAAATCCGCTAAAAACCCAATTACGTAATTAATACGATAAATTTGGACACAGTTGAGGATACATAATGACCACATACATACCATCACTACATCATTCATACTTTGGCAAACAGTATTTGATCACACCAGTCTATTGCCTTTTTAAATCTGTTATTTCATGCGACCACACTAATTGCCATCAATGAAATTTATGTTTCACTAGCTCAGTCAGTTTTAGTGTACTGTAGGGTAGGGTGCCCTAAGATTGCGCAATTAAGAATTAATTGAATATAAGTCACGAAAATAATAAGTTAGCAAAATAATCTTTATTCATTCATATAGACACATTAATGTAATTTGTCGACGATAAACTAAATTAAATATTTCGTAACTATTTTTGGAGTAATTAATGAAAACACACAGAACAACCTATCCAATCTTTTGTGATCGGCTCTCTATACACTTCTTTACAACAACATATGACCAATTCTATTTTCAAGGCTATTTTGCTGGTTTCTTGCATCCTTTTTCATCCTTTTGCTTGCTCAAGCTGAAGCTTGTAAGGTGAACTGCTTAGTATTTCAGACTCCTTATGTTTCCTTTTATTTAAAGCCTGTCTAGCGTCCGATTTGGGTATTGGCGAAATATCTGTAATATTTCTTGTATTTGTACCTGGTGGTTTATTTATAGAAGTTGGTAAGTAAAATATATTGGAAGGTAAGTCTGCGCGCGCAGTTTTACGGACCCTGCCGCTGCGCAGTCTTAGGGAATTGCTCAAGTTGTAAAGACAAGACCTCTAACGCCATCTTATGAAAACATGCGTAAAATACGTGAGCCGGTACTTTTGTAGGTATAATTTATCGAACAAAAATGATGACCAAATCTTTATAACTCCAATATCATTTTATGTAATCACTATTTCAAAATGACCAATAATAATATCAAACACGATATTTATCTTCAAACTTACCTGAAAATTTCGTTTTACCACTATTTTAAATATTTTTTTGCAGTAACCTCACACTCGCAAGAGTAACCAAACATGACTGAATTTATCCACAGATCTCGTTTGTCATTCGAAATACAAGCAATGCGCAGTCTTATGATAAATGATAAATGATTTATTTTCTGTAAGTAGGTTTGTACAAACACTTTTACATGTCAATCACATTTTTTTAAACTAGATGAGGTCGGCGTTTCCTATCTGACTACTCTGAGAAGAAAGGCCGAAACAAACTCAGAGGTCACAGTCTCTTTTAAAGTCCAGACATAATCTTGGTCAGATAATGTGAAGACCATGTAGATTAGTGTCTGAAATGGTCTTTTGAGTAAAGAACCACACAGATTGAGCGGACCTGTCCAGTCAGTGCACGCATTTGTCAAAAATCGTGCAGCTCAACTCAGAACTTGAGGAGCCTTACGATTCGACGAACAATACCAATGAAAGGACATTTGGGTAGGCCGCATAAATGACTCAAACTGCCAGATCATGATTAAAACTAACTAAGAAGGAAAACCGAAAAAAAGAAATGACCCACATAGTCTTCACACTCACAACAATAATAATAATAATAAATAAAAAAAAGAAAGAGAGAGAGAGAGAGTAATAATAATAAAAATAAGATACTTTACAAAGTAAATATCCATGTCATTGTTTATATAAAATTCATCAATGTCAATGTGTATATAAAAATCCGGATATAATCTTTGAGGACCGTAGGATGTAGATTGGTGTCTGAAGTGGTCTTTTGAGGAAAGAACCACACTGAGTGGACCTGTGCAGTCAGTGCACGCATTCGTCAGTAACCGTGCAGCTCAACTCAGAACTTAAGGAGCTCAACGATTCGACGAGCAATACCAGGGACAGGACATTTGTGTAGACCGCATACACCACTCAAACTGCCAGACCATGATTAAAACGGAAACAATGACCCACATAGTCCTCACATTCACAATAATTAAAATAATATAAGACTTTAAACAGTAAATGTTCATGTCATTCTGTTTATAAATAGATATTTAGAAAGAAAGAAAAAAAAAAACCAAAGTGTAAATCAGCAAAATAAAAAATAAACAACATTCAGTGTCTAGACCTATTGGAGCAGCTCAATCCCAAGCTTTTTTGTCCTCAATATAGTCTTTTACAGTATTTTATGTGCATACAAAAGATTATCATAAATGTACTGAGAAGGCACAGTCATTATATTAATCCCTTTAAATTTGTCTCTGAGGGAGTGTCTGGGACTTAATTTATAAATCGAACGAATTGCCCTTTTTTGTAAAATAAAAATTGTCTGAATATCGGCGGCATTTCCCCACAACAGAATACCGTATGACATCACACTATGAAAATAACTAAAGTAAACTAAACGGGCTGTCTCTAAATCAGTTAAGTCACGAATTTTCCTAACGGCGTATGCTGCAGAGCTACGCTTTTGTGACAATTTATCTATATCTTACCTCCTGCGCAATGTTACGGCACCCTACCCTATACCTGTTTGGGGTGGGGCTACAAAAATTAAATTTCTAGAGTTGGAGCGAGCACAAAGATCGCTCTTGAAAGTCATGTATTTCAAATCGTATAGGTTCCCTACTGAAAACCTTTACCCGATAACCGGTCTTCTCACAGTCAGGAAATTATATGTCCTCCATGCTGTTTTAAAACTCCATAAAACTCTCCCTTATGATCCCAACCTCCACAAAAAAAGAAGAAATATCTTGTTGCACCGGAAGTCTCCGATAAAACGACTTACGCAAAAAGACAGTATACCAGGCAAACCGTTTCCATCTCCAACAAATTAAATAAAATTTTAAATATTTTCTCCATGACTTATCGGGATTGTAAAAAATCTCTGATAGATGGGCTTAAAAGCAAAAGCTATTACGACATCGAAACTCTTTTACGAACTATCGTGTGATAATCTGGCGATAAGTGACCTATACACAAGCATACCTCCATATACACTGACACACTCCTTACATACACATACTCGCACAACACACACCCACCCACACCCACACACAGCCATACACGTACTATTGAAGACAAAAGTGCATGGAGAGCCTAAGGTCGACTTTTGACTGTGAGGTTTTGCATTACGTTTCATTACTTTTCAAGAGACGACTAGATGGCGCTGTTCAAACATGAAAATAACACTGCAAAGCTTAATACATTATTATGCAGAGGCACATAATAAGGATTTTAATACCTAAAATAATTACTAAGAAATAATAATATATTTATATTCAAATAAACACAAATTATTTTATTTTCTTATTTCCGAGTACTTAATACAGCGCCATCTAAACCAAACCAAACCAAATAAGCCAATTGGCATATTAGTTAATTCGACTACAGATGGCGTAGATCATAAATAATAGAAATCCCTACATTCACAAAGTAGCTCTTATTTTCGCCTAACATAATAATTAAATCGGTAGCTCACGTGGATAAGCATGGCGTTATAACAAAGCTCGTTCCACAGGGCACCGGTTCGAAACCCAGTTCTCAATAGACTTTTTTATATTTAATTATTATATAATATAATTTATATTCCATTTTTTATATTTTTAAACGTTTTTTTATTTTATTTTTGTTATAAATTAATTTCATAATTGGTGGTATTTATTAGTATTATTAGTAAGAAACATTTATGTAAGATTTAGATATATTTTTCTTACAGATTAAGATTTACTAAGTTTAATTCTCGTAAAGGATAAGAAATGAAACTATTTTAGTGATATTATAGTTTAAGACATTTAATTCTCATAGAAGAATACCTACAATTTATTTATTTCTTTCTTTCTTATACAGGGTAGAACCTAACCTAACAGTTTTACACCCAATTGACAATTATTTCATTCACTTTTTATGAGAAATACAAGTAAAATTTATAACTGAATAACTCTATTACAAAATGGAAAACATTAACAAAGTAAAACTGTATAATAGATATTATAAGTATTCTAAATCAAAACTGTGTTGTGCTATTCTTCTATTATTTAGTTTTATTTACATAATGTTATAATACCTTTCACTATATGCAACCTTACTTCTGTAAATAAATATTTTACCTACTCATAAATTATAAAAATATTACGTTTTGCATAATTATGGTTAGTGGTATTGACTATAATGATTGATTTGTGCATTATGTTATGACTAAGGTCCATAGCTTAAGTATTCGTTCCAGAACGAGGAAGAAATTGAAGCTAAACCTAAAATCAATAACAATTGTAAGACCGGGTTATAGCTGTCATTTTGGGACCGAGTTGTTTATAATAATAAATAAATAATTTATTATATTGGAAAGGAATCTATACTTATATTGTTTTTATTTTAATTTCTTATATTATATAAGAAATCAAAATCATTAGTGTAATAACATTTTGTTGTTATAAAGTAGTGAATAAATTTATCCCACTTACACTAAATTTGATCACTGTAATTTATCAAATAAATTATAGCTACCCCGGTCTTTGTTATTACTCAATCCAATAGTCAAGACTTTATTATTCTTTTTTTTAATATTTCGTGTATCCGCCATTTTGATCAATTACAGCTTGCAACCGCGAACCCATGGTTTATTAATTTTTCACATAAATTTTCACCCCGTATAGAATCCCATACCTGCATGCAGTGAGTACTCAGTGCTTCCTTAGTCCTTTCGTTCCTATTGTCCCACCTTTGAACCATAACGCCCCATAAATTTTCAATGGGGTTTAAATCTGGCGATCTCGCAGGCCAAGGAATAATCCGTATATTCGATTGCTGGCTAAACCACTCTTGCACAATTATGGAACGATGTATAGGACAATTATCCTGCACGAACGTTATCACTGGCATGTCTTCTGCAGGAAAAACATTCCGCACGGTCGGCAACATGACGTCATTCAGCACATCTATGTAGTTTACACTGTTTGCACGACTGACAGCAAGTTCTCCTGGTCCTGCAGCACTCATCCATCCCCAAATGTTCACTGCTATACGACCGGATTCAGAGTTAGCCACAACGTGATCACTATCATAACGCGTATTATTCCTACGCCACAATCTAACTCGCCCGTGCTGGCTAGACTTGAAAGTCTTTTCATCACTGAAGATGACGTTGCTCCAGTCGAAATTTCTGTATTTCAAAGCGAACTCCAATCGTGCTCTTTTATTAGCTTCGGTTAACAATGGCTTAATAGCATGTCGACGATAATGCAGACCTTCACTATGAAGAGCACGATACACCGTCCGCAAAGATGTATCAAACAACTCTGAGTAATATCTTGTTGGTGTAAAGCCATTTTCCTCATAACCTTGCACCATAAGTTGACGCTGGTCTGAGTCAATATGGCGTCTTCTGCCGGATCTACGACGGTGTTCCAACGAACCCTCTTCTTGAAACCGCTTTATCCATAAAGTAACAGTCTTTACCTATAAGGGAAATATATTATTTATTATTTTCGTGTATCGATAACCATGGATGATAAAATAAATAACGAACAGTGATTTTAAAACATTACTTACGTTTAAGCCAGTTTCTCTCGAAATTTCAGAATAATTTAAGCCTTGATTATGCAATGCTATTATTTGGGCCCTCGTAGCCATATCAATATTTGAACGCGAACTCATGATAAAAATAAATATTAAAAACTTGTTAAACGCAATCGTAACTGAACTCACTCAAAGATAGTAAAGAACGTTATGATTGAACAAAAAGATTTGATTTTTATGCAGTCAATATTAAACTACCCTCAATTCTTTTGAGATTTATGATACGGGTTAAAGTCGCTAAACAACTTCAATATAACAAAGAGTAGGATAATTTCAACTCATTGCGTAATGACGCAATGGTCCAGTGGCTAATGGTGACGGTAAATTTTATGCCACCGAGTTCAAATCCTAGTTATTACGTGCTTTGCTTTATAAGGTTTGTAATGTCGTAGGAGAATTTGTGTTAAAATTAAGTAATATTGTAACAAGCAAAAAACAAGATAATGTTCTTTAACGAGAGATGTATATTTTCCAATCCAACTACTATACTAGCGCCATCTATGTCATCCAAGACATATTATTAAGGCGATGAAACCCTGTACAAACGATTTTGGTTTGGAATTCTCCATGCACTTCTGTCTTCGTTAGTACATGTTTTAATTTAATCGTTCTTCTTTGTTTACCTTTGTTTTCTTCCATTAGTTAATAAGTTACCAAATTGTAAAAGTCCGTGTAAGCACACTCCTACATACTATTGTACTAGTTTTAGAAGAACGGGGCCCCCTTACTCCTAGCACAGGTATTTCTCATACTTAAAAGGAGAACCCTATGTACGTAAGATATATTGTAGAAGTTGTATGGTTACTGAAATAAAATTTACTTATTTATTTATTTATATGTAAGCGGACACGCCCTTTATCTCTGGAGACTATTATATAGGTACCTATTCAATTTTGTTTATTTTTTTTTGCTTGAGTATAGGTAGCTGTCATTGTCTTTACTGGTATACTGGCGTGGCTAGCTAATTACTTTACAAACCTACTATTGTATAGAAGCAAGTTTTTCTAACTGAACAGACAGCTGTGCTGCTGGGGAGTTTGTTGCGCCACTTCTTCCCAGAGAAAGCACTAGGAATTGGTGAAGGACGAGAGAAAAGTGCTAACTCTGACTCTCAGCTTAAATTAGCGTAAATTACTTTTTGATTTTTCATAATTTCTTTTGCAATATAAATGCATGCCAATATAAAGCGAACGTAATATGTATTACAGTCAACATTATTATGTGGGTAGGTACTTTCATATGAGTTCATGTAAATGAGGTCAACTCTCTGAGGTAGGTACCTACTATTAAATGGTGGAACAACTGAGAGCGCCGCCGGGGGTGGGGGGCGCCTAGCAACTCGTCCCTAATTGAGTAATCTTTGAAAAAAATATCGGAAAATCATTCAAGAAGTTACTAGCTTCACCAGACTGTTTGTATTTCACGAGATAATGGCACCTAACGAATAAGAGATTAGGACGAAACTACCAATAATTTGCTCAGAGAACGTTATCAGGTACTTATATGTCCTAATTCTTGATTATTTACTATTCTATGAGTAAATAATCGTACTTACGTTTATTTGTTACATAAAAAATACGAAAAAAATACCGCTGCAAACATTTTAGAGAATCTCCTAGATGAAATGGTAAAATACTGTTGCCAGATTTGAATTCACCCGGTCACACGCTAGGACAAACTCTTATTAAATGGTGGACATCAGGCTACCATTGATGTTATTGTTTCGTTTGACACTGTAACAACATGCCTTTGCTGATTCCCATTAAGACAATCGTCGGTGCAATAACACGTAACGTTTCGCAAGCAAAGCATTCATATTCTAGACACTACGTAATTTTAGTTAACAATATGATTTGTATGTTTTAATTGGCATTAATAAAAGGAACTTTGGAATGAGCAGTTGTTTCCATCTGCCACCTATCTTCATGGATACATTTCATGGCGACCTTGCCAGGATAAGAGCAAATTGAAGAAATGACAACCGAAAATTAAGACAAACTCAAGATAGAAAAATTCAAAATTGAAGAAAGAAACATCAAGAAGAAACAATAAAAATTCAAGAAAGAAGCACCAAGACAGAAACATCAAGAAAGAAGATGGAAAAAACTTATTCAAAAGAATAACTGGTAATAGCACAAAATGCAAACGGAGAAGCCAATGCCAGCATCAGTCAAGACTGGATCACTGATCAGCATTGAGAAAATATTTTTGATAATAATACTGATCGCTTTACCGTGATTTGTCGGAGCACTTTATTTTATCACCAAAAAGTGCCAAAAGAGCGCAGTAAAAGCCTTAAGAAGAGAACTCAACGCTTTTAGTGTTGTCTAGTACCCGTCGCCACCGAGTAGCCACGTCGAACCAGGCTTCAGTGTTTTACTTAATTATGCATAGTTAAGTAAGTTACCTATAAATCAGTAAACTTACTAAATATGAGATATTGTAATGCCTTTTGGGCGATAAACCATTTTACACCTTATTTGTATGGCAGGTAGTTTAAAATATGTACCGACCATCCATTGCTCCATATGTACGAAAAATGTGTCTGCTCAACAATGTAAATAACGCAATAAATGTTGTTGAACTGTCAAAATGAAACCCTTTGCTACTAATAGTGTGTTACGCAACTACCCTGCATAGACCTTTAGTCTATTTGTTTATATTAAAAGATCCCTCTAGTAGGTTAAAAATATTCGTTTATATCTTGAGGAATATGACTTTGAGGTAGAATACGTTCCAGGTCGAGCCAATGAGCTACAGACGCATTGAGTCGAATGCATGTAACGAGTAAGGAATTAAAAGATATGCAGGAACATTTCGTCAATGTTTTGACAAGAAATCAACGTAAAGAACTAGCACTGACACGTAGTAATGATGAACCAGAAAAAGAGACCCTCAGCGTACAGGTCTGATCAACCAGTCGCTGCGCGGATACTCAAAAAACCTGACGAAATAGTGGAACTTGTTTTTTTCAGATTTAAAGTAGAAAATTATGAGGAATAAGGATAATATTTTATCAAATGCAAAGCTTTGTATTTTTGTTCCATCGCATTCAGCGATATATTTAGACTCTCGATCGTTGTCGATCGTAGAGGTGTTAGTGAGGGATCTAGATCAATTTTATAAAAGATTAGCCATAACAGAATTGTTAATCATTAAAAATAAAAATGCTAATATAATAAAACTTTTTTTAAGTACAAGTAAAACGTTGCAACTTAACCCCTTCGGACCTGAATTTATATAAAGCATCAATAAAAATATTTTTAAGGGTTTTCTGTGAGTTAGAGGTATAGTTAAGGGATTTTTGTATAAAAATGTAATTTAACGTTTTTTAGATTTTGGGAAATTTTGATGTCCACTTGAGTGGACATCAGGTCTAGAGTGTTGTATAAATACGTATTTAATTAATAAATTATTAGTAGTAGTATTTTTAGGAAAGTAAGTAAAACTATATAATCTTATTATAATGATTAATTTATTATATAATATTATACACTGTTAGGGTTATTCATGTTTTTGATGAAATTTTCTAAAGAAATTTCGCTCACTAGTAAAACATAGATGTATTCCACAATTCAGACAGTACACATGCGTCTTTCGTTTGCATCCTGTTTTTTACATCTTGTAGGTTCTTTCTTTTGATCATACTCTGGCAGATGGTCGACAGTGTCATACTGGACCTCAGAATACAGGTTCTGTATTCTGAGTACTGGACTTCGCTGGCTGGTCTTATTTAATTTCTGAAATGGTGTCGTTTTGGTGTAACTGGTAAATTCTTCCTCCTCTATATCTTCTTCCTCTACTACATAAAAAAAAAAAAAAAAAAAAATATCTTCCTTCCCTTCACAGTGATCAGCTCTTTCATTTTGTTGTGGTATTGCCTGTACAATTTCCTCATCACTTTCTTCGTCAAGGTCTCATATTGTTCCGTTTTCTAATAAATTGAGTAAACTATTCACATCTTGGCTTTTGGATAGATCAAAACCTAAAAATAAATAAATATGACATGTATAATTCAGTACAAAATCTTATTGTAAATACGAACGTTACGTTCACTGAAATGGACATAGCTTCATCTGCAATATTTTATTGCAACAATCAAAGAATTTATATCTTTTTGGAAATAAATGTCTTAGCAAATACATTTACTTTACAGAATAAAAAATATCTAAACAATCGAGCACATCGTTATAGAGTAAATAAAATAAAACTAAAGACTTACTTGCTTTGTGTGTACCCATGGCGAATGTCAACACGACTAATTAATTTGTCCTACGCACAACAAATTCCGATTATGATTTATTTACTGTAACATTTCTAGGCAAGTCGCCAGTACAGTCAAATATTTACACTAGCGTTTTTATTATCCTGTTTCATATTACACGCAATAATAAATCGTGTCCATTGAAATGGACACTGGGACCGAAGGGGTTAATTTACCTCGTTTTGTTGTAATTAGAGGCATTACGAGAATTTATGATGACGACGATAAAAAAGTTATACTTACTTAACAATTTTCACCTATTGCGCAGCAGTGGCCGTGCGGGGGTGAATCGTATGTTAAATAGTATTAAAAGGAATTATTTGTGGCCAGGCATGTCTACAGACGTCACGAAGTATGTTAAAAATGTAATAGCTGTCAGTTACAGAAATATATTGGGTTGGCATAAAAGTAATGAGACACTACAAAACTCTATACATTTCCTTTTTCAAGTTAATTGTTTTCGTTAGATAATATTCTAGAATGTTGTAGAACATTCTAGGTACTTGTGATGTGGGGGTATATAAAGCCGCCCTCGCGATCGCTTTAGTCAGCCAGTCCGATCACTATGTATGGCAAGCCGATCCCTTGGGGGAAGCAAGCCAAATACTTAGGTGTTATCCTCGACCACCACCTTACTTTCAGAGAGCACATAAAGACGGCTCGTTCGCGCGCCTCTTTCGCTCTCAGTAGGCTCCACTTCTTACTGACCGCCCGCAGCAAATTGTCACTCAAGTGCAAATTGCGCCTATACACCGCGGTCATCCGTCCCATCATGACCTATGCTTGCGTAGTCTTCGCACACGCCAAGCCTCACCACCTGCATAGAATGCAGACCCTCCAGAACCGTTTCCTCAGAAAGGTCACGGGAGCCCCCTTCTATGTCCGCAATGAGAGTCTACACTTAGATCTCAGAATACCCACCATCCAGCAGTTCATGAAACGCCTTTCCAAGCGCTTCTTTGATACTGGCATAAAGCACCCCAATCCCCTGATTGCAGCGGCCGCCCGATACACTCCCTCTCGCATAAGTAGGATTCGCCGACCAAGGCATACTCTCACTATCCCCGACGACGCTACGACCCTCCTACAGGAGAGTAGAAAAGCCACCAGCACGCTCACAAAACACAAGTCCCGACAGCCGTCCTTCCGTCCTCGCCGTCGAGGCCCGTCGCGACCCCCCATACCTTGTCCGCCCCGACCCTTGCTCGAGCCAGCCCGCGCCGCTGAGCCTGTAGTTCAAAATTCGCCCCTAAATAATTCCGATCCAGCCTGTCCCTTGCTGCCCTCTCCCAGCGACGCCCTAAGCCGAGGTCCGTACCCCACAGGGGGTGCCCTTAGCGTGTAGTCGCTTAGTTTTTAAGTTTATTAAGCCCTGGCTGGAGGCCTTAACTTATTGAGGCATCCACAGGCAAGCCCGGTTAAGCAGTCGACAACCTCATAGGTTGAACTGCGAGATGCCATTCCCAAAAAAAAAAAAATCGGTTTAGTCAGTATGAAGAAAAATGGACGAGCGACAAGTTCGAACACTATACTTATACGAGTACCTGTTAGGCCACAGTGCGCGGGCTGCGGCTGACATTATCAACAATGCATTGGGCGCTGGAAGTACAAGCCATGCGACAGTGTCCCGATGGTTTGACCGTTTTAAATCAGGAGACAGGAGCCTTGAATGTCACCCACGCTCAGGACGACCACCCGCAGTAAATGATGAAGATTTACGGTGCGAACTGCAGTCGAATCCGGATGCTACCACTCGTGAATTAACTGCAATCACCACGTCGTGGAATACAATCTGCATGAGTTTGGGTATCGAAAAGTTTTGGCTCGGTGGGTACCGCACATCCTTACAGACGCCTGTCGTGCAGTCCGTGTCGCTATTTAATTTTGTTAATCACTTTTGCTGCAACCCCGACGTAAATAGTTTTTGTCTGATCTGGTTACTGGAGATGAATCATGGATTCATCACGAGAACGATACACGTCGAGCTTTTTGACTGCCTCGAGAAGAAACGACACCAACTCAACCGAAGCTGAGTCAAAAGAACCGCTTAAAAGTTCTGCTTTGCTGTTTCTGGGACGCGCAAGGCATGCTGTTTTATGAACTACTAGCTGGGGTAGCCAGCTTCGCTCAGGGAGTTGATATGAGATTGTGTGGTAGTTGGAATAAACTTTATAAAAACAACTACAACAAACACACACAACTACAACTTTACAATTTTTTTTATTGAAAATAGGTACATTCTAACTACAATACTTGTTTATAAACAACATTTTTCATTTTTCCGGGGTATGTATGTATGTATGTAAGTATAATTTTTTCGAATTTCCTACTCAATGATCTAGGATGTTCCTGAATACTCTCGAATTTTCCCAAACATTCCACAACATTACAAAATGTTCTTGAATGTTGTGGAACGCTCTCGAATACTCTCGAATGTTCTGGACAGTTCTAGAAAATTCTAGAGGGCAAAAATTCCAGCCCTTATATCTTCTATCTATCTAAGTATGCCCTTCTGGTAAAAACGGGAACATTCTTCATGGACAGGAGATAGAGGGTTACCACACCATACGAGTATAACTCCCTTGATCGTACCGGGACTCATTTCTAAGTTTTAGCGGCATGCATATTGTACACTTTCTTTTATAACATACATTGATTACACAATGAAACTATAAACGCTGACAAATATTCAACTCAGCTCATCAAACTTTCTGCTGCTATCAAGAAAAAACGACGAACGCGAGTCAATGTATTTTTACTACCTACACGATAACGCTCGACCTCACGTCGCTTTTCCCGGTATTTTTTGGCAGATTTTTCATTTAAAGAGAGTTAAAATTATATTTTCTAAAATTACCTACTGTGATTTTTTTAACAATACTGATTATTTGATTAAAATTTTAATTTACATACAAAATACTGACACTAAGTTTTATTTTAAGTTAAGTTCCTGCTTTATTTTTTACAAAACAAAGTTATTAGTTTTTGCGCCCAGTGATCGGGCATTTGTTTTTAATATACCAAGTTTATGCCCATTCTGTCCATATTTGTTTTTGCCCTCGACCCATTACTACATGTGACGAGAGCTGGATACATTATGAAACTAACACGCGTCATGTCTATTGGATTCCTCGCGGGGAAAACCCACCAGCCCAGCCTAAACTTAATGAACATGGTCGTAAGATTATGTTGTCTGTTTTCTGGGATTGGCAAGGAATGATTTTATGGGAACTCCTCGAATCTCATCAGACTATTAACGCCAATCTATACCTATACAGACTACGCAGCAGCTTCGCAAACTAGCAGACATGTTAAAAATTAAGCGGCCAAAACGACTTGGAGTCCAACTTTTGCATGACAACGCACGACCTCATTGCGCCAAGTTAACACATAAACAGCTGGAGGAGCTAGGATGGCTGACTGTTCCACATCCACCGTATAGCCCGGATCTTGCGCCTTCAGACTTTCATTTATTTCGAGCTCTTAAATTTCATTTACTAGGAAAAAAATTGAAAATTCTGGAAGTATTAAAATTGAACTTGAAAATTTTTTCGAGTCCCAGCCTGCCTCATTTTGGGAGAAGGGTATTCAAATTTTGCCCAGTAGATGGCTGACTGTTGGTGATAACGAGGGAGACTTTATAATTGATTAAATGTATTTTTATTAATAAAAAAATATTAATAATAATTTGTCTTTTAACTGGCAATAATTTATGAGACAACCTAATATCCACGCTCACTCGCTTGACAGCGCGGACGTATCTTGCTTAGCTTATTATGATACTATTAATTAATTACAAATAAAATCATTTGCGTCGTCAGTGATTTAAGTGTGTCGCGAGTGATTATTACGAGGTTACTGACTTTGTGTAAGAATGAGCTAAAGTATTTTTAAAGACATATAGTGTTTCTGTGTTAGATATGTCTAACACAGGATCTAGCCCGTTTGGCCGTAGCCATCTAGTAACGCGAAGTCCTCCGCCGACACCAACTCAAGATTTCCAGCCTACAGACCCAAATCCACCAGCTCCCTTGGAAAATGAGCTACCAGCCGAAGTTATTTCTACGCCGGAGATACAGAAATGGATGGGGTCCATAGAAAAAATCCTAAGCGAAGTATGCAGTTTAGTCGCTGATGGAAAAATGATCGCGGAACAAAAGGTTCGTGTAGCCAATCTTTGCCGTAGTGTGTCAAATGGCGCATCACAGATGGCTGTTTTATATCAAGCCTTAAAACAAAAAACCATTCAAGCCCATAGTACCATACAGCACTTACAGCAACAACAGAACATCGCGAACTCTCTCCTACAGTTCAAAGAAGTAGTTGAAGGCATTTCAAACCCTCCAGAACCCTTTTCGTACGCTAATATGGTAAAAAAAGGCTCGGATAACTTTGTGCGCCCAGCAAATTTAAGCTCAGTTGCCATATACCCCAGCGACAAGACCAAATCCAGTGACGATACCAAGTCTCTCGTACAGAAAATTATTTCACCCGGGGAACTTAAACTACATGTTCGTGGCCTTAAGAAAGTAAAAAATGGAGGTGTTCTCATCAGTACCGACTCCAAAGAGGACATTCAAAAGCTCAGGAGCTCAGAAAAACTCGCTTCTTCGGGCCTACAGGTTGAAGAACCATCAAAACGGCGACCAAGAATCACTGTTATTGGAGTCCCGGTAGCCCTGACGGATGAGGAGGTTTTTGACTGCATCTACGAGCAAAACCTCTCAGATAAGATGATAACTCGTGAGTCGTTTGAAGAAAAAATTAAATTGAGCCATAAATCTGGAAAAAAAGACCTCCCTAATTGCAACTACATACTTGAAGTGCCAGCTAGCATTAGGAAGATTCTAGTGAATCAAGGACGAATATTCATCAATTGGACGTCATGCCCAGTACGAGATTTCACTATCGTTACTCGGTGCTTTAACTGCCAGCAGTTCGGTCACGCGGCCAAGTTCTGCCGTGAAACTAGCCCGACGTGCAATCACTGCGGAGAGACTGGCCACTCTTTTAAGGAATGTAGCACAAAAACCAGTCCACCTAACTGTGCGACGTGCAAACGTTTTAAGAGAAAAATGGATCATAAAACTGGTGATGTAAATTGTCCAGCACGAAAATATGCCGAGGACAACTATATCCATTCTATAGATTATGAAGGCGCCTAAGAGCGCTACCTATTAACCTATCTATTAAGCACACTAGTAGTAGTTTTTGTTTCTTTATATTTGTTAGTTGTTTATTTATAATGACTGATCAATTACTTAGTGACCTAGATCAATTTTCTGTGTCTGAAGCTATAAATTGTAATGTTGATGAGTGTAAACACCTCTTTCCCTTGAGAGAGAAACCGCTGACCCTACTGACACAAAATATTCGCAGCATAAAGCGAAATATAAATGGTTTTGAAATATTGCTACAGAACCTTGGTATAAGTTTTGACATTATTGTTCTAACAGAATGCTGGTTGTCAAACCAAACAGCTGATATACCATCATTAGACGGATTTGTTTCGCATAAAACCAACAGAAACATCAACCAGAATGATGGTATAGTTGTATTTGTTAACAATAATTTAAGTACAACTGTAGAAGAACCTTTGCTACAAAATAGTAATTGCTTACTCATTAAAATTAATTCCTATACGGTAGTTATGGCTATATACAGGCCTCCTTCTCAAAATGTCGCAAATTTCTTAGATTCACTAAACGTTCAGTTACAAAGACTTACAACTTTTAAACACATAATACTAATGGGTGACATCAATATCAACATTGCTTCCGGGAAAATGGATATACATGCACATAACTATCTTAATATATGCTCATTCCACGGACTCTTGCCAGCTCATTACTACCCCACGCATCAAAGCGGTTCATGCTTAGATCATTTCATTATAAAAACAAATAACCCAACCAAAACATTTGTTACTAACTCTTCGCTTACTGATCACCAAGCAGTTTTACTAACATTGCAAGTTTCTTTACCCAGAAAAAATTGTTTACGTAGCTATACTAAAATCAACATGACACACCTCGAAAAAGACATACGTAATATTAATTTTGACCCAGTTTATAATTCTACCGATGCAAATATTTCTATTAATTATTTTATAAACTCACTTCACTCTGCAATAATAAAACATACAGTTGCTAAAATAACGCCAAGGAAGTATAAGTGCATTAAACCTTGGATTACACCCGGACTTGTTCGATGTATTAGGCATAGAGACAAACTTCACATAAAGTCCAAACTTGAGCCTGAAAATGAAATTCTTTCCATTACGTATAAAAGATATGGAAACTTCTGCAACAACCTTTTGAGAAAAATTAAAAATGAATTTGATAGAAAAGAACTGAAGAAAGCAGGCAAAAATAGTAAACTAATTTGGAAGTTTATAAAAACAAATACATTTCGAACAAAACAACCTGAACCTCCACTAGACTTATTGACAATTGAAAACAACCCAATCGAATCAACAAATAAAGTTAATTTCTATTTTTCTAACGTAGGGAAAACTTTATCAGAAAAGACCATACAATCTAGAAGTTCTTTCCCTCAAAGCGAACCTAAAACTTTCCCCACACTCAAATCATTTGTCTTACTAGATACGGACGTCGATGAAGTACTAACAATTATTTCTGGATTAAAGGACGTTTGCGCGGTTGGGTGGGACGACATATCCAACAACATACTTAAACATTTCAAATACCTACTTGCTCCGCCACTAACTCATATTTTTCAGTTATGCTTAACTAATGGTATATTCCCTAAGTCGCTTAAAAAAGCAGTGATTACCCCTGTATATAAATCTGGTGACAAAAAATGTGTTAACAACTACAGACCTATTTCAGTTTTAACAGGGCTCTCCAAAACCCTAGAGAAAATCATTAATATTAGATTAATTAAATACCTAGAAGATAATAAATTGCTTTCAGATAGGCAATTTGGCTTTAGGCCCAAAAAGTCAACTAATCAGGCAGTACATCAAATGACGGATTACATAACAACTAATTTGGATAAGGGCTTGCACTCCATTGGGATCTTCCTAGACCTCGCCAAGGCCTTTGACACAATTTCCGGTCCTTTATTATTAGACAAGCTTGAAACACTCGGAATAAGAGGAACAACGCTTTCACTACTTTCTGATTATCTTAGTGACCGCGTACAATGTGTCAAAATTGGTCAGTACGTCAGTTCTGAGCTTCCAAATAGTAATTACGGAATACCACAAGGTAGTATTTTGGGCCCTACTTTATTCCTAGTATATATAAATGACCTGTGCAGCTTAACACTCCAAAATGGTGTCATAATGTCTTATGCAGATGACACAGCTCTGTTGTTTTCAGACAAATCTCGAGAAGAGGTGTATAAACAAGCCCAGAACGGTTTTAATATAGTGTCTAATTGGCTATATGAAAATCTCCTAACACTAAATGCAGAGAAAACTAAACACATTTTATTTACTATGAAAAATACTAACCTTCCAACTACTAACATAAATATTTTTGCGCATAAGTGTGGCACGTATGCTGACAATGCATGTAATTGTCCTACTTTAGCAAAAACCGATCATATGAAATATCTAGGTGTAACGATTGACACAAATCTGAATTTCCGTAAACACATTGATTTGTTATGCACTCGAATGCGTAAATTGATATACATTTTTAAGAATTTACGATATATATCGGACTACAAATTAATTAAACAGGTCTATTTAGCTTTGTGTCAATCCATTCTCACTTATTGTATAACTTCATGGGGTGGGGCTGCTAAATCAATCCTTCTGCCATTAGAACGTGCGCAGAGAGCTATCCTTAAGGTAGCCACCTTTCGCCCATATAGATTTCCCACACACGAGCTTTACACGGCATGTAAGGTGTTAACCGTGCGGCAACTATTTATATTGAACATTGTACTGCACCAGCATAGGAAACTTCCTTTTATCCCAATACCTATAGATAAGAGAAGAAAAGACTTAGTTTGCACAAAGCCTCAGACCAGACATGCTTTCATAAATAAATTTTATGTATTTTTAGGTCCCTTCTTATATAATAAAATCAATAAGTCTCTAAGTATATATAGTGTAAATTTTAAAAAGTGTAGTGAAATGTTGAGTGAATACTTAGCGACATTTAATTACTCAGACACTGAAAAATTGCTAGAAGTAATGCAATAATTTTATTAATGTTAAGTCAATTTTTATTTAAAAATGAAATTATTATGTATCATATTATAATGTATGCTAGCTCTATGTTCAGTAACATAATAGTCCACTAAAAGCACTCAGCGTTGTCAAGTGATGGCCTGAAACACAGGTTTGAATAAACCTACATCAGGCAGGTCGCTATTCAATTCAGTAGGCCTTTAACCAATATAATATATAAGTGATAAACTAGATTTATTTTAGGCATAGTTAATATTTTCCTTATATTAATATGTAACTTTGTAATGATGTAACTTCTATCTAATTTATACTTATGTGAACTTATGAATAAATATTATTATTATTAAAAAAAATAATAAGAACGTTAGGGAACCAATGGTCATAACGACAATACCTAGTTCCGCTTTTGATATAGGGTTAGTTTAGACTAAATGGGCTCTTTAGAATTAGATAATCACTACATAGTATAAAACAAAGTCGCTTCCCTGTCTGTCTGTCCCTATACAGGGTTACTGGTAACTCGACGTATTCCTTGCAGGACATCATAGTAGGGTTAAAATGCAACAAATTAAGCCACCAAATGTTCTACCGAAGTTCAGTAGTTTTTGAGTTAGTAAGGGTTTTAGATTTTTTGTGAAAAATCCCAGATTAAATTATTTGAACCCAATTTGAAAATTATTCACGGGGCGGCTGTACTGAAATTGGAGTTATTATCATAGTTGACGCCGTAGCGGATCGTTTTTAATAATTAAAAGTTCAAAATGACTAAAACTTTGGTGAAGATCACTAATCAAACATTTTTTTTTTGTAATTTTTGCTATTACTTCATACAAAATGTTGTCTTAGCACAAAAAAAAAATACTACACCAGGTTCACAAATTATTAGTAAAATATCCTTGTCTTATCAGCTATCCAAAAAGGTATGAAAGTTAATACAAAGTCTTGGACTGAATTATGAAAATCGTTTTTGATTTAGCACAAGAAGGTGTTTATTCGGAAAATCAAATTAAACAATTTCGTGAAAATTATTATTATTTTTAATCAATATCAATTTGTGGTCTTTAATATTTGAATTCCAAACACTCGGCAAGCTTTATGATTGGTCACTATTGTTCCCTCGGTACGAGACAGGGTGCGACTTCACAAAATCTGGTCGTCAGCGTTAGTTAGTTACAACTCTACGTTGCGCAAGTTCGTGTTTTGTTATCTGGCTATATCCCTGACTGTTGCCCCATATCTTGCTCTTGTGTTGTGCTGTGCGTTCATAAGTGCTGACTATGGCTGCATATTCTAATCAAGAATACGCTGACATATTGTACTGTTACGGACTTTGTGACGGTAACGCTGCTGAGGCGCGAAGATCATATCAACTGCGCTTTCTAAACCGCCGACTCCCCCACGTTAGTGTCTTCGGATCGACTTATCGGCGATTATCTGAAACTGGCAGTGTTCAAAGAAGCAGGCAAATTGACACTGGTCGTTCTCGGAGATACACGGCTGAGGACGAGGAGCTGATTCTTCAACGTTTTATTGACGAGCCCAACATATCTACAAACATCGTAGCGCGTGAGCTTGGTATGTCACAGTGGAAAGTCTGGTCTGTAGTTCACTTGTCAGGCCGACATCCATACCACTACCAACCCGTGCAGTCATTAGAAGAGGGAGATCCGCAGAGACGGCTTGAATTTTGTCGTTTCATGCTAAATGCCGATGCCGAAAGTGAAAACTTTTTGAAAAACATTCTGTGGACCGATGAGTCATGTTTTGACCGTGATGGTATCACAAATTACCACAATTTACATTACTGGGCACCGAAGGGAGAAGGAAACCCTAAGAAACTGAAACCAACCGCATCGCAGCGTAAGTTCTGGCTTAATGTTTGGATGGGTATTATCGACGATAAGTTAATAGGCCCACATATTTTACCCCGAACATTAAATGGGGAACTTTATGAAGATTTCCTAAGAAATCATTTAGCAGCACTGCTCACGGATGTACCCGAAGAAAGAAGGGCAAACATGATATACCAACATGACGGATGTCCAGCCCACTTCCGCATCACAATTCGACAATTGCTGGATGAAAACTATCCAAACCGATGGATTGGGCGCGGTGGGCCGATTCCGTGGCCTGCACGAAGCCCTGATCTGACGCCGCTAGACTTTAACGTCTGGGGTCATATGAAAGACCTAGTTTATGTGACCCCCGTAAATTCAATTGAAGAACTAAGGGAGAGAATAACAGATGCGGTGGACCAGATGAGGACCACAATCACATCAAGAATCACAAAAACCGAAGTGAGGAAGCGAATAAGAGCATGTATTCGAAACCGAGGGCAGCACTTCGAACAAGACGTGTGAAATACATGTTATTAAAGACCACAAATTGATATTGATAAAAAATAATAATAATTTTCACGAAATTGTTTAATTTGATTTTCCGAATAAACACCTTCTTGTACTAAATCAAAAACGATTTTCATAATGCAGTCCAAGACTGTATTAACTTTCATACCTTTTTGGATAGCTGATAAGACAAGGATATTTTACTAATAATTTGTGAACCTGGTGTAGTATTTTTTTTTGTGCTAAGACAACATTTTGTATGAAGTAATAGCAAAAATTACAAAAAAAAAATGTTTGATTAGTTGTGATCTTCACCAAAGTTTTAGTCATTTTGAACATTTAATTATTAAAAACGATCCGCTACGTCGTCAACTATGATAATAACTCCAATTTCAGTACAGCCGCCCGGTGAATAATTTTCAAATTGGGTTCAAATAATTTAATCTGGGATTTTTCACAAAAAATCTAAAACCCTTACTAACTCAAAAACTACTGAACTTCGGTAGAACATTTGGTGGCTTAATTTGTTGCATTTTAACCCTACTATGAAGTCCTGCAAGGAATACGTCGAGTTACCAGTAACCCTGTATATGCTAAGATCTTTAAAACTACGCAACGGATTTTGATGCGTTTTTTTTAATAGATAAAGTAATTCATTAGAAAGGTTTATATGTATAATACATGCATAATATAGTAGAGAAACACTGATAATTTTAGAGGTTTCTAATGTGATGTCGTAAATAAACACATTTTTTTGCGATTACATTGCAAACGCTGGCTGAACCCTACGAGATAGATCAAAATAATGTACTACAGTATTGTACACCTTAAAAAGGTCTACAAAAAAGTCCACAATGGTATATGTCTGTCTCTTAGGGATAACCCACAATAACCATTTTTTATCCTATACTTTTTTATGAGAAAAAATAGCTCTAAAATTATCAGTGTTTCTCTACTATATTATGCATGTATTATACATATAAACCTTCCTCTTGAATCACTCTATCTATTAAAAAAAACGCATCAAAATCCGTTGAGCAGTTTTAAAGATCTAAGCATACATAGGGACAGACAGACAGCGGAAAGCGACTGTGTTTTACACTATGTAGTGATCAGCATTGCACCCGTACGAAGCCGGGGCGGATCGCTAGTTATAATAATAAGTATATCTTAACGGTGCAGTGCGAATTATCAAAATTTGTCGAAGCATGCCCTGTACTGCAAAACACGGTTACATTGTTAAAAAACGTTCGTCAATTATTTTGTTTTACGATATGGCATCCCACAAGAGATTTTCACCGATAACGGAACGGAGTTTATATCGTCAGTATTAAATGAAACATGCGAATTATTAGGTATTAAAAATTAAATTCAACTCCGTATCACCGCGAAACATTAGGCTCAATTGAAAATACACACAAAAATTTGGGGAAATATCTCAGAATTCAATGTAATAATAATAACAGAGGCAATTGGAGCGATTGGGTTCCCTTTTGGTGTTTTTCGTTTTACTACACTGCATACCGGGACAAAATATACTGCATACGAATTGGTGTTTGGAAAACGGTGTAATTTGCCAAGCAATTTGAAATTAGATGTAGATCCATTATATTATTTTTGATAGCTATCCAAAAGAATCAAAATATCGACTTCAAAAAGCTCATGCTAAAGAAAATGTATTAAAAAGTAAATTAATAAGAAAAAGTCTGTTTGACCAAAATGGGCCGCCGTCGCCGTCGCCTGTGTCTGGCACCTGTCCTCATGGATACATTTCAACACATATTTTTAGGATGCCGTACCCATAGGGTAAAACGGGACCTTATTACTAAGACTCCGCTGTCCGTCCGTCGGTCCGTCCGTCTGTCCGTCTGTCACTAGACTGTATCTCATGAACCGTGATAGTTAGACAGTTGACATTTTCACAGATGATGTATTTCTGTGGCCGTTATAACAATACACACCAAAAAAACAGAATAAAATAAATATTTAAGGTGGCTTCCATACAACAAACGTGATTTTTAACACGCTTCTATACAACAGACATGATTTTTCTGCCGTTTTTATAGATAATGGCACGGAACCCTTCGTGCACGAATCCGACTATACTTGATCGGTTTTTTTAAATTCCCTATTGTGCATCTTAGGTCATTTGTACATTGTCACAGTTCTGATACACGCTGATGTTCCTATTTTTCAAGAGAGCCCCCACATTTCGCAACAAGTTGGGAGATGAGTCCAAACCCGGGTATGAGGGTATACCCGGGTCGTGGCAGTGTAATCTCATCATCGTCAGCTTACAGCAGTCCACTACTGGACATAGGCCTCTCCAATTGCACGCCATTCCGATTTTACCTCACTTTCCCATACTTATTTAACTTAATTGGATACCGCCTGCTGCGTCTACAAGGATGTCGGTAGTCAGAAAATGTAGAACTCCCGTTACATTTCATTTATTTAAGCAATGAAATAACAATCTAATCGCTCTCGTGGTAAAGCTGGAGCCTATTAAAAAATATACAACGTGTAACGTTAAATGTGCAAAACAAATATACAACGTGTAACGTTAAATGTGCAAAACAAATATACAACGTGTAACGTTAAATGTGCAAAACAAATATACAACGTGTAACGTTAAATGTGCAAAACAAATATACAACGTGTAACGTTAAATGTGCAAAACAAATATACAACGTGTAACGTCAAATGTGCAAAACAAATATACAACGTGTAACGTTAAATGTGCAAAACAAATATACAACGTGTAACGTCAAATGTGCAAAACAAATATACAACGTGTAACGTCAAATGTGCAAAACAAATATACAACGTGTAACGTTAAATGTGCAAAACAAATATACAACGTGTAACGTTAAATGTGCAAAACAAATATACAACGTGTAACGTCAAATGTGCAAAACAAATATACAACGTGTAACGTTAAATGTGCAAAACAAATATACAACGTGTAACGTTAAATGTGCAAAACAAATATACAACGTGTAACGTTAAATGTGCAAAACAAATATACAACGTGTAACGTTAAATGTGCAAAACAAATATACAACGTGTAACGTCAAATGTGCAAAACAAATATACAACGTGTAACGTTAAATGTGCAAAACAAATATACAACGTGTAACGTTAAATGTGCAAAACAAATATACAACGTGTAACGTCAAATGTGCAAAACAAATATACAAAGTGTAACGTTAAATGTGCAAAACAAATATACAACGTGTAACGTTAAATGTGCAAAACAAATATACAACGTGTAACGTTAAATGTGCACAACAAATATACAACGTGTAACGTTAAATGTGCAAAACAAATATACAACGTGTAACGTCAAATGTGCAAAACAAATATACAATGTGTAACGTTAAATGTGCAAAACAAATATACAACGTGTAACGTTAAATGTGCAAAACAAATATACAACGTGTAACGTTAAATGTGCGAAACAAATATACAACGTGTAACGTTAAATGTGCAAAACAAATATACAACGTGTAACGTCAAATGTGCAAAACAAATATACAACGTGTAACGTTAAATGTGCAAAACAAATATACAACGTGTAACGTTAAATGTGCAAAACCTCAGACACCCCAACTGATTTTCAATTCAATTGACCTATTTCAGAAAGAAAATAAATCATTAAACACATTTTAGAGGTTTTATGTGCTGTTTTAGTTTTACTGGCAATTCTTATCGTTTCTTGCGTCTGCGACGACGCTCTATCGAAGGAGGAGTCGTCACCGGGCCGCTGCGCCGCGATGGCTTGACCTATGAATAAATAGACACGGCAACGTTTTTAATGTGGATTTTTTGAAAAATATGACCTATATTAAAAAGTGGTTCAATTGATTCTGCTCGTTATTCTGATCAAACTAATTGATTTCTATCAGATCGAATTAAATCACCACTTTGAAAAAAAAAAAAATATAATAACTGTCTACACCTTGCCTAACAACATGCCAAGTTTCACTAAAATCCATAAAGTGCAACATGTTAAAAAAAAAAGTAAAGTAAAGTAAGTGGACCATCTTATGACCACTTTGTTGACGCTTTTAAATTGTATTGAATCGGACTTTCCCCGCACGTGCATGTTCCTGCATGAACAGCATGATCATTGATCACAGTGTATAGTCGTGGTACTTTTTCATTGTTATTATTTGCGCAGATTTACAAATTCCTAATTCTGGGACGTATTGTTTGTTAATGTGTACAAATATATAAGTATATGAATATAGCAGTGACCTAAAATATACCGAATATGTCTGGGAGATGTAGTAATTGTCTTTTCTTTAATAGACAAACAATGAAAAATACTACAAATACTATGTAATTTTACAAATAAACTATGCAGACTTGAGAAAATTTATGAACAAAGAGTCTTTGCCCTTTGGTTAGTATGTAAGTGTGATATTTATTTATTTATTTATTTATTTAGGTCTACCAACAATTGTTTACACTAATTTACAAACAAGGATAAAACATGCGTTTAAACTCTACACAGTGCAACAATTACTTAAAGGTAAACACCACATGGACAAAAAAGAAAACAATAAAAAGTAATTATAGGCTGTTATTCCTCAGAAACTGGAACAGACGTGAAAACAGACAGAGACAGACTCGAACACCTCTATAAATAAACAAAACAATCGTACAACAGGAATTACGATATTTACGATACCGATTATGAAGATGAGAACGAACATACAATACAATGAACATACAATGCAAAATGCAACCGAACGAAACAACTGAAACCGATAAACAATTTGAACACTAACTACCGACAATTTAAAAATTAATAAATCGAGACGGTCATCAATCCGCGGAAAATCTTAACACCGCGATTCGGAAAATGACGTATTTGCAGAACGCTATCTATGGGTATGTGGATAAAACGTCCGCACAAAGCATGTTATAATCTAGAGCTCTATGAATGAAAGTTGTGCTAGTGGCATTTTGCGTTTTAGTAATTTTATATTATCTCCGAAACTATAATTATGGCCAATTGACATACTATAAGGCTTCGAATACACTAGGGGACAAATGGAGCAACATGTTGCGGGACATGGCACTCGATAACTACGTGAATGTCCCGAGAGAATGACGCGGCGTGCGCTCGCTCTCGGAGCGGGAGCAAGCAACATGTCCCGCGTCACGTAAAATGTTGCGGAACTTGTTATGGGACACTTTGCAACGATGCAGCGACACGTAGATTGAGTGTTGCGCGTCATGTTGCGGGACAAAATGTCCCCTAGTGTATCCGAGGCTTAAATGGCAAATCTTATCTCTATGATGTCCTTGTGATCATGAAATAATTTATTTTGATAAGGATTCATATTTTATTGTTTAAATAATCATCCAAACGTAAGTATGTTGAAAAATACTTTTTTAAAATAATAAAAGAAGTACTCGTATAAAATATAGAAATATGGTGTCCTGGACTTTTTTGTAGAAATAATTAAGACGAACCAGGTTGCCATACATTGTTTTTAATTTTAAACAGCTGTTTAGGCAGCGCCTGCAAATAATTCTGTTTTATGAGGTATTTCTTTCCGACTTGCTAGACAAAAGTTGTGATAGCTCGGTTAATATACATGTTATAAAAATAATTTATAGGCTATAGCACTCAGGAATAATGTAGCTTTCTACCAGTGAAAAAAGTTTAGAATTAGATCATCAGTTCCAGAGATTACCCCTACATACAAACTTACAAAGTTACTTTACCTCGTAGTACTCGTAATAGTACCTACCTATAGATTGCCCGCTACGCTGCGTGCACACCGGCCACTTTTGTTTAGATTGACATTTTTAAATTCGGAATATCTCTTGAATGGAATGATATGACAACTTTTAAAATGTAAAAAAGTAGTTACATAACTACAATAGTTGGACATATGGTACCGCGAAGTTTTTTGTAGATATGTTCTTCAATATTATACAATTTTTTTAAATTCTATTTTAGTTAGTTTATTATTATTATTAGTCTAGACTAGTGTAGATATATTAAATATATACCTACGATTAAGCATAATATCGGAGATTAGTTTCGACCTAAAATAATGTCAAAAAGCTGAAAGATTTGCTTAAAATCTTAATAAATATGCGGCCAGAAAAATTCGCACTAGCCCCATGTTGGGGTAAATGTAAAAATGTAAAATAACTCATTATTTTTGTAGCGTATGTGCTCACAATTGGAAGCATGTGGTAGGGGAGCCCAGGAAGGGATTTTTGAAGTGACTCGAGCGTGTCAGAAAATTATATAGGGAGAATCCTTGCATCCTTTAATGTACTTCTACCAAGTATGAACCCTCCATATGGTGGGGTGTGTTGAGGGGAACCCGTCTGATTAGTAAAAAAAAAATCGATTCTTAGAAAAACTCGAGCGCGTCAGTCATTTACAGTATGTACGCGCATTATATTTCTGGTAACTATTAGATATTAATCTGACGATTAATTCAAGGGGGCTGGCCGTAACGAGCGGTTGAAAAAAAAAAAAAAAGTTATTCGAGCGTGTCAGACATTCAAAGTGTAAGTCAACTAAAGCTTAAAAAGTGTCCTATTAAAATATCTGACGATTTGGACATGACACAAACTCATAATATATTTTTGTATATGTAAAAAAAAAAGGTGATCTTGAGATACTCCAGCGCGTCAGATTTTTATGCAGGAGGGTCAAGTTGATGTCATAGTCCTCCTGAATAATAATCTGACAATTATATGGAGGGATATCGCTAGTCTGACCATTTTGAAGGAAATTTAGATATAATATATCCGCATTTACGTACAGAAATTGGTTAATTTATTAATATAAAATTAAATATAGGTCATTAGTTAGTTTAGGGACGGTGCGAGAGAGTGAGAGATAGAGAAAGAGCGAGAAAGAAAGTGAGACGCGGAGTGGGGAATAAATGATAAAAGATTTATTTTCTGTAAGTAGGTTTGTACAAACACTTTTACATGTCAATCATATTTTTTTACTAGATGAGGTCGGCGTTTCCTATCTGACTACTCTGAGAAGAAAGGCCGAAACAAACTCAGAGGTCACAGTCTCTTTTAAAGTCCAGACATAATCTTGGTCAGATAATGTGAAGACCATGTAGATTGGTGTCTGAAATGGTCTTTTGAGTAACGAACCACACAGATTGAGCGGACCTGTCCAGTCAGTGCACGCATTTGTCAAAAATCGTGCAGCTCAACTCAGAACTTGAGGAGCCTTACGATTCGACGAACAATGCCAATGAAAGGACATTTGGGTAGGCCGCATAAATGACTCAAACTGCCAGATCATGATTAAAACTAACTAAGAAGGAAAACCGAAAAAAAGAAATGACCCACATAGTCTTCACACTCACAGTAATAATAATAAAAATAAGATACTTTACAAAATAAATATCCATGTCATTGTTTATATAAAATTCATCAATGTCAATGTGAATACACAGCTCTCAGCCGCTGTACGTTTCACCTTTGCTCCACGATTCTACTAACATCGCCCCATGAAAACTGTCAGATTATTAGTTCTTTGTAATTCTAATATTGTTTCCTTCAAAATAAAAAAAAATTGACGTTAAAAAGTGACGTTTTTTTTTTACAACTTCGAGACTCGCTTGTTTCTTAATGTCACGCTCAAATTGTCAGATTATTGAGATATACAATCTTCTCAATGTAATTAATCAACTTTCTCTTAATCTGACGCGCTCGAGTTTTTCTATGGATCGATTTTTTTTTACCAATCAGACGGATTCCCCTCAACACACCCCACCATATGGAGGGTTCATACTTGGTAGAGGTACTTTAAAGGATGCAAGGATTCTCCCTATATAATATTCTGACACGCTCGAGTCACTTCAAAAATCCCTTCCTGGGCTCCCCTACTAATGGTCCTCTAGCGTGAAATTTAGGCAAAAATGATCTCTGAGTTGAACCCGTAAAGTCCCAATCGGATAAAATGTAATGGTGAAATCGGTCCAGTAGTTTTTGAGTTTATTCGTTACAAACATACAAAAATACAAATCTTTCCTCTTTATAATATTAGTGTAGATGACACGTTTCAAAAATAGAAAGTCAGATGTCCCAAAAAGTTCTGCGATTAGCGGGGCTCGAACTCAAGTCTCCACGCCCCGTCGATTTCGGGCGAGCAGCTTACACCTCTAGACCACTCAGACTGTAGCAATTATTGTGAAGTGGAGATAACGGGGTCATCCCCTTCAAACCTAACCTGTCCGAGTCCGGGTGCCCCAAGTCCCGAGTTCACTTCGCTTGCTTTTTAACCGACTTCTAAAAGGAGTAGGTTATGAATTCGCATGTTTATATATATATATTATATATTTTATGTATGTTCGGGCATAACTCCGTCATATATGGACGGATTTGCAAAATTCTTTTTTTGTTCAATAAAGGTTTATTCCAAAATGGCCCCATTTAAATTTCGTAAAGATCTGGTGATGAGTTTCGGAGATAGACAACGGAACTCTTCAATAATTACCAGTAAAACAACCGCGATTGCTGCTATCGCATATGTATGCAATGTTTACGCAACAGCACAACATAACATCACGTCTGTACCCTATAAACGCAGATGCCGCTTCCTGTCACTGATATTTAAATAGCAAGTAGTGTTATATGAATTTGTTTGGGGTAGGTTCAACTAAAAAGTGAAAAATAAAAACGTTGTTACAAAAAAAACCGACTTCCAAAAAACAGTAAAAAGTGAAAAATAACTTTAATTTCGGTCGTAACTTTAAATTAAGTCGGTGTCAAAAAACGAAAATGCGGAACAAACGACACCGACTTCCAAAATTAAAGTTATTTTTCACTTTGTAGTGTTTTTTTGGAAGTCGGTTGTTTTTTTTTTTATACTTAAAAAAGTTTTGCTTCCTAAGTTCCTATTGCGTTTTACTATGTCGAGACGTGTGAGTTTTATTTATTATGTTTGTTTGGTGTGTAATGTAATAGGTAATATAAATATAAATATATTAGCATGGTAACATTAGGTACAGCATCGGAACGCGTAATGCCTGCCATTCTGCCAAATCCTTTGCTCTGCACTAGTTTGTTTTGGAAATGACGAGCATAATGTATACTAATACAGAGAAGGTCTGTGTTGAAATACATTTTGCTCTTTAGTGAAACGAGCACAAAGCTGTCCAGCACAGACTATGGATGTCTGTGGTAATATACAGTGTGGCATTACGCGGCTCGGACGCGCGGAATTTATTTTTATTATTCTTATCAATTATAAATATTATTTTTTTATTTTTATTGTTAGGCTCACATTTTATTGAAAGCCGGGCTTTTATGCTTTTGTAAAAGGAACGTCCCTGCTCACCACTCAGCAACTCTTTCTACGTTACGTAGCCAGGTCGTCGCGACCAGTTTGCATGTTGAGACGCCACTTTAGAGTACATAACGTAAGAAGAGTTGCTGGGTGGGGAGAAGGTAAAAATACAATATAAACCAGTTAATGAATTCAACTATCACTCAATTTTTAGATATTTTAATAATCTGCAAAATCGACCTTTGCCAACATTATCGACTTCAGCGGCATCTCTAATTTATTTTTAATATATTTGTAACTCGTTAGATAGCTGATTAAATATATTTGTAACTCGTTAGATAGCTGATTAAATATATTTGTAGCTCATTAGATAACTGATTAAATATATTTGTATCTCGTTAGATACCTGATTAGCTATATTTGTAACTCGTTAGATAATTGATTAAATATATTTGTACCTCTTTAGATAGCTGACTAAATGAAGATGTACAATGTTGAGATGTCAATGTTGAGGTGTCAAAGTTCATGTACTTATAGATGATTTTTTGAAATGGTTAATAAACTTTTTCCTTTAACTTTTAATTGTTTGATGTTTTAGAACATTTGGTTACCTACATCGAAAGATTTGTTAAAGTATCAGCTGTCCAATTCGAGAGTTTAGAGAAAAGTGATATTTTGTAACGGATTCTGGGAAAATTTAAAAAATACCTACATAAAAATTGAGTTTTCTCGAATACCATGAATTTTCACCTAGGCTTTATGTTGATGCATGGATGGATAATACTTCAAATTACAAGTCACCCGTATACTAATATTAATAAATAAAAAACATTGAAGTAGTCATTTAAAGGCTGTGTCGTTGGTGTTGAGTATAACCTCTCTTTTTTTAATTTCTGAAAAGTGATAAAGCGAGAGAGAGAGAAAGAGGTAACTGAATAAAACTTTAGTTGTATTCTTTTGTATAAACAAATTATAAATAGGTAGAGGTAAAGGTGGTAATATGGCCCCTGCAGGTATATTGGCCCCCTTCGATATTAGGATGTTCGAACAACGCCCTCTTGTATGATTTTGGTGCAAAGGGATCCTTGAATGATAACACCAATTTAGTACCCAACAAATCCGCCAGAGGCTGTCACGTTCGATTTTTATTCGAACCAGTCGAAACATGTTACCGGCAGAACTTTTATCCACTGTGATTTAAATACGATAAGTTGTTGAAATAATAGTGAGTTTTGGTTTTGTCGTTGGACATTGTATTCGTTGAACTGTTTTTCTACGGGGTTTGAAAGGTATATATGAAAATAATCATTTGATAAATATTTTTTAGTACGCTTGTTTAAATATTCTCAATATTTGTAATTTGGCCCCCTCACATTGGTCCCGAGGGCCACATGACATGTAAGACTGCGCTGTAAATCTAAGTGGTTTATATAAGTGTTTTAAAGTAAAACACTTCGAGTGTTTTCAATGTATAGGTAAGGCCATAAGCAAACTATAGAACTTTTGTACTCAATTTAAAAAAAAGTGACAACAAGATTTCTATAGTTTGCTCATGGCGTTATACATTAAAAACACTTAAAGTACTTTATTTTAAAACACTCTATTAAACTCTAACAAACATGTAACAATGGTCCAACATCTTTTACTCCTAACAATGAAGATACAGGTCCTGTTGCTGACCAGTGTGCCCCAGGAGTGAGTGCAGAGGTACAAGAGCCGCAGAATAGTTTGGTTTTACCTGAAGACATTCAGCCAATCCCTACGACTAAGACCAGGACTTCTAATCGTGGAAGGACGGCTGCAACAGCAAACGTGCATGATGGCGTGAACGCGGACGTGGACACAGTGTCAGACGAAATCACGATGGAAGAGGCATCGGTAGCAATGCTGTTCGGCGCCAGAGGGACGCTATATCCAGCAGTGGTTCTGACAGTGACGCAGTGAGTACTGACTCTGATTGTGACGACTCATAATATACAAATACGGTTCCTGAAAATGGAAATGTGCCCTGTATGTTCTGCGAAACCATTTATTCCAATGACAGACCTGGAGAGCCATGGATACAGTGTCAAAGTTGCTATTTATGGGCTCATACTCGTATAGCCTGTGCAGGTTCGGAAGGCGACTATTATATTTGTGATTTTTGCTGTTAGGTTTTAATTCGCAATACATTTAATGTGATCCCGCAGGGGGCCACATAACCATCACTTGATCTCAAAATAGGTACCAAATTTGATTACTTAAGAAAAATCATATTTTAGATTATCCTGTTCGAGTTTCATTTATTTCATAGTAAGACATATACAGGCAAATGAACAAGAAGCCCTATAATGTATCGTTCAGGTTTCTGAGTCCTTTATTTCTAAACAAAGCTTCAAAAACAAATTAGGGGGCCATATTACCACCATCTCCTCTATAATATTTAAGACACAGTGCAGGTGAATGCCACACAGCGTGCTAGTTTGGAGTTAGTGTGAGTCACCGCGGACTGACTCATCGCCGCCAGCACCCTTGTCCGTATAGGTGCGTAAAATATATTTTATACTATTTTCTTTTACACCAAGTACAAGTACTCAACGTTATTTTGTCATCCAACTTTGCTTTGACATCCAAAGAAACTGGTTATATTGTGAATTTTGAGTATATTTGAATATATCACGCAACAACCCCCCCCCCCCCACCCCCTCATTGCCTATGAATGATAATAAATAATAAGGGATTTACTTTGTAAGTTATTGCTGTTATATGAAATAATAATATAATGATAGAGAGGACTAGTGAGCTGGGCTAGTGGCTGCTCTTGGATAATTATTTGGTCAAATTAATTTTATTACTGAGTTTCAATATTTCTCAAGTTTACTTAAAAACACTTTTAATTTAAACTATTTTTCATTCTGTCAACGTTATAGGTATTTAAGTATAAAATCATCTGAGCGTTTCGTTTCCATGACATTCAAATGTTGTGAGGGGTGTTGTACTCGTAGTAAGTGTATCAACGGTCGGTAGGTACGTATATCTACCTTCTGCAACTTCTTAGGGAGACATCCTAATTCTGTTTGTTGTATACCAGCTTTTAACAAAAAATACATTCGTTAGTAAATATAAAACTGATAACTAAATACTTAAAATTCTTTATGTTATTATATTTATGATTAAGAAATATAATATTCTGAAATAATTCCTTTGTGTAGAAAGTCTCAAAATGTCTTGAACATCCGGAGTGGTTTCATATATATATATATAAAATAAACTTCCGACAATTATTTTCTATTTTCCTTCAATCCTTCCTAAAATTGGACTGAGCGGTAACACTGACTAGTATTACTGACTAGTATTACCGCTCATATATTTACAATTATTGCTTGTGATTGGCATCATAATCTACTGATAAAATAAATCCCTTTACAAAAATATCTATGATAAAAAAAAATGACTGATAATTTTGGTATTTTAATTATGTAAAGATGTGTACCTACTTTTGAATATTATTTGCTGATAAGTTTTCAGCACAGATAAGTTTTTATTTCAGAATAATAAAAGGTAAATTATTCTATTATAAAACTGTTTTGGAAATATTTGTAAATTATCATTAAAAACTAATAGGTTTGTTATGCACTTGTAATGCTGAAAAAATTACCTTGTGTGTGGAGCGAGTTTACTTTGTGTTGCTGATGGAGCAGGGACATAGAAATAAACCACAATTTAATTAAAAAAAACCTTTTTATTCAACAGTTGTCGAGACCAGCTCAGACCCTTAATTTTAAATAGCTGCGCCTGCGCATAAGTCGTTAAATTACACAATTAAAACATTTATTTAACACTAGATAATAGTCACAGACTTGTCAACATTAAATACTCGTACTTAGAATCTAAATAGTAACACTAGCGGCTTCCGGCGGGCCGGGTCACAACCATGAAAAAATAATAAATTAACTGCGAGTATTATTGTCTTTGATACACTCACGAAATAAATCATTGGAATGGAGTGGAATGCATAGGAACTTGTTCAACCGCTCGCGGCGCGGGTCGGCCGCTGGGCGGCGCTCACAACACTTCCGTGGCCGCTGTGGTCTCCTCGATGAGGCAGCTGCAGCCGACCGGCACCTTGATGGCCTGCGGCGCGTCCTTCTCCCTGAAGGTGACCTGCACCCAGTCGTAGATCTCGACGCACTCCGTCACAAACGCGTGGTGGTGCTGGCGGCAGCAGCCGTGCGAGATGTGGTGCTTACTGCACAGCTTGTTGGCAGGCGCGGCGCACTTCAGGTACTTGATGCGCCGCGGTATCCGGTTGGGGTTGTCGTCGATCATCACTTCTATGGGGCACATGGTCTTGTTGGCGACGTCTGACAGGACGAACTCCTTGTGTGGCCTGGCGAGCGCGTATGCGGCCGCCGCGACCAGGACGTACGCAAGTATCACCAGATATCTATCGAGAGACATGTTCGAGTTGTGTAGTTGTTTGGTAGCGAGTGGTAACGTGCGCTCTCGAAAAAGCCGTATTGCGAATAGTAGGTGTGGTATAAGACGGTCGACTTATATCCAGCAATCTCGTCGCCCAACCTTCTCCGAGATGCCGCGGCGCCAGCCCCGCGCTGCCGCTGTCAGTCGCGCTCCGAGCGCCGCCGCGGCCGCGTGGCGCGCTCGCGGTATCTTATCATCGTGTGAACAAGTTTCCGGCGGTCGCTCCACTGCATCAAACTTTCATCGACACGCATTTGTTTGGTGTTGAAAGAGTTTCTAGAACTGTGCTGTGAAGTGGAATATTTAACGAATTCTTTTCTTGACCTGCACCCCATGTGGAGTGACGTAAGACTTCCAGGACTGGCGCGGGGTAGGTAGGAATACTTCGCAGTGTTGTATTTTAGTTGGAAATGAGTTGGTCAAACCAACTCATTTCCAACTAAAATATACTAAAATATAGAGACAACTTTTACTATTAACATTAGTTTCTTATTGGATAATTAGGTATTGCATTTTTGTATATTTACTAGATATCTCTTTGAATTTCAGAATAGGTCAACATAGTTGATAATAAAAGTTGTTTTTATGGTATTCATGAAAACTTTCACCGCCTGAAAGGGTGCTAATGACTATGCCTGCAATTGTATGCTCGATATTATGTTTATTTATAATGTTAAAAGGTTATACCCTGCTGACCAAGTGATATAATGTATGGTGCGCCTGCGTGATGTGGTCGTAGTGTCATAGTGCAGTCGCTGCGACTACTGGCCGCCCGCGTGCTAGCACCTGCGCGTGCGCCAGAGCCGTGGCGCCTGAGTTTTGCTGCCTGTGATTGGTCGACGATCTCATGTAATTATATTATTCCCTGATTGGCCGGCTGTTAACCAATAGTTCGTTATATATTAATCCATATGAGAGCTAACCAACATGAGAGCGTCCAGAGGCGGAGTCGTATTAATAAAGAATGTACCTAATGCTACCTACCTGTCATATATTAGGTCCGTACCTATACGAAATTGCCATTTTACATAGGAAACATAAAATATATATTTCTTTTTTTTTTTTTTTTTTCATTAGTCGAAGTATTGGCCATTAGTGAAGGTGCACTTTTGCCATTTTAGTGGAAGGTCATTATGCGTGGCTCTGCTATACAAATCCTGGGGACGCAAATCGATAAACTCTAGAGGCGTTTTTCACTGCCACGTGGTATTTGAAAATTTGCCCCTGCAAAAAGTCATTTAAAATCCGAATAAAAATAGAAATTAGTTGGAGAAAGGTCTGGTGAGTGTGGTGGGTATGGTGGGTACGGTGCGGGACGGAGAGCTTCCAGTAGGAATTCATATCCAGTTTTGAGACGGTCTGTTGTGCGGTGCTTCAACGTAATTTTGTTGTTTTTCAACGAGTAGGTATAGGTACCCAATTTCCGAGCTTTTTTATGTTTTCAATTTGAAGGAAATTAATCAGTAGGTATCGATTTATCACTTACGTTGAAGGCTGCTGCAAGTTCCAACATGGTTTGAGATGAATCTGCTTCCACTATGGCTTTCAAATACATCGTTGTTCCGGTCCTCCACGGGGCTCATTGTTGAGATCTAAATTTCCAGAACCGAAGCCGTCGTTAATATTGCGTGCTGTTTGTTCTGCGTTGGTGCCCCCTGACGGAACTCGTATTCAAAAATAGCGCGCAATTTCGATTTTCCATGGCTACCGAAACAGCCATATAAAAAAAAAATCGAACGGCAAGAAAACACATTTTGAAAAACAAAAGGAGTCACTATATTATAAAATTAATTTGGATTTGGAATTATAAGTAGTATGAATTATATCGATAAAAGTAGCCAGTATCAATAAATCGGCAATTTCATAGGTAAGGACTATACACCTAGGTACCTATATAGGTACCGACTACTTTATGGACATTTGGTGATGGATGAAATGTGTCACACAGTCAGTATTTTTGTCCATGAAAACGTTCCATTTTTTATCATACCTATCTCTTAATAATTTCGAAGAGTTTTTCAAGTTAGTCAGAAACGGTGTTTACTACCAAGGTCAAAAAGTATCTCGTAACAGAACAGTTAAAAACCCTATTTGTCATATTCATTGCAGTAGGTGTGTGAAGACCCGTGAGAAGCTTAAAATGATATGTACTTTAGCACCAAGGCGACCATTTCCCGCGTAGCTGAGGGCACGTCGCACGGTGGGCTGAAAACTGGCTTTCATAGACGTAGGGATTTCAATTTGCAAATATCGGATTTTTTGCCGGATATCGCTTCTACGAGTATTAGTTATGCACAAAAACGAAGGAATCATAATTTTGATAAGGTAGGAAGTATGAAAAATATTATTATCTCTTAAACGATAAGGGAAACCGTAATATCATTACAGGTGGTTATAGTAGTAATTATTTATGATTTTTTGTCGTACCTACTCCACATAACGGTAATCGCTGCCGATTTTATTTTTAATCATCAAATTTATTTTTTAGTGTTTAAGTAGAAGAAAACAGACTTTTAACAACACGTAACATAACATAGCATAACCCATATATCCCCGAAGGAGTAGGCAGAGGTTTATAGTACACCCACACTTAGACAACTATCTTATCTAGAAATTTATCAACACAAAATGAGTTTTAAAACTATGCATACAACCAAAATACCAAATAACAAATTGTTTAGCCTTCTAATGAGTCTGACAACAAGTGATTAGGTAATTACAATAATTTATTTATCGCGCAACAATACTAACTATGAACAACAATACTAACTATGGACTACATTCGCCTTTTAGGAAGCTAATTTTTTGATTATTTGTGTTATGAGTTCTAAGAAATGTTTTTGACGATTATACATATTCATTAGCACATCTATTAAAACTTTAATGAGGGTAGTTAAAGTAACTTTCGACGTTTTGCAATAAAAGGTCTAACATTTTGCTTTATAATTTAGATGTTTCACAACTGCTAACACTAACTCTTTGCTCTGCGACTATACAATCTTAGAATGGCAAATTTAATCACCAATTTAGACTTGTTTGTTCTTCTAAAAAGCGAGAGTACTTCATTTAATCGTGAAGAATTTTTTGGTTCAGTTGTATCCCGCATAGGCGATTGTGTTTCTGCCGAAGATCGAGTAAACCTCAAAGAATTTTGTCAGAGATTCACGCGAGCTCCTTTACAGAGGTGCCAGAAATCTAAAAGATTCCTTGATAATTTCAGAAGACTGTACGAAAGTTGGCTGCAAGCGAATATTGATTGGCCAAGCTGTGTGTAAACTTTAGTTAATCAAGAACCAACTGCTGATGACCAAGAGCACACTCAGTCTCTCAACAACCATTGACATCATCGTCCGTTGGAATAATGACAAAAAGGGCCCGAAAACCATTCGAAGATCTGGGAAGCAAACAGAAAAAGAGAAGATGATGGTGGTGGATGATGATGGTGATGATGATGATCATACAGGCGAAGATCCCAGGGAATTGGCATATGCAGCTGCAGCACGTTTAAAAGAAGAAGGGCCTGAGGATATCGCATCTGTGATTGAATATATGATGAAAAATCCTGAAGCAGTCGTTAAACCAGTGAAAAAAAAATGATATTGTGCTGACTGGGACTCTCTCGGAAGAAGCCTCAGAGTCTCGAAACCAAGATTTTAGGAGGTTCCGGGAGCACAGAAAAGAAGCAGGCAAGATTCTAATCATGATATCCGAAATATACTTATTGTTTCTCCGGATCCTTTTCTAAGTGCACAAGGGCCTAAGTTAGGTGCCAAGAGAAAGCAGAGCTTTTTCTCTAAAACTCCCGACATAATTCAGTTTCAGGAAACTGAGTTCGAGTTTTTAGATATATACAATCTGGAATCTGACTCAGAACTGGAGTCCGACAACGTGAGTGATAAAGAAAACTTGTAATATTGACTGATATTTTTTCATTTGTTTTTTGTTAGTTAATTGTACCAATACGTTTAGCTATTAATTCCATAAATTCGTTTTTAAAATATTTTGTATATATTATTTAAGTATATACTTAAATAATATATACAACGTGTAACGTTAAATGCAAAAAACCTGAAAATAGTTTGATCAGAATAACGAGCAGAATTAATTGAACCACTTTTTAAAATAGGCCACATTTTTCAAAAAAATCTTCTTTAAAAACGTTGCCGTGTCTATTTATTAATAGATCAAGCAAGCCAATGTCAGCGCGGCGCAGAGGCCCAGTGACGACTCCTCCCTCGATAAAGCGTCGTCGCAGACGCAAGAAACGATCAGAATGGCCAGTAAAACTAAAACAGCACATAAAACCTTTACAATTTTTGTAATGACTTATTTTCTCTCTGAAATAGGTCAATTGAATTAAAAATCAGTTGGCGTGTCTGAGGTTTTGCGCATTTAACGTTACACGGAGAGGATGTATGAACACTGGGCCCACTTTTCAAAGTTGTGCAACAGTAATTAAACCTATGTCATATGAAAGCTCGTGGCGTGTACTTTATTTCATTCTATGGCAGCTAAGTTCAAATCCAGCGCGAAATTTGCGTTTTCGTACGTTTTGTAAATTAAAAATACGCATGATATGTTTTGTTATGCACATTTTTTTATTGAATTAAAAATAATAGGTAACTCATTAATTAAAGAATGATAAATATGGACTTGGTCTTGTGCAATCTTTTATGGTGTGATTGTGAAGTAAGTGTTCTTTACAAATAAAAAACGAGTTATTTTTGTTCGATTTTCATTTGTAAAGAACACCCAATGTAATATATTAAACGATACTTTTATTATAACTTTCAAGGGGAAACAAGAACGGGAGAATCAGCACTAACACGACATTTGAAGCTCAAACTATTTCTTATCAGTACAAATGTTTGCTTAGTAACTATGAAATCCGACGCAACACGAAGAACCAGCAATACAGAACGAATGAAAACAAACTCGTCAGCTCGCCGCGACTGTCCGTGCCACGCGTCGTGAACACGAGTGTGCGAGCGAGATGGCACCACGCGCGATACTCATGCAAATGAAATCATTTCACGATTGCGAGGTCAGTGTCAGTGCATCTCTGTTGATATCTCTTATTCATCTGAACTAGTAACGGTCTAGGTCTTTGTATCTACTTGCATTGTACCTTAGTCTGGATTCCTCTAGAGACAATTGTTTCTTATTCAGGTGCAGTCGACATTCCACGCAGTCCTCTTGACAAGCTCGTTTGTTTAATTCATGGTCTATTGATGAACGAATTATTATGTTTGAGCGATATTTGTATCACAAGATAATCCGCGTGGTGTCCTCATGCTAGGTAACTGGTAACTTGTGGGAACTATTTGAGCAGAAAGGAGACGGGGATTTCTGGGCCTGATTGTAATAAGTTGAGGTATGGCTTAAAAAAAGGTTATATTTTTCTATTTCAAAATGTGAAAAATCAACTCAATTTACAATCTGGAAAATGAGAAATCCAATAATTAAGTTAGGATTACGAAGTAATGGAATATCGATTCAATTATAATCGATTAACGTTACAGAGTTCATACTGTTTACGAAAATGCTTTCACCAGATAATTAATTCAATTAAAATAATTAAATCTGTTAGAATTAAAGTATTAAGAGTTTAAACAAATTTAATATCTTCATAATTAAGATAAATCAATGCACGTTTACTAATCGATTATTGTATTTTTAACCTGTGCTAACTCTGACTTGACAAGCATGACATGAGATCGACACTCGTTCGTATCGTCTAGTGCGTGTGCGTTTTGAGTGCGTTTCCTCCCATACTTTTATTGATATTTTCTTCGACCCCTGCTTTCCTACGGACTTCTGATCTTCCTTCTTGTACGACCCTTGCCTTGCTACCATACCGGACACGGAGAACCCCGCTTAAACGTTGAACTTGGACTTGTTATTTTGGATTCTACGAACGACCTACCGATTGGATATTTATTGACATCATGGATCGTTGTGTAAATTGTGGTCCCTCGTTCGGCAGTCGGGTAAAAAATGACAATCCCACTTCAAAAATCGGCTGTTAAGTACAGATTGTTATTACGTAACCTCACTTTTCCTAAATCTCTTTTATCTCGGCTCTCAAATTGCCAAAATCTGCAAAATTTTCAGTGATTGTTTGTTAGTATTGTAGTAGCTATCAATTGACACCAATTTTATCTTTTTACATCCAGGCCCAAAATTGTTTGAAAGCGTATCCGTCTCCTTTAAATAAAAATAAACCTTGTTAGTCCTTAATAATAATTTTGCTCGCTCTATTTCTATCGAGACACGTGCACCGATCCGCATGCAATACAAAATACAATAGTGTTATGTTTGTGGATGCGTATCGGGTCGTAGCACGGCTACGCGCCACTGCTACGCCGCCTGCTACGCTGCTACGGACGGCACGGGTGACGATGACGGGTGACAGGTTTCTACTATAAAACTGTCGTGAAAATATCCAAATAATTAAACTCATTAATGACTAATTCAAAATGCCTATGGCTTAGAGTAAAGTGGAAAAAAATGTTGTCTTCTAATGTAGGGCCATAGTAAATGCGCATAGAAGTAAATGAAAAGTCAAAATGTACCACGTTAGCGTCGTTGTGAATGTTCCTAAAATGTACCACGTTAGCGTCATTGTGAATGTTCCTAAAATGTACCACGTTAGCGTCATTGTGAATGTTCCTAAAATGTACCAAGTTAGCGTCATTGTGAATGTTCCTAAAATGTACCACGTTAGCGTCATTGTGAATGTTCCTAAAATGTACCACGTTAGCGTCATTGTGAATGTTCCTAAAATGTACCAAGTTAGCGTCATTGTGAATGTTCCTAAAATGTACCACGTTAGCGTCATTGTGAATGTTCCTAAAATACCCTAGGCTGGTAAAATTTTTGTTTTTCCTAATTATTTTAAATATTAGTGCTTAGGTTGGTTCCCCCCTAAGGGGGAAGAGCAGTACTCTACCTCCGTACGGCTCTGTAGAGCTCGTCTCTAGACTGGGCGCTGTCCTACCTACCGATAGAGATTCAATGAATTAAAAATATGAAGAAGTCCAATGCCTTGTCCCATTAATAGACCTAGGAAAGGATTGAAGGAAATAATAAATAAAACTTAGGAATTCATAGTTATGAACATACATTGAATGTGGTTTTAGATAGATGTGGTCACCCAAACCTCTGGAAGTTCACCCTTTGCACAACAAGCATATCTGCAAGACACGTGTTCATGTCAGGCTGACCGAATTATTGGGCTGATATGAAGAATACCGCATTCAAGAATTACTAGATATTAGGTTGTCTCATAAATTATTGCCAGTTAAAAGACAAATTATTATTAATATTTTTTATTAATAAAAAATAAATTTAATCAATTATAAGTCTCCCTCGTTATCAACAACAGTCAGCCATCTACTGGGCAAAATTTGAATACCCTTCTGCCAAAATGAGGCAGGCTGGGACTCGAAAAAATTTTCAAGTTCAATTTTAATACTTCCAGAATTTTCGATTTATTTTCCTAGTAAATGAAATTTAAGAGCTCAAAATAAATAAAAGTCTGAAGGCGCAAGATCCGGGCTATACGGTGGATGTGGAACAGTCAGCCATCCTAGCTCCTCCAGCTGTTTATGTGTTAACTTGGCGCAATGAGGTCGTGCGTTGTCATGCAAAAGTTGGACTCCAAGTCGTTTTGGCCGCTTAATTTTTAACATCTCTGCTAGTTTGCGAAGCTGCTGCGTATACAGATTGGCGTTAATAGTCTGATGAGATTTGAGGAGTTCCCAGAAAATCATTCCTTGCCAATCCCAGAAAACAGACAACATAATCTTACGACCGTGTCCATTAAGTTTAGGCTGGGCTGGTGGGTTTTCCCCACGAGGAATCCAATAGGCATGACGCGTGTTAGTTTCATAATGTATCCAGCTCTCGTCACATGTAATAATGTCCTTGAGAAAGTCTCGTCTGTGCGGATGAAGTAACAAACTTTGACAAATGGCCACACGAACGGCCCGGTCATGGTCCGTTAACGCATGAGGTGTCCAACGTGACATCACTTTGCGATATCCCATCGATTTAAGATAACGATCTATAGTCGCGTGGGATTGTCCAAGCGCCTTCTCTAAATCGCGCGTACTATAGTCTGGATGTAGCTCAAGTTCGTGACGTAAAGCATCTTCATCGAAGCTGGTGGGTCGGCCTGGGCGAGGTTGATCTTCGCAGCTTATATCACCGGTGTCAAAACGCTTGTACCAGAAACGAACAGTCCGATCGCTAGTAGTACCCGGTCCAAATGCAGTGTTAATCTTTTTAGCCGTTTCTGTTGAAGAGACTTTAAGTCGATGCTCATATAGCATAATAGCTTGTAGTTGACGCTGATCCAATTTCACTAAAGACTAATTATTGCGTTGCGTCGGCGCCTATTTATACCCTCACCATAAAAGATACTCATCCTTACTAGAAAGATCTAGAACTTTCTTGAATTCACTTTAGTTTAAATACGAGAAAATTCGAGAAAAATAAAATATGGCAAGAACTTATGAGACAACCTAATACTAGAGTTGAATTGAAACTGAACCCTACCACAAAATACTATGATTTAATTTTATTTGTAAACTGTTCTTAAACAAAACAGTATACTCTAAACTAATACTATTATTACGATGTCAAAATTTTTAATAGCCAGAGTTATTTATAAAATGGAAAGACAGTAAAAAAAGAATAGAACTAATTGAGGAGCGTCGGAACGAAAACCGATATACCGAATTTACCATATTTTTCACAAATTAAAAAAAAGCTTTTAAGTTTTTTAATGTTACAAAAGTGGAAAATTATAGCATGTCAATTTGCAGTTAAAGTGACATCGATTGATGTGTGAAACTTGACGGAGGGTAGATACTTAATTTAGGGAGATACTTGGCGGACAAGTATGGATATATCGGTTTTTGACGAAACCAAAATGGATATGTCGGTATTGAACTGAATTGAATTTGAATAGACCATTGTTGAATTGTGTAAAACTTAATAAGAATTATCGGTTTTTAATCCAACAACAAGAACATGTTGACTTTAAAAATGTATTTGTCGGGTTTGATTTGACCACAGTATTTTGATTTTTTTTTTAAGATGGATGTAACTGTTTTTTAATTGATTTCTTTCCTGAAGGGTGTATAATTAAACATTTTGTAACAGAAAAAAAAAAAAAAAATGTCTTAATTAAGATATATCGGTTTTTGTTCCGACGCTCCTCAATTATTAACGTAATCTTTTCTTTTTCATGGAAAGCTACAAGTTGATTTAAAGCAGGTGAACATTTGTATTGTGTTATAAGAGTGTTCCAGAACGCACGCAATAGACTACGTTTGTCATGAGCGACTTTTGACTGCGCATGCTCATGTCAGCAGTACGTTTTGCCCCACTATCGAACTGATCTGTACTTCTCGCTACGTCGGATTGACGTACGACTGTGGTTGGGAGGTGAGTGTGGGAGCGTGCCCATGACGCCACGCGGCACGCGCACGGCATGCGCGGGGCAAGTGCTCGACATTTAGTGCTAAATATATTACACACGGTAAAAGTCACAGCACAAAGTATGTCGCGTGACGAGTACTGCAAGTACTCGCGCTTTACCGGCTCGACTAACACTTCGGAAACTTTACTATAAATACATAATATTATGAATGAAATGTCTTGTTTCAAACTTTCCTGTTGTAATCGGAGTCAATTAAATAATTTAAATGGAATCGGTTTACCTCAATTATAATTGTTATTTAACGCCGGAATGTCCTGCTCGGGAATACTGGCAAGCATATTTTATTAACCTACGTAATAGCGTAATTCGGGGAGGACATACGCTTCAGAAACATCAGTGGGTTTTGAAGCGAAAGTGAGACATAGTTCCATGGCTGTTGTCACGTAACATTTTTGATAATGACCTCTGCGTGTGGGAGGTCAGGCGCGGTTTTAAGGTGAACGTCCACTGGTCCGCACCGGCCCCAACGCACGCACGCACGGCGCGCAACGTATTGAACGGATTTGCCGAGCGCATGGGTCCACTGTATCCGGATATTATTGCAAACTCTTCTTTGTAAATTTGAATATGGTCAATGTTTCATATTATACAATTCTTTTTTGTTTTTAGCGGTACTCACCTCCATTATATAAAAAAAAAAACAACTAGCGGCAGTGAGCGATGCACGCGGTGAACTAATTCATCTGACGTCACCGACACGCAACGCACTTTTGTTCCTACATCGGCGCTCGGTGCGAGCGGGACGAGTACCAATAGTGGATGCAATGCTATATAAATTCATACGAAGGCAAACCAAAACCTAATTCCGGTCCAGCCTGGTCCTTGCTGCCCTCTCCAAGCGACGCCCTATGCCGAGATCCGTACGCCACAGGCGGTGCCCTTAGCTTGTAGTCGCTTAGTTTTTAAGTTTTTTTAAGCCCTGGCTGGAGACCTTAATTTATTGAGGCATCCAGAGACAAGCCCGGTCCTCAAACCTCATAGTTTGAACTGCGAGATGCTATTGCGTGCCGTGCGTGCGTTGCGGCCGAACCGGTCCAGTGGACGTTCAGGTTTATTAGGACGTACCACTGACCTGTGGGAATCGACAATAAGCCAACAAGTAGTAAATATGAATGACTTGTCTGTTGTATCCTCAGTCACGTTGCGGTGTTGGCTTGTGGTCTGGAGTACGATTGTTTCATTGTATATTGATGATATTAACGGCTCACGTAATCATGAGTGGATGGCACAGCCGTGTGAACCAGCCAACCAGCACCAATCATGAGTGGATGGCACAGTCGTGTGAACCAGCCAACCAGCACCAATCATGAGTGGATGTCACAGCCGTGTGAACCAGCCAACCAGCACCAATCATGAGTGGATGTCACAGTCGTGTGAACCAACCAACCAGCACCAATCATGAGTGGATGGCACAGCCGTGTGAACCAGCCAACCAGCACCAATCATGAGTGGATGTCACAGTCGTGTGAACCAACCAACCAGCACCAATCATGAGTGGATGGCACAGCCGTGTGAACCAGCCAACCAGCACCAATCATGAGTGGATGGCACAGCCGTGTGAACCAGCCAACCAGCACCAATCATGAGTGGATGGCACAGCCGTGTGAACCAGCCAACCAGCACCAATCATGAGTGGATGGCACAGTCGTGTGAACCAGCCAACCAGCACCAATCATGAGTGGATGGCACAGCCGTGTGAACCAGCCAACCAGCACCAATCATGAGTGGATGTCACAGTCGTGTGAACCAGCCAACCAGCACCAATCATGAGTGGATGGCACAGCCGTGTGAACCAGCCAACCAGCACCAATCATGAGTGGATGTCACAGTCGTGTGAACCAGCCAACCAGCACCAATCATGAGTGGATGGCACAGTCGTGTGAACCAGCCAACCAGCACCAATCATGAGTGGATGTCACAGTCGTGTGAACCAGCCAACCAGCACCAATCATGAGTGGATGGCACAGTCGTGTGAACCAGCCAACCAGCACCAATCATGAGTGGATGTCACAGTCGTGTGAACCAGCCAACCAGCACCAATCATGAGTGGATGGCACAGTCGTGTGAACCAGCCAACCAGCACCAATCATGAGTGGATGGCACAGTCGTGTGAACCAGCCAACCAGCACCAATCATGAGTCGATGTCACAGCCGTGTGAACCAGCCAACCAGCACCAATCATGAGTGGATGTCACAGTCGTGTGAACCAACCAACCAGCACCAATCATGAGTGGATGGCACAGCCGTGTGAACCAGCCAACCAGCACCAATCATGAGTGGATGTCACAGTCGTGTGAACCAACCAACCAGCACCAATCATGAGTGGATGGCACAGCCGTGTGAACCAGCCAACCAGCACCAATCATGAGTGGATGTCACAGTCGTGTGAACCAACCAACCAGCACCAATCATGAGTGGATGGCACAGTCGTGTGAACCAGCCAACCAGCACCAATCATGAGTCGATGTCACAGCCGTGTGAACCAGCCAACCAGCACCAATCCGTATGATGTGACGGTGATGCTCGCAGTCGCAGCCTCAGTCAGATTGAAATAATTTAAAAGAATTTTGAAAAAAATATGGAGTTTCTTGAATTTTTGGGAAAGTAAAATTGAAAATGGAAGCAATACACCCGCAGTAAATGTGCTGCCGCTTGGTAAATAACATGTCGACTTCTACCTGGTTGTCTATCCGCTGCCAGCGTCGACATCTCCGCATAGAAAGAACGCGCATTTTTTTTGGAGCCAACAAGATGACACAGTTAAAATTAAATATTAATTTAATCAGTAACTACATTACATTAATATCAAGGCGTCCCTGCGCCCTCAAGACGGTATGTTATATCATCTTCTATTCTCCATTTTTATTAACCTCTTTACCACCAAGCTTCGGACTACGTATCATCTGTATGCTGACGGCTTGCAGCTTTACTGCCGGGCAGGTGTTGGCAACACATCAGATGCGATTGACGAGCTAAACCGGGATTTAGACATCGTTAAAAACTGGTCTGATCGATTCGGGGTAGCGGTTAACCCCACCAAGTGTCAGGCTATCACAGTAGGCAGCCCCTACAGCATAAGGAAGCTGAATGGCTTAACTGTGCCACCTGTTATCTTCGACCACTCAGTCATCCCGTTTAGCTTTGATGTTCAGAATCTTGATCTGCATGTTGACACTGGTCTTGACTGGCGAAATCAGGTCACCACTATACCATATAACCGATAGAGCGACCGCAACGTTGCAGTGACTTTATGACTAGTCACTGCAACGTTGCGGTCGCTCTATCGGTTGAAAAAACGTCTCCCTACACACATAAAGGCAATGCTTGTACAGTCCCTAGTACTTCCCATAATTGACTATGGTTATGCCTGTTACTATGACCTAAATGCAGATTTCCTCAATAAACTTGACCGTCTTCTGAATAACTGCATTCGATTCGGTTTCAATCTTCGTAAGTATGACCATGTATCCGAGCACCGGCTGCTTTTAAAATGGTTCCCCATTCGCCAGCGCAGAGAGTTGAGGGCTGTGTCTACGTTGTTCTCTATTATCGGCTAACCCACTGCTCCTTCTTACATGACTTCCCAAATTCAATATTTATGCTATCCTAAAAATCTTCGTTCCACCAACAATCGTCTTCTACGATATCCTTCTCACGGTCTCAGCGTTCTGGCTTCATTAATTTTTCTTTCTTTGTCCAGGCGGTCTTTCTTCTTAATGCGCTCCCTCTGGACACCAGGGCGGCAACCAGTCGGTTATCTTTTAAAGTGAAGGCACGTGAATATATCCGTCAGAAGTTGGCCGTAACATCCCAGCGCTGGTTTGCTGGATTCATTTTCTCCTCTACGGATCATTTTTTCTCCTGACAGTTCATTTTATTTATATGTATGTACGCACCTATCTATGTATTAGTATTTATTCTTATATTTTATAGTCATTTCCTAACTATTTATCCCGTATGTTGCACCTGCCATGTTTTGTCTCTGCATCACCCTAAGGTTGACTGGAAGAAAATGCCTCAGGCATCAAGTCCGTCTTAGTACCGTATTTTTTTTACTTGTGCAGAAAGTTGTAATAAATAAATAAATATTTTTTTAATTTTAGTTCACAGTTATAAATAGGCTCCACTGGCTCCACTGGCTGCACTGGCTAGGACTTAGTTATTCGTGCCAAGTTTCAAGTATTTATCATACAAACAAAATCCCCCATTTTCACCCCCTTAAAGATTGAATTTCCAAAAAACCCTTTATAGTGCTCCCCTACATTATAGAAGGAAGTCGTGTGCAAAATTTCACATTCCTAGTACCAACAGTTTCGGCTGAGCGTTGATACGTCAGTCAGTCAGTCAGTCTGTTTCTCCTTTTTATATATACGAGTAGATAGATATAGATACCTACACAATAGGTGAAACCCCGCGGCTTATCGCGAGCTGTGTACGAGTACTGTCGAGCCCGTGCCGTCACACGCGCCCGTGCCGTCGCATGCGCCCGTGCCGTCGCACGCGCCCGTGCCGTCGCATGCGCCCGTGCCGTCGCATGCGCCCGTGCCGTCGCACGCGCCCGTGCCGTCGCATGCGCCCGTGCCGTCACACGCGCCCGTGCCGTCGCATGCGCCCGTGCCGTCGCACGCGCCCGTGCCGCCAATTTACTATTTTACGTTAGATAATCAACACATAGTAGTTATCTACTAACTGCTGCGAGTAGCACGGAAATTTATCACAGCAAAAATTGCTTAGGAATCATCTTACAATGTAGTATGTCGGTTCTTAGGGATTTACTCGCGGCTATTATTAAAACATTTTATGTTATTATTTTATTCTCTAGACCGCGAGGATCAATTACTGTAACAATG